>CM061140.1:114533735-114583734 GCA_030789695.1 Scilla litardierei
TTGCTTCTGGGGGACGGATTATGATGGGGTTTAATCCATGCATTTGGAAACCGAGCCTGATATCCAATTCTGACCAACATATCACTGTCCTTTGCATCAATGAAGGAGGGTTCTCATGCATCATTACTGGAGTGTATGGTCGCAATTCTATGGTGGAGAGAAAAGAATTGTGGAAGAATCTGAAGTTGGACGCACATATTGCGAACAGGGGGGGCTGGCTAGTAGGGGTGATTTTAACAGTGTTCTATACTCAAAAGATAAATTGGGAGGCCGCAAATTGGATGAGAGTTTGGTCAGGGATTTCAATGATTGCATTCGAGTCTGTCATCTTCAGGAGCTCAAGAGCACAGGGAATCATTTGAGTTGGTGTAACAATCGTTCTGGGAATGCTCGTGTTGCTGCTCAGCTGGACCGAGTGTTCTGTAATGCAAGTTGGATCAACATGCTGCTGGAATCTTACTTCACTTATATGGACCGCCAGACCAGCGATCACGCTCCAATGGTTGTGTATCTTCACCCTCAGGTACCGTCTGAACCGAAGCCATTTAAATTCTTTAATTATTGGACAAAATGCCCAGGATTTAACGAGGTAGCAAAAGGCAAGTTGGGCCGGTAGGGTATATCAGGCACTCCTATGTTCTGCATTACACAAAAGCTTAAGAGGCTTAAGCTGCACCTTAAAGAGTGGGCTACGGATTATTACGCAGGCCTGGTTGTGAGTAAGCTTCGCTCTGACCTTGCGACAATCAGAAACCACCCTTCCATACATGATTATGTTGATCTGCAGATCACTGAAATGAGATTAATTAAGGAGTTGGCATCGGCAATGAGCCTAGAGGAGGATATGATTCGCCAAAAAAGCCGCCAAAATTGGTTGTCCCTCGGTGACAAAACACCAAGTTCTTTTACAATGCAATGAAATCAAGGCTATGTCACAACAACTTGGGCCATTTAGTGGATTCGGCTGGCGATCAAAATAAATCCTATGAAGATGTGAAGCTAGAAGCCCCAGAATTCTTCTCAAATTTATATTATCAGGATCATTATAAGCAATATTTTCCTACTCTAGTTCCTAAGCGCCTTCTTACTAGAGATGCTTCGGCTTGGCTTGATAGGAGGAAAATAGAGTAGGAAATGAGATTACTACAGCAATTAAATCCTTTTTCACCTCTTCCCAATTATTGCGTCAGATTAACCATACTTTTTTGACTTTAGTCCCTAAGAATTCTAATGCCTCGAATCTGGGTGACTACAGACCGATAGCTTGCTGCAATGTGCTGTATAAGATCATCAGCAAAATTTTATGTAACATGCTAAAAGTTGTAATCCATGAATTGATCTCCCCTAATCAGGCGGCGTTTCTTAAAGGAAGATTGCTATCTGACTGCTGCCTTCTTGCACATGAACAGATCAGGGATTTCAGCAATCCCATGGGGGGAAGGCATGCCTTAAACTGGATTTGCTTAAAACTTTTGACAGCATAAATAGGGAGCCGATATATTATTTCCTTGGCCAGATGGGGTTCTCTGATATATTCATTGGTTGGATCCGAGAGTGTATATCGTCTGCATCCTTCTCTGTTATGGTAAATGGTACCTCGGTGGGTCATTTTGGAGGCAACAGAGGGATTCGACAAGGTGATCCTCTTTCTCCTTATTTATTCGTTATTGTTATGGAGGTTTGTTCCATCGTTATTGAAAAAGCAATTAATAGACGCACTATTGAGCCTATGAGGCGTTCGGGTAGCATTTCGCACCTTCTATTTGCTGATGACCTACTTGTGTTCTGCCGTGTAAGCAAGAAAACTTTTACTGGCATTTTAAATCTTCTTAATGAGTTTTCTGACTATATGGGTCTTCATGTAAATTGGGATAAGAGTGCTGCTATCTTTAGTAAGGGAGTCAAGGAAAAAAAGGAGTAAGCTGATTTTTTGGGCATGAGATTGGCTACTACAATTACCACCTATTTGGGGTTACCGCTCTCTTCGAAATATCCAAAATCTCCTATGTTCAGCAGATTAGTTGACAAATACAAGAAGAGGTTGATGGGATGGTCTTCTTCTGTATTATCTATATCGGGGCGTATTGAGCTGGTAAGAACGGTTATCTATGGAATGGTTGCATTTTGGATGCAAGCATTTCATGTTCCTCACACTATTCTGCGAACTATCACAGCAGCATGCAGTCGGTTTATCTGGGGAAATTCTAGAGCTTGGGCATGGAAAGATATGTGCACACCCAAATCTGAAGGAGGGATTGGCATCAGATTGTTGGAAGATTTAAATGTGGCGGCTGGCATTAGACTACCTTGGAGATACCTTACTTCAGGTAGCCTATGGGTGACTAATATGAGGAAAAGATATGATGGTTCTGGGGGGTTTTATATTGCGAAGGGGTTGGTTACACAATCAGGTACTTGGAAGCATATGTTAAAATGTCGAAATTTATCACAAAAGCTTATTCGGCGGAAGGTAAGAGACGGTAAAACTACCCGTTTCTGGCATGATAACTGGCTGGAGTGTGGGCCTCTAAAATATATATATGAAGTCCCTGCGAATTCATCCATGAAAAAAGTATATGAATATTGGGATACAGACAATTGGATTGATGATCCAGCAATAGCAGAAATCCGGCCTCTTCTCATTAATATCAAATTGCAGTTTGGAGCTGATCACTGGGAGTGGGCGCCTGGAAAGGAATTTCAATTTAGACAAGCTTGGGACGGGGTGCGAAACCGAGGTACTCCATTTCCATATCATAAATTAATTTGGTTTCCTCATCACATCCCAAAGATGTCCCTTACTCTGCTTAGGGCCTTTAAAGATAAACTGCTAACCAGAGCGAAGATTAGTAGATGGGGGCTTGAAACGCCAACAGATTGCATCTTATGCGATGGCAATTTTGAGGAAACTGTGCAACATCTCTTTTTCGAATGCTCCTATTCTAGGTACATACTTCGGCGTGCGCTGCTTATGCTCGACATTAAATCCCAGACTGCATCGTGCCTTGAGGAGGTAGGCAAATACTACCTCACGCATCATGGGTGGAAAAATGTTCTAAGTGTGCTTTGCAAATCGGTCCTTTCCGCTACTGTTTGGCACATTTGGCGGGAAAGAAATCGAAGAATTTTTGATAAGGAATTCCGATGCAAGACAATTCTATTTGAGGAGATTGCAGCAGATATCAGGGTGGTGCTTAGGGATCAAGAACCATCTGGGGAGGATGAAGCTAAAGTCTTGGCTAACTGGACTTTCAGAGACAATGGATAGGAGATCAAGGAGGATTTTGAGATGTATTGATGTGTTCTAGCATGTATGTTTTGTATTCTTGCTGGAATAGATTTTGATAGGATGAGGGATTAATTGTAGAGAGTGACGACGCTTGTGTCCTCTCCTCTATCCCTTGAAACATAATCCTATTGATCTCTATAATGTAATTATTATGTACTTTACATCATTCAATAAAGGGATATGCTAACTTTTCAATATATTTTTTTGCAAGGTAAGTTAGAGTATATATTAACTGAAATACAAATGTACAAAATGGCCTGCCAAATGGAAGCTACCCTAAATGACTAGGGGATAGGACACAAGCGTCGTCACCCTAGATCAGATAGTTAACATCCAAGGACAGGACCAATCAGAATAAACCGCATACACCACGAAAAATATTAAAAAGAAGAACATGAAACATTTCCGCAGGTGAGTGATGAGGAGAAGGGGGTCATCCGTTGTCTCTAATATCCCAGTTAGCACATGCAGTCAAGGCGTCATCTTCTACTTCATCAGGAATGCGGACTGCAGCGCAAACATCAGAAGCAATCTCCTCAAATAACGTAATCTTGGATTTCCTTTTATTTTCAAATACCCGTTTATTGCGCTTGCGCCAGAGAAGCCACACAATTGCGCCCAAGACTGTTTTTCCAAGCCGACCCAGCATCCTGTTTTTCCAAGCCGACCCAGCATCCCTTTACAGAAATTGTTTAGGAAATAGGACCCGGCCTCAGGTAGAGTTTGTATATTAAGCCCACAACATCCCAATTTGAGTAATGCCCGCTGTAGGATATAGTTTGAGAAGGGGCACTTGAAGAAGACATGGTCAATGGTTTCTGGAGTGTTATCAGAACAAAGCTCACAGGAAATTGAAGGGAGGGCGCACCATAGCTCAAGCCGATTTTTTGTGAGCAATTTGTTTTGGAAGGCTCTGAGTAGTGTAATGGAGTACTTAGGGATATAATTGTTGAACCATATGAGCTTGTAGAAAGCAAAAGGAGGAGATTTCTTACGAACCACTTCCCAAGCATCTTTGAATCTGAAGGCCGAATTTGATTTCCATTCCCAGGAGTCGCTTGCAGATGAAAGTGTGTGATGTTGTAGCACGGGCCTGACCAATTGAATTCCAGGGTCATCAATCCAAGAACCCCCACACCAGTAGTCTGAGACACATTTGTAGTGCACTAGGAAGCCACTGCACATGTACTAGAGGGGGGTGAATAGTACTTTTAAAATAACGAGGAGTGTTATTCCTAATTATCGTGCAATTAACAAACAACGATGCGGAATAACTACAATCAAGAAATAATACAAACGCAAACACAATGGTTTAATGGGTTCGGATCCACCCAAGTCTCCCCGACTTGTTCCCGGTGATCCTACGTCCCAACCACCCGGATCCCTTCCGGATACTTGAGTTAGAAAACCTCTAACCCAAGATTTCCAATATGACCACTTGCGAAAACCTCACAAGTGCAATCGACCTACAATCGATGACCGTGACTCCCATAACCCGGGATCACGCAAAACCTCTCACAACCGAGAGTATACAATTCAAATATAACTGAAATGAAATGCTTACCAACAAAATACCTATGCCTTGAGATTTCTTACCAAATTAGGGCAAAGAGGATTTTGATGGAGGAGGAGTCACCAAACCCTAGCTTCAAGAAGATGACCAGCAATGGAAGCCTAGGGATGAGATGGATGACCTAGAATCAAGCCCTTGGCTTGGAAGGCTCACAATCAATGAATCTATCTTGAGGAATAAGAGTAAGGGAGAGATTCTTGAGAATGAGAGAGCTTGAAGATGAGAGTTGAAAGCTTCTCTTTGAATCAATGGAGCTCTGGAAATAGCAGCCTTAGATCCTATGAAATAACCCCTCCAAGTATTTAAAGGATCAAGGGAAAAGAGAGAGAGAAACGTCGCTTTCAAATCTCCAACGGAACTAAATCTGAAGCAGACTAGTCGGTCAAAGAACAACCACTGACCGGCTAGTTCATCAACTAGTCGGTCGGTGAAACAACATGAACCGACTAAGAGGTGAACAGTGAACAGATTGAATTTCAGACCTAGAAATCTAGTCGGTCCAAGAAGACTTTCTGACCGACTAGTTTCACAAATAGTCGGTCGGTTAGTAAACTTAGACCGACTAAGAGTCAAAAACTAATAGTCTGAATACAAATGATTTAGTCGGTCCAAGAACAAATGTTGACCGACTAGATCAACAACTAGTCGGTCACAAAACGTTCTTAGACCGACTAACGATAAACGGTAGCTCAGGAGAAAATTGGCATGTACAGTAAAGCTCAACTAGTCGGTCTGAGAAGGATTCCTAACCGACTAGATCGTCATCTAGTCGGTCGGTGACTCTTCTTTGACCGACTAATTGACCAACAGGGAATGAGCTGAAATGAGCAAGGCATTCTAGTCGGTTCAAGAGGGATTGCCGACCGACTAGATCGTCATCTAGTCGGTTGGTTGTTCTTCTTGAACCAACTAACATGCACTAGAAGCCGAGGGAAGAAGAGACAGGCTTCGGAAAAGTTTCTAATGGCTTCTATGATAATCCTAGCTCTAAGACATGAGCGAAATGAAGATTATATTGTAAGTCCTACTCAAGGCTTAACATTCTAAACTATGAAGCTAGAAGACAATAAATAAACCTTGACGATCCGTCTTCATAAGCTTCAATCTTCAGTCTTGACGTCAATAAAGGTCCTTGAGCTTAAACGAAGCTTCAGGCACACGATCACACGTATTGAGAAGTCTTGAGACGTCGCTTGAGATGAACGTATTCTTTTGGCGACGATCTCTATAACTGCGCTCACAAATAGTTAGTACACGATATTTATGTTTGCTCATCATCAAAACCAAATCCGGGGAATCAATACTCAACATTCTTCCCCTTTTTGGTGATGACAAACCAACTTAAATAATAATCAATAATAATGTACTAAATGAAATTTACTTACTCCCCCTGCATTGATGACACATTAGTTCCACATGAAATAATAAACATATGCATCAATTAGGCGAGAAAATTAAAAATACAAATCCAGTTATCGAATTTGAAATACATTTATATTTTCTTAACTCCCCCTGAATCTAACATATCAAATTAGATTCTAACCCCCCTGAATCTAACATATCAAATTAGATTCATGCTAAACTATCATTTAGCACAAGCCATTATTATATCTCTCCCCCTTTGGCATAATCCAAAAAGTGCGGGAGGGAGTCAATGATAACAAATCATGGCCAAATAATACATGAATCACGGGAGTCGAAGAATATGACCTCGGTCCAATGACACCAAAGTAAAATACCAAAACATATTAAAGGTGTGCCAAAGAGACCTTAGTCGAAAAACGAAAAATGAAGTCATCAAAATACAAATTGTAAATTTACGCATTGATGAAGGGAATTTATTCTCTAATATCAACATTTGTAGCTATATTAGTGCATGGAAAACAATTCTATGTTTTCATACAACTAAAGCTATAAAATCAAGACAATCGTCGAGTGACGATAGTCAATATTAGAGACCAAAATGCAATGAGAATACCCATACCAAAAGTATTGAATTAATATCAAAAGAAATACGGAAAAGTGTTATGCCAAAAAAAATAAAACACCATAAAAACTAGTGGAAACAAAATGATACCTTTGTAAAAATTCTATCTATGCATGCATACAATCACACATGGATACTGACGTGCGTTTATATTTCATATATTCACGCAGGTTTTCTTTTGTGTTTCTCCGTGTTTTTCCGCCGTCTCTTATTCGTTTTCGTGTATTTTCCCGTTTTCTTTCACTTTTCTTTGTTTATCCATGATTGCAGGGGATTGACCACGTAGGGGACGTTTACCGATGATATCCCAAGTCCCCGGAGCAACAGGAGAAGTCACCCCGAGATTATGGCGCCGTTGCCGGGGAGGCAACGTGCTTGTTATTTTAGGATCTCTTGAACCCTCGTATCTAGCTCACATCCCTACCTCGCGATAATTTTCGCATTCTCCTTTTTCTTTTTTATTTTTCTTATTTTTATTTCTTATTTTATCTGTTTCTTTCCCACTTGTCGCTTCACGGGTGTTTGTTGTTTTTCATGCGCAGGAGTTCAAGGAGTCTTGACGACTTGATTCCCCTCGATCCAGAGATTAACGCCACCCTTAGGCGTTTGGACGCCGAGAAGCGAAGAAGAGAAGATCCCGAATCCATGGAGGAGAACACCCCACCTCACAAGTCTCTGCTGGAGTACTCGATGCCATCCATGGAGTCGACTTCCGCCATCCGATCTCCAGCTATTGCGGCCCAAAGCTTTGAGCTGAAGCCATCTCTAGTGACATGGATCCAGCAGGACCAGTTTGCGGGTGCACCCATGGAGAGCCCGATCGAGCACCTAGACTCCTTCTTGGAGAAGTGTGACACCTTCCGGATTAATGGTGTCACGACAGAGGCTATCCGTCTAAAGCTGTTCCCCTTCTCTTTGCGAGACAAAGCCAAGCAATGGCTAAGGGGGAAGGACCCCAACACTTTTAACACCTGGGAGAAGCTCTCCAACACTTTTCTGACGAAGTTCTTTCCTCCGGGGAAGACCATGGAGTTGAGGAGTGAGATCTCCTCCTTCTCCCAGGCCAGCCATGAGTCCTTGCATGAAGCTTGGACGAGATATAAAGAGATGCAAAGAAGATGCCCTCACCATGAGCTTCCGAAGTGGCAGATTATTAATCTGTTCTACAATGGGTTGAGGGATGACCTGAAATCTTCTATGGACGCCGCGGCTGGGGGTTCCTTCATGTCTAGGAGCGAGGAGGATGCCGGGCATATTCTGGAAAATATGGCATACAACAATGAGCGGTGGTGTGACAAGAGAGCCACACCCAGATCCGGGGGTATACACAGAGTCGAGGACGTCGACAAACTTTCAAGCAAGTTCGACTTGCTTTCGACCCAGATCTCCGCACTAATGGTAGGAGTCGGTGGGGCCGGTACACAGCAAATTTCTGCGGTGGAGTCCGAATTCTTTGGGGAATTCGACGGTGGTGACATCTCACCACCGCTGGATCAGGCGAGCGCACTATTTTACAACCCCACGGGAAATGCGCCGTATCCGCCAAGGACAAATTCCAACCCGGCCTACTCTCCAAACAACCGGAACCACCCAAACTTCAGTTACCGGCCACCATTTCAGCCCTCGCCGCCTCAGCAGCCACAGCAACAAACATATCAGCCGGCTAGGTCACAGCAGAATCAGGTTCAGCAGCAACCATTTCAGAAACAACCTCAGCAACAATCTTACGCCCCCAGGACTCAGCAGCCGTTTCAGCAGCAGCAGCAGTATAGCCAACAGAGGGCCGTCTCTCCGGTTGAGTCTCTCTTGACTCAATATATTACCAACCAGGAGAAGATCAACCAAAAGCTGGAAATGGGTCAGCGGACCCTCACGGACCAAGTAACCCAGCTGGGGTTACAAGTGGCGAACCTTGCAAGGTCACAAAACCAATTACCGCCACAACCGGAGGTGAACCCGAGGGGAGCAACCCAAACATCGGCACTCGTGCACGAGCACGCAAATGTGTCCGCTATCGTTCTGAGAAGCGGGACACAAATTCCTACTAGAGTGCCCCCTAGCAACCCGGAGGCACCATTGGTCGTTGAGAGACCGACAGAAAAATCAAATGACGCCGGTGCTTCGTCATCAAATCCTATGACTCCGGAGGGAGCATCTGAAGAAGAGAAGAAGAAGGAGGAAGAGAGCCCGAAAGTGTATAAACCCGTTGTGCCATTTCCACAACGGTTGGCTCAGGCAAAAATTGATGAGAAATATGGCAAGTTCTTCGCCATGGTCAAGGACCTAAGCCTGCAAATCCCCTTCCTAGAAGCAATCGAAACGATCCCCTCATATGCAAAATTTTTGAAAGATTTGGTGACGAGAAGGTCTAGAAAAGAGAAAGTAGTGTTGAGGGCGGAGTGTAGCGCTCTTATCCAGAGGGCAAATCCGCCGAAACTTAAAGACCCGGGGAGCTTCTCAATTCCTTGCACGATCGGGGCAGTAAAGATTCATCGTGCACTCGTCGATCTCGGAGCGAGTGTAAGTTTGATGCCCTTGTCGATGTACAAAAGGATATGAATGGGTGATTTGGAGCCCACCGGTATGACCCTACAACTAGCTGACCGGTCGGTCAAATATCCGGTGGGAATTGTGGATGACCTCCTCGTGAATGTGAGAGTGGTGCATGTGCCTGTGGACTTCGTAGTCATGGACATGCCTGAAGACGCACACACCCCCATCATCCTGGGATGGCCTTTTCATGGCCACTGCTGGCGTTTTGATTGATGTGAAGAACGGAAAACTTTCTCTAAACGTTAGCGGAGAAAAAGTTGAATTTGATCTGGGGTTATCCATGAAGTACCCCGATCCCCCAGACGACCCTCGGTGTAATTTGCTGGAGATGGAAGAAGAAAACGCTGTTGAAGAGAGCTCCTGGGAGATTCTCTTAAGAAACCCCCCCGATGACTTGGGGGATTCAGAAGATGGAGACGGCCCCAAGTACAAAGAAGCTGCTGGAAAACTGAGTGCAGCAAGAACGACCCCTCCCGGGTTCCCCAAGGCTCCTCCTGTGAGGAGAACGGGGAAAGAGCCCACAGACCTCACTAAAGACGAAGTCCGGATCCTGAAGAAGATGGCGGGAAGCGCCAACACCAAGGAAAAGCCCCCGGATCCAAAGAACAAGGGGAGGGTAGTCGAGCAAGTATTTTTCCAGCCGCTGAGTACTCCAAGTGCCTTCAGCTCCAATGAGAAAGAGATGCCAAACTTCAGGCATCACCCGTATCGACCACCATAAGCATCTCTTGCGGGCGTCGAGCCAACGACGTTAAACAAGTGCGCTTCATGGGAGGCAACCCATGTTCTACACTTTTTCCCCACTTTTCAGCGTTATTTTTTGACTTTATTTTGTCTATTTTTATAAATAAAATCAGCCGCGAGAACATCCATTCGGGGACTTAAAACAAATCTATTGGTTTTTGCAGGAAACAAGCCCCAACCGATCGGATGACAACTCACCCGATCGGTTGGGATGTATCAGATACATGCCGAGATCTGCCCCCATATGACCTGATCGGTTGAGTAATGAAGAGACCGGGTGGCAGACCGGGTGAGCTGGGGAGAACTCTCGGAAATTTTTGGGGAATATCAACCGATCGGTTGAGTTCGAGCGCGATCGGTTGACGTGACCGGGTGAGCAGCCCTAAGTTCTCGGGAAAATGAGTGGAGCGGCCAACCGATCGGTTGACAAGTCAACCGACCGGTTCGCCTGTAGCAATTCTTCGGCAAGAAATTTCGACCTAACCGTCAACCAATCGGGTGACAAGTCACCTGATCGGTTCGACTTAAAACCCTATAAATATCCCCGACTGCCCATTCGATCCACACTCGGCATTTTTGAATCCGGAACCACCGTTTCGACTCCTCTCGTGCGCCTGCCTTCTTTCTTCCCCAAAATCAACCTCGATCGTCTTTCCCCCGCCATCTCCCTACCCGTCCACCATCGATTTCCCTCCATTCTCCTCGATCCCTCACACACACAAAACCCTAACTTTCACCCATTCTCCCCAACATCGAAACTTGTTGAAGAAATCGCCGCGGCTCCACAGCGTGCTCCTATCGCGTAGCATCGGGGCGTCTACGAGCAGCGATCTTCATCTCATTTGGGTAAACTCGCTCATTTGCTCAATTTTTATTTTTACCCCAGATATTCCATTTGCTCGTTGGCCGTATTTCGTATTTGTGTTGATTCATTGTACTTTTACATACTCGCACACACACAAGACACCCGCACAATGCCTCCCCGCCGTGTTAAACCCACCGACGCCAGCTCTTCGAACCCTAGGCCCACCCGTCGCGCTCGTCGCGCACAGCCCCCCCCGCTCAGCCCACCACCTCCAACCCATCTACCCCCGATCAAGACCAAGCCGATCGATTCATGGCCATGATCCTCCTAGCTGGGCAGGGTGGTCGGATAACCGAGGAGTCCGTCGACCGAGACCTCCCCTTTCTTCAAAGCTTCATTCGCCACATCCGTGAAGACCCACCCGACGTCTCCGAGCTCCACATTCCACCCCCCACGACCCCTGGTCCATAGCGCAGGCCCCCATCACCACCTCCGGAGGGTGGTACCCCTGCTTGATCTTTCTTTCCCCCTTTTGCCCCCCCCATATTTGTGCCCATCTGTCTTTTGGGGGCCCTGCTTTGTCTCTGTCGGAGGGGGGGACCATTCGTGTGTCGCTTTTTGATTTCACCTTATTTATTATTGACTCCCCCCTTGCATATCTCTGCATTTCATTGATCATATCATTTCGCTAGCACGGTCATGTTTAGCTTGGGGGACGTCTATTTTGGTGTGCTGTCGTGTTTTGTTTGTTTTTCTCATTTTTGTGTGTGTGCTTGTTTTTCATTTTTTGAGTGTCGTGTCGTGTGGTTTTATTTTTATTTTCGTGTTGTTTGATTTTGATTTTGATCTTTCTTTCTTTTTCAGTTTCATCTATGTGTTTTCCTCGTTTTCATTTCTTTTTGTGTCAGTGAGTATTCCCCCCCATTTTCATTGCCCTCCCGTACTCACTCATATTGCATTGAGGGCAATGCAAACTTTAGCTTGGGGGAGTCGCACTGTGTGCGTCGTTTGAGCCCTTCTTTTTCTTTTTTTGTGTCGTTTTCATCGTGTTTTTATTTTTTCTTTTCTTCTTTTTTAGCTCTTTCTCCTAGAGATGAATCCTATGATGAATCGCCACAAAGTCACACACACCTAGCATTGCATCGATAATCACACTCACTAACCCTAGGATTTCGAGTCCTCTTGCATTTCACACATCGTGGGTCCACTTAGCTTTTTGTGAGTCGTGTGTCGTGACTAGCATTTGGTGTGCTTCTGCTTTGTGATTTTACTTTATATACCTGTCCAGGAATGACCCCTAGATTATCATGCTCCGATTTGAATATGCGGTATTTGTTTCCACTATATGCATGCTATATTTATATCGTATACTTCAATTCGCATGCGTCGGGATTCCACAACTAAGGACTAGGATAACCCATTTAGCATATGCTCTATTTAGCGAGAATAGTTTCCTTTGCCCGAGTGTTTAGATTTCGACTTCTTTTTTGTTTTACTTGGTGCAAATCCCCTCGTCGTGTACCGTTCTCCCACTTGGGAGAGTACACATGTGTATAGCCAAAAACCCAAAAATCCAAAAAAAGGGAGAAAAGAAAAGAAAAACCCAAAAAGAAAAGAAAAGAAAAATTGTGTATAGCCCAAAATCCAAAAAAAAAAAATACAAATGCCCAAAACCCAAAACAATTTCCGTGTGAATATTTTTTCCTACTCGCCAAGAATAAAGGGAAGGCGAGAATTTGCACCGAGTGTTCTTCTCCACATCATCTCAACCCCCCGTCGTTATCGAAAACACTTGGCTTAGGAACTTTTTAGCTAGTATCTAGGCTATAGTGGCGTGATTTCCTTAACCCTAGTTATGGAGTCCCCGATGCATGATACGCTTCTATTCTCACTCTTCTCATGCATGCTTGAACTTATATTCGTCGCTTAATTCAATTCGGATCGATATTTTGGGTCATATCTTGGATTTGTGTATATCGAGCCTCATAGCACATTGTAGAAAGCATCACCATTTGCTAGCACACGACCACGCTCACTCGCGCTTCACCGCGTGGACCCACGACACTTATTTGGACTCGCTTTCCTAGGTTTAGTGGTGTGATTTGGCGTTTGCTTGCTTGGTGTGTCGTTTCTGATTTTGGTGGCTCTGATGGACGATCTAGGGTTTAGAGTTTTATTTTTCTTTCTTCCTCTCTATTTTTCCCTTCCGAGCTCCTACTCTCACTCGTCTTCCTCGAGGACGAGGAAGAGTTCAGCTTGGGGGATTTTGACGTGCGTTTATATTTCATATATTCACGCACGTTTTCTTTTGTGTTTCTCCGTGTTTTTCCGCCGTCTCTTATTCGTTTTCGTGTATTTTCCCGTTTTCTTTCACTTTTCTTTGTTTATCCATGATTGCAGGGGATTGACCACGTAGGGGACGTTTAACGATGATATCCCAAGTCCCCGAAGCAACGGGAGAAGTCACGCGTGATCCAGGGGGTCAAACGTCGAAGAATTCATCTTTCAGCCCCTCACCTGGTCGGTTGGTCATCTCCAACCGATCGGGTGATGCACACGTGCACCACCCGGTCTCTGCCGCAGCTCACAAAGAAGTCACCCGACCGGTTCGCAGACCGGTTCAGCGGGGGCTGTTCTCTGTTTTCTCGAAGCAAAACGCCAACCGATCTGGTGACTCTCACCCGATCGGTTCATCTGTAGCTGAAGAAGAAGAGCTGAAGACACGGACGTCGAACCGATCGATTCACCCGACTGCTCCAAGATCCAACCGGTCACTCAAGAACTCACCCAACCGGTTCATGTGATCGGGTGAAAGCTCGCCGTTTTCTGTTATTAATTTGTAACGGATCAACCGATCGGTTGACTTGTCAACCGATCGGTTGATATGAAGGTCTATAAATAGAACCCCTAGGGTTCCAGAAACGGGAGCTGTTATTTTTTCTACTGTTTTATCTCCTTGTGACGGCTGTAATTGTTACTCTTTTGTAAGTTTTCAGATCTTTCTAAAATTTTAGTATTGTCTTTATTACTCTATTACTTCCGCATTGCAATTGTCCGATTATGATTCTAACGGTTAAATTTCATTTAGATCGCTTTTTCATGAATTTTTGTGAGTAGTTCCCAAATCTGGGATTTTGGTGGAAACCCCTTCGGGGGCTCTTCCCGATGCGTCCATAGGGTTAGGAAATTGATAGGGAGTAGGAATCTAACGGTTACGCGGGGTGTTTCATTGTCATCGGCGGGAAAAAGACCGCCTTTGACCGTTGGGCCAAGGGGGAATAAACTTGGCGGTTGACTCCCTAGCCATAGCTCACACCCTTAGCGTAGACGCCGAATCCTAGCACGCGGGAGCGGCAGGATGAGACGTTGGGAGATATCGTTGCGGGCTTAGTGCTCCCGGGATCGATCAGTGTTAATGGACACGGGAGTGCCCACTGATCGAATCAGAGAAGTCCGGTGTATCATCCTGGGCACCGACCGGAATATCGGGCCCATGTGACGCCGGTACCACTTTCAGAGGCAACGTCTCACCATTAGACCCTAATCTCGATCGCTATCCATACCTGTAGGCCGTATCGGTGAGAGTCTCTCGTCGGGTTAGAAACCAAAGTCCCGGGTTTTCTTTCTTGTTGTTCATACCCTTTTATTTCCTTTCATGACAACCATTCACCGATTCGGGCTAGCTCGCCCCTCGGGGTGATTTAGGTCCTACCTAACCCAAGCACAACCTCGCCTCCCTGAGTTCGATATTCCCGCACCCTACACTAACCGTGAAACTTGCGGTAAACGACACCGCGCCGCCGCAACGCAAGCGGGGCGCCGGTCAGATACCAAGTGTAATAGCATACTTACAACATTAAGCTCCCCCTACATTGGTGCATCGATCAAGCACCATCAACTCCGTTTGAATGAACGTCTTTGTAAATCGAGGAGTTGGTAGGGTTGGTATCCCAAAGCGGATTGAACCTAGAAAACTTCATTTTGGTATCCAAAAATCCTTTTGGATCCAATGGGTTAGACAACAAATTTGAAATACGAAATAAAAATTATTGTAACCCATAAATTAATATAATCAAAATCAATTTTATAAATACATGCCTTGGTACCCATAACATGATCATAGACTCATGGTACCAAGCATTGAAGGGTTAAAGGAACTAACCCTTCGGAAACCAAGTCCAAGAGGAACTTGACTACCCAACATAATCATCATTCAAAATAGCATCATTAATATATGATTTCACATAAACATTCATATCATCATCGCTAGTGTTCTTGGGACCCCAAATAGTGTACATTTTGGGAATCCTCTTCCTAGTGGTTGCATGCACAAAAGTTTAATTTCTATGTGGTGCATGTGGCCTAGGAGCATGAGATCTAGCAATAGCATTATGATGAGCATGAGATCCATGATGTGGTGTAGCATACATACGTGGATAAGCATGAGGTGTGTATGCATGAGGATGATTATGAGAGAAGGCATTCACATGTGGATTAGATGTGTGAACATAAGCATTAGGATGTGCATGAGCATGATTACGTGCATGTGGGTGTCTCATATGAGTGTTTGCACGTGCTCGTGGGTGCGGAGCATAAAATCATTATTTGCATGCACCGGTGGAGTAGGATGTGTGTTCCTACGTGGCATAGCATAAGAGTACAAAAATGCATGACCTCTCTTTGGATGTCTACCCAAAGTGGGTTTCTTTCCAATCGGGGGTGTGTACGAAGTGGAAGCACTATTGGTAGGAGAACTACCAATGGGGTGTTTGCTCCCACTCGTCGAGGCATCGGATGTCGGCCTAACAAAGGTGGTAGGCGATTTGGATGAGTCTCCCATCTTATACCCCAAGCCAATGTGGTGTTTGGCCGGAAGTAAGTCATTTAGGATATTATCCAAATGGCCCTTACCTTTATTGAAATCATTGATACGGCCTAACGTGCACTCATACTTCTCTTTGAGAGAATGCAAAGAAGCATCCAAAGTGGATACTTGCGATGTGAGTGCATAAACACGTGATTTGAGATTCTTTTTCTCAATACTCAAAGTTGAGTTTTGAGACGTCAAATCCGCTATCACATGTTCATCTGAATCCTCAACAAGAACATGCTCAAGTTGAGATTTGAGGGACTTCACCTCATTTCTCAATAAGCCATTATGAGTAAGCAAACTTGCTTTCTCATTGGCGAGAGTCTCAACAATGGTGTCATTGTTGGTGATGGTAGACTTAGGAGAGGTTTGGAGGCTAACAAGTTCATCTTTGGTCTTATTATATATATCTACTAATTTAGTAAATTTAGACCAAATTTCTTGGTTTGCTAACCTCATTTCATCAATAGTAGGTTCTCCGCTTTCATCCTCGCTACCATCCTCGCTTTCATCCTCGCTATCATCGAATGAGGACCTTCGATCTTTTGCCTCATTAGCCATGAAGCAAAGTTTTGCTTTCTCCACATGTCCAACATCCGACTCTCCACTTGAGGAATCCTCCTCGGACTCAGTGAATGTGCCAACAAGTCCTTTCTTGTACTTTCTCGACTTGTCGTACTTCGATGCTTTCCCCTTCTCCTTGTGTTTGTAGAGAGGACAATCCGATTTGATGTGTCCTGGCTTATTGCATTTATAACACACGGGAGTAGAAGCATTAGTCGAACTAACTTTAGATTTATTCAAAGATATACCTTCTCGGAGGAATCGATCGAACTTCCTTGCCATACGGGCAATGGATTCCATGTCCAATTCGTCTTCCGATTCTTCATCATCGGTATATGGAGCGGCCTTTAAGGCAATCGTCTTTTTCTTTGGCTCATCTTGCTTCAAGTACGCTTTCATCTTTTCCTTCATTCGGATCTTACTATCCTTGCGTACCTCGTAAGATAACAAGGTACCCATTAGTTGTATGACGATATATTTATTCATGTCGTTACCTTCCTCGATGGCGAAGGTACGCTTTTCCTAATATGATGGAAGACCGTCGATAATCTTCGCGACTTTCTCCTTTTGGGTATAGACCTTCCCAAGAGCTTCCAAGTCGTTTGATATATCCACGAAGCGAGCGTAATATTCCTTCATGGTTTCGCCCTGCTCCATATGAAACAACTCAAAATCTTTATTAGCAACGACGAGTTTAGAATCTTTTACCGTACTCGATCCTTCGTGCAATATGAGGAGTTGGTTCCATATTTGATATGCACTCTTACATGTGCATATCTTGTTGAAGTCCTCAGGCTCCAACGCAAAATTCAAGGCATTCATTGCCTTGGCATTGGCTACTTCCGCGGCGACCTCCGCGGGAGTCCACTTCGCGAAATCTTCTTCGGAAGGCTCGACATACTCCGTCATGGTGGCTTTCCATAGTGAAGCGCTCCGGAGGAAAATTTGCATCCGGCATTTCCAGTACCCATAGTTGGTACCGTTGAAGTGTGGAGGCCTGACTGAGGATAGTCCTTCCATAACTGAAGAAGCTCCATCGTGGTTCTTGAAGACGTTGTAGTCGTTGTTCGTCATAGCTTTGAACTTTGGCTATGTGTAGCTTTGAACCTTGGCTCTGATACCAATTGTAGTGCCCTAGGAAGCCACTGCACATGTACTAGAGGGGTGGGGGTGAATAGTACTTTTGAAATAACGAGGAGTGTTATTCCTAATTATCGTGCAATTAACAAACAACGATGCGGAATAACTACAATCAAGAAATAATGCAAACGCAAACACAATGGTTTAATAGGTTCGGATCCACCCAAGTCTCCCCGACTTGTTCCCGGTGATCCTACGTCCCAACCACCCGGATCCCTTCCGGATACTTGAGTTAGAAAACCTCTAACCCAAGATTTCCAATATGACCACTTGCGAAAACCTCACAAGTGCAATCGACCTACAATCGATGACCGTGACTCCTACAACCCGGGATCACACAAAACCTCTCACAACCGAGAGTATACAATTCAAATATAACTGAAATGAAATGCTTACCAACAAAATACCTATGCCTTGAGATTTCTTACCAAATTAGGGCAAAGAGGATTTTGATGGAGGAAGAGTCACCAAACCCTAGCTTCAAGAAGATGACCAGCAATGGAAGCCTAGGGATGAGATGGATGACCTAGAATCAAGCCCTTGGCTTGGAAGGCTCACAATCAATGAATCTCTCTTGAGGAATAAGAGTGAGGGAGAGATTCTTGAGAATGGGAGCGCTTGAAGATGAGAGTTGAAAGCTTCTCTTTGAATCAATGGAGCTCTGGAAATAGCAGCCTTAGATCCTATGAAATAACCCCTCCAGGTATTTAAAGGATCAAGGGAAAAGAGAGAGAGAAACGTCACTTTCAAATCTCCAACGGAACTAAATCTGAAGCAGACTAGTCGGTCAAAGAACAACCACTGACCGACTAGTTCATCAACTAGTCAGTCGGTGAAACAACATGAACCGACTAAGAGGTGAACAGTGAACAGATTGAATTTCAGACCTAGAAATCTAGTCGGTCCAAGAAGACTTTCTGACCGACTAGTTTCACAACTAGTCGGTCGGTCAATAAACTTAGACCGACTAAGAGTCAAAAACTAATAGTCTGAATACAAATGATTCAGTCAGTCCAAGAACAAATGTTGACCGACTAGATCAACAACTAGTCGGTCACAAAACGTTCTTAGACCGACTAACGATAAACAGTAGCTCGGGAGAAAATTGGCATGTACAGTAAAGCTCAACTAGTCGGTCTGAGAAGGATTCCTAACCGACTAGATCATCATCTAGTCGGTCGGTGACTCTTCTTTGACCGACTAATTGACCAACAGGGAATGAGCTGAAATGAGCAAGGCATTCTAGTCGGTTCAAGAGGGATTGCCGATCGACTAGATCGTCATCTAGTCAGTTGGTTGTTCTTCTTGAACCAACTAACATGCACTAGAAGCCGAGGGAAGAAGCGACAGGCTTCGGGAAAGTTTCTAATGGCTTCTATGATAATCCTAGCTCTAAGACATGAGCGAAATGAAGATTATATTGTAAGTCCTACTCAAGGCTTAACATTCTAAACTATGAAGCTAGAAGACAATAAATAAACCTTGACGATCCGTCTTCATAAGCTTCAATTTTCATTCTTGACTTCAATAAAGGTCCTTGAGCTTAAACGAAGCTTCAGGCACACGATCACGCGTATTGAGAAGTCTTGAGACGTCGCTTGAGATGAACGTATTCTTTTGGCGACGATCTCCATAACTGCGCTCACAAATAGTTAGTACACGATATTTATGTTTGCTCATCATCAAAACCAAATCCGGGGAATCAATACTCAACAACATTTGCTACTCGAACCATCCGGAACGTTGTATATGAGCTTGAGAGGGCCGCAGGGGAGCCAGTTGTCATGCCAGAAAAGAGTGTCCTTCCCATCTCCCACTTTTCTCTTAATGACAGTCTGAGATAGGCCTCTGCAATGAAGAAGGAACTTCCAACTTCCAGACTGAGTCACCACTCTAGGGGCATCGTAGAATCTTGCCGCTTCCTTATATTTGCTTCGCATGTATTCAGCCCAAAGACATCTAGACTGGAGAAGCCTCTAAGTAAGTTTGATCCCCGCTGCAAGATGTAAGTCTGTTAGCAATCTCAGGCCAACCCCCCTTCCTCTTTAGGACGACAAGAATCTTTCCAAGACCAAGCTTTAGAAGAGCCCCAGATAAACTTTCTACACATTGAGGTTAGAGTACGTAGCACAGTAGTGGGGAATTTATAGACCTGTAGCCAAAAATTGATCATTCCATATATCACAGATCTAACTGGTTCAATACGACCTGCTAAGGATAACGTCGAAGTAGTCCAACCACTGAGGCGTTTTCTGCATCTATCAATGAGCCTACCGTACATCTGAGCTTTAGGATATTTGGCAGACAAAGGAAGACCCAGGTAAGTAGTAATCCTGCTGGCATGCTTAGCTCCGAGAAACTCTGCAAGCTCACCCGGGTTTCTTACTCCCTTGCTAAACATAGATATACTCTTGTCCCAGTTGATCTCAAGCCCTGTAAAGTTATAGAACTCATCTAGCAAATTTTTGAGCCCCAAGAAGGATTTCCGATTGGCCCTACAGAAGACCAACAGGTCGTCGGCAAATAAAAGATGGGAAATAGCACCAACTCGCCTCATTGGTTGTATGCTACCTTTGGTAAGGGACTTGGCAAGCAGAATGGAGAAGCATTCCATAATAATCACAAAAAGATAAGGAGAGAGAGGATCACCTTGTCTAAGCCCCCGGTTTCCTCCAAAAAAACCCACAGGAGAGCCATTCACCAAGACAGAGAATGAAGCGGAGGAAATACATTCCTTGATCCAGCCGATGAACTTGTGCCCAAAGCCCATTTGGTGTAGGATGTAGTACACAAACTCTCTGTTCACACTATCAAAGGCCTTTCGAAGATCCAGTTTTAGGCAAGCCCTGGCCCCCATAGGGTTACTGAAATCTCTTATTTGCTCATGTGCTAGCAGGGCGCAGTCTGAAATCAATCTCCCTTGAAGAAAAGCAGATTGATTGTGGGAGACGAGGTCTTGTATGAATGGCTGGAGGCTGTTGTAAATGATCTTGCTAATAACCTTGTAGATTACATTGCAACAGGCAATAGGCCTGTAATCACCTAGGGACGTAGCATTAGAGCTTTTAGGGACAAGAGTGAGGAAAGTGTGGTTTACCTGCCGCGGCAAGGAACTAGATCTAAAGAAGGATTGAACTGCTCTCACAACATCATTACCAATTAGATTCCAATTGTGCTGAAAAAAGAACCCATTAAAACCATCAGGTCCAGGAGCTTTGGAAGGCCCAATTTGGAATACCGCATCTTTAATCTCCACTGCAGTCACACTCCTCTCTAGCCACATAGCAGTCTCTAGTTTAACCTTCTTTTTAGGCACAAGCTTGGGGAAGACATTCCAGTAATGTTTTTGATTGTATAGGCACTCATAGAAGTTGGAAGCATCAGCCTTAATATCCTCAAAGCTTTTACTCTGTACTCCATGGACATCCACCAGGTGACTAAGATTATTATGGCTCTGTCTGGATTTCATAGCACTATAGAAGAATCTGGTATTTCTATCACTAGCTCCAACCAGTCCTGTCTACTCCTTTGTCTGTACATCTCCTCCTCCAACCCTAACTTGGTGGCCAAATCAAAGGATAACTGGCGCTCTTTTTCTTGTAGCTCTGGATTATAGTGTAAATCAATATGACTCCTGATGGCCTCAAGCTCCTTGCGGCAATGAAGTATGGGGTCACTTTCTTGATGCTCTCTAGCCCAATTCTTGAGAGTATGTTTAGCCCGGCGCAATTTACTAATCAGGCAAAACATACGGGTACCAACGCAGTTTTGTTCCCAAGAAGATTCTAGCACTTCATAATAACCAGGAAGATTAATCCAATGATTGAAAAATTTAAAAGGCTTCGGATCGCAATGTACCTGATGGTGTAATAGAACAAGCATGGGGGAGTGATCACTGGTGAGTGGGTCCAAATAGCGGAAAAAAGAGTCCGGGACCTTACTGAGCCATACATCATTACATAGCACCCGATCCAATTGGGCTGAAATGCGGCGCAAACCCATACGTTTATTTGACCAACTCAGACGTTGCCCGGTACTTTTAAGATTTTGCAAACCACATTCAGAGAGGCAGTTGCTAAAGTCATGGAGCATGCTTGCCTCCACCCTGCGGCCCCCAATCTTATCCTTGGTAGCCAGAATACAACTGAAGTCCCCTCCGACTAACCAGGGCTCATTATTCAGGCTTACTGCATCCCCAGCAAGGTTTCTCCATAGAAGCTTCCTTTCAGAGGCCCTATTACTACCATAGACTACCGAGAAAGCAAATCTGAAACCCCCTGCATTTCCACAATGAACAGAGATGTGCTGCATAGATATAGAGATAATACTCAAATTCCAAACCAGCGGATCGTATCCCAAGATAATTCGACCACCACTATGACACTGCAAATTATGAATTGTATGCCAGCTCTTAGGGAAGCAAGATTTAGCACTGACATTATCAATGCTCAGAGGCCCTATCGCGAAGATATCTTCGCCTCACAGCATTATTTAATCCCCTAGTATTCCAGATAAACATCGTCATTAAATTAAGATATGGATCGAGTTATACCTCCCCTACTTCAGCCTGCTGCTGCGGCGTGGTGTAGAGCCCAAGAGAGAATCAAGTTTCTTATGCTTGGTGGCTTCACTAGCAGATTGGACATCCCGGTGCTCCATAATCCAATCCGGGTTGTCATATAGAGGCTCAAGCGGCAGCTCTTCAGGACATGTACATGGCTTAGAAGTGGAGCTTGTAGCGGTGATAACAGGTGCAGTATCCGGCTCCCTGGGGGCAGCGATTACAGACTCTTCAACAATCCTAGGGGAACATTTACGCTGCAGAGTGACTGAGAAATGCAAAGCCTTCACAAGGCCAAGCAGCTTCCGGACTGGGCTATTACCGGCTATCTTACCCACACAGCCGGCCTGTTGATCCATCATTTGGAATGCCCCATCATTTGGAGCAGGGATAAAGGCAGCACCTACTGTGATTGCCGGACCATCATTAGGAGCAGCCCCAACATTTGGACTGCCATCAGCAGCTTGCATAGAACCTTCAGCAAACAGGATTGGAGGAACCTCATCATTTGGAGTCGAACACTGTCCATGGTCGATATACTGCAAATCATTAGTTTCCAATTCAATCCCCTTGCCCTTGTCAAGGGGAGCAGATGTAGTCTGGAGAGGGCATTGCAATAGCGAGTGGCCGAAGCAAGCGCATTTGGTGCACCGAGGGGGCTCCACTTCGTACTTGGTTTCAATAGTTAGCAAAGACCCATCATCAAGCTCGGCCTCCACGAACTACGGTAAAGCCTTCTTAGCATCAATCTCAACCAAGCAACGAGCATAAGATATTCTCTCCAGCTTGGCAGTAGAGCGATCCAAACAAAGAGGGTTACCAATAACAGAAGCAAGGATGTTTAATGCCTCCATGTTCCAAAGGTTAACGGGGACCCCGTGCAGTTGGACCCACAAAGGAACAGAGCTGAGAATATCCCGATCATGTCGGAGGGAGGGAGACCAGAGCTAAGAATATATATATATATATATATATATATATATATATCTCTCTCTCTCTCTCTCTCTCTCTCTCTCTCTCTCTCTCTCTCTCTCTCTCCCCGCCTCTCTCTCCCTCTCTCTCTGATTTGGGATCGTTATTGTGTATATCGCAAATCTGAATTAAAAAAAAAGAAAAAAAACGAAAAAAGGGGGAAAAGCGAAACAAAAAGGAATCATTTGTACATACACGATCCTATTTCTTTCTTTCTTTCTTCTTTTATTTTCCTTGGACCTTCAAAAAAATGGGAAAAAGCCGTATTGTTCTATTTGATGCCCCATGTTTATAGATAAGATTGGGGGAGGGGATCCAATGACGTGTGAGAGAGTGACCACTTATATGTGCATGACAACCTAAGCTAGGTAATTTTTGATACTTAGGGAGATTATTCAGAGTATAACGAAATCTATGAATTGAAAATTTGGCATGCATTTCATGAATACCATCTATTTCTATTCTTATTGCTTTATAATGTGTGATACCTCTTATACTAGAAGCAGAAAGTGATCAATTGAAAAGTGTGCAATCTATGATTCCGTATATCATTTTAAATGCCTTAGACGATGCTGATTCTAGTATGATTTCATATTTCGTATCGTTTTGACGTTCTTGTTTTCTATATCGAATATACCTATATATGATTTGATATTGAGGTAAAAATCTTTAGCATGATTAATTCATCGTGCTATTTGAGTAAGCAGCTCCATGTCCTGAGAGGATGATCTAGAACCTCCCTCCTCGTTTTCTTTTTTCTCTTACTTTTTCATTTTCCATATTTTTGTCCACCGGGTTCGCCTTTTTACTCATCTTCCTCGAGGATGAGTAAGAGGCAAGCTTGGGGAATTTTGATCAGTCCATATTTTACAACTTTTTTCTGCATATTTGCATACCATTTTGATCGCCCATATCGCGCTTTTCACGATTATTCAATGATATTGCGTTACTTTTCGCTATTTCTTGTTTTTGTCGGATTTCAGGAAATATGGAGCAATCGGGAGAATAAATGACATTAAGAGATTTGCACGCATGTTGGAGCATCGCTCATGGCCCTATTGAGGAGCTAACGGTGCTGGACGATGAGCGGGAGAAGAAGAAGATCGATAGAATCGACGAGGAGGCGAGGAGGAGAAGGAAGGATTCTAGAGACAAGCCACTCGGCTGAGTCACGCTAGTCACTCGCCTGAGTGAAGCAGTGTACTCGACCAAGTATGACTGATACGTAGACATCTGCCTGACCTAGTGCTGCTCTCGCTCGAGTGGTTAAATCCACTCGATCGAGTAGAGAACTCCACTCGCCCGAGTGAGGTCACATTTTCTGAAGGAAAACACACCAGACTCTATGGAATTCTGGGGAGCGCAACAAAGATCCACTCGATCGAGTAGGAAGTCCACTCGCCTGAGTGATGAACCCCACTCGGCCGAGTGCCGCAGAGTACCAGAGTGCCCAAACCCTCCAACTTCTCTGTTTTTATTCTGATCTGGCACTCGGCCAAGTGTGATTTCTACTCGGCCGAGTAGCACCGCTAGCCTGGGTTGGAAACTATGGTTTTGGGCTACGCAGGGGCAGTTTTGTCAGGTTTATTTTGATGTTTTGGGCATGTATTTAAGCCCAGATTTTATTCCAGCTTAGAGAGAGACCTGAGAATAGTTTTTAGATTAATTCTTATTGGAATTCAGCTTTGGATTGAAGGAGATTAAAGAACTCAGATCTGGTTTGTCAAATCCGTTTGAATATTTGCACTTTTATGAATTGTTTCCTTCTAGATCTGAATTGCAATATGTTTTCTATCATTGATCTTGCTATTGTTTCGATGAATTGTGAGTAGATCCCTTGTTCTAGGGCAAAGGGATGAACCCTATGGATCTAATATCAGATTTGTGATGAATGAATCGATATGTTCCTAGAATTGCTAGAATGTTAGTTTGTGATTGATTTAT
Source organism: Scilla litardierei (assembly GCA_030789695.1). Lineage (NCBI taxonomy): Eukaryota > Viridiplantae > Streptophyta > Magnoliopsida > Asparagales > Asparagaceae > Scilla > Scilla litardierei. The sequence continues at coordinate 114,558,738 of CM061140.1, forward strand.
TAGAGATAGCTAGGAATTTGCATTGATCTAGAGTTTGCAAGAGATTGGGCTCTGATCAATGGGAATGTGTAGATATTCGATTTAGATTTATAATCGAGATTCACTAGGTTTGGTTTGCAAGAGATTGGACCAAAGCTAGCATTTTTATTATAAGTCTATACCCATATTCGTTTGCAAGAGATTGGACGAATACGAGCTATCACAGTCTAGATCATAACTCAACTTTGCACGAGAGTGGGCTCGAGTTGTGATTGGATGATGATGTCAATCTTAATGCTAGTGGCTTAGATTAGGGTTTGCACGAGAGTGGGCTCCAATCTTGGTCGATATAGACCTGCAATAGCGCGAGAGCGTAAGCATGGTTCTCTATTTAGTTACCACTAGTTCACCTCAATCCAAGTCTTGTAACATTGAGATTCGTGATTCACAAAGATTCAAGACGATCCGTGGTGGGGATTCCCTAGCCCTAGACATTTTTATAATATTGAATTGAATTGATAATTGAACGATTGTGATACCAACATTCTAAAATCACCTTTGCATCAATAGCTTAGTGATTAAGATAGAGTACCGTCATTAGCCCCTCCTCGTGTTCGATAACCCGCTTACCACTTAACCGTGCGCTTGCGATAAAACTACAATTGTTTCCTGGGTGTATATCCGGGAGCGATCAGAGGCCCCCGAGAGAGCCATAGAGATTTGCATACCGCCGTTTCGATGGTCAGAACCTATCAGAGGGGTGCTCACCAAAACTGTCGTGCCTGACGCCGAGACATTACAGAACATCAAGCTAACGACGTTAAACAAAGCGCTTAGTGGGAGGCAACCCACCTTTTGAACCCTTAAGTATTTTTGTTTTAGTTTAGCTTGAATAAGGGTTACACAATGATTTTATAAGCGTGCGCCGAAGTTTTGAGTCCAATTTATTTGACCCGGCCGTGTTGGAATTACGCACGGCCATGTCACCCAGAAAAATATGGCCCTAGGAGAAAGTATCATTGACACGGCCATGTTGCACGGCCGTGTCGAGAACCTTTTTTGTCGACAGAGCAAAAATGAGGTAGCGGACGAAAGTTTTGCGCGGACGTCCGTACGGCCATGCGGACCAAAGAACAGAATTTGGATTAGTCTCGCTACATGTGACACGGTCGTGCCGCATTTTGGCAATGTTGTGCTACCTAGAGGCAAAGTCTCGAGAACCTTTTGGTCAAGTGACACGGTCGTGCCGCAATTGTGCAAGGCCGTGCGCCCCCAGAAATCCCCAATTTAAACATAGGCCCACCTTCTTCCCCACTTCGTACCCTCTTTCATTCAAACCCAAATCTCCCAACACCTCTCATACCCACCTCCTAAAATATCTTCCCCTACCTTCCTCAACCTCTCACAACCCATAAAACTCCATCAAACCTCCGAACCTTCACCATCTTCTCCCTCTCCACCAAGTCCTTGTTGGATCTAGAACTAAGCCTAGTGTGTGAATAGGCTAATAAAAATTCTCGTGCAACCCACGAGAAATCACACGTAGTTATAGCAGATTCAGAGTAAATAAAAAGCAATCACAGATGCACAGCAGATTTACCCTGGTTCGGTCGATCACCACGACCTACGTCCAGCCCCCAACAGCAAATATTCTATTAATAGTGTACATGCACAACAGTAATAGCTAGAGAACCAACGTCTCTACACTCACCAGGCTCAGTATCCCACTCACCGTGTTTAACACTATCGATCCTAATATATGCTCTCACTTGACGACACCCATCAAGTTCCTATTGTCTAGACCACCACTAGGCAAGACCCCAAATTGTCACACAAAAAGCGGTAAAGTTTCCCCTACGGAGATCATACAATACTACACAAAAATAATAAAAAGAGTTTAGGAAGCTTAGTTTTGTGTAGTCGTCGTCGTCTCCGTCAATCAGCACGGGCTAGCTCTCGTCTGGCAAAATGTAGTCGTCTCTTGTCTCCTCAGCAACTCAAGTTGCAGCTTATGCACTCCCCTTGGCTTTCTCTGAAATTTAAGGCACTTGAGTTGTACGTGACTAGAATGTTGCGGCATCCCCTCTCCTTTGTTGAAGACTAGATGCTTGTGGCACTTGTAGGCTCTTGGGTCTTCAACTTGCGGCCAAGGCCTTTGCTCCTCAATAGCAACTTGTGGTCATGGATGATGATGGGTGTAACTTGCAAGTTGCAGCAATGGGTCTCCTCAAGGATGTTGTGGCAATGTGGATTGGGTCTTCCCTTGATGCACAAGTTGCTAGCCTCGTTGATGATGGTCCTCTCCCGTATCTCCTTGCTTGCTTGTAGATGATGAGAACTTTGAAGCTTGAGGCAAGATTGAGGATGGGGAGCTCTTGGGGTAATGGAAACTTGCGGCTAGGAGTAGTGCGCGCGCAGGGGTATGTGGTGTTGCAGTAGTGCGCACGCAAGGGCCTTGGGTGCTGCAGCAGTGCGCGCATAGGGGGTCTTTGGTGCAGCAGCAGTGCACACGCAGGGAGTCTTTGCTGCTGCTGCAGTGCGCGCAGGGGTTACCCTCTTCTCCTTGTTGCACCAATTGTGAATGTGCAAGCTTGATGTGCAGCTCCTCCAATGGGTTGGCAAGCTCCTTGGTGTGGCAATGGAGATGATGTTAAGCAATAGAGTTCCTTTGAGGCTTGTGGCTACTTGGCATGAAGAGGAGGACTTGCGACTTTGGAGATCGGCAAGGAGGAGTTATGTCTTTGTAATGGCCTGCGCAAGGGAGCTTTAATGGAGGTTTTTGGCCTTGGTTAAGGTTGCGGCTAGGGGATGCAGACATGGTTTTCTTTTGGCTTTGGATTAGGGCTAGCTTTCTCCTTGGAAGAATTGATATGGCCGACTTCCTCCTCCTCTTACTTTTTGTATGGCCGCAACTTTTACTTTGTATTACCGCCATATTTCTTCTCTCTAGGAATAGGGTTTATATAGGAGAGGGTGATGGAGAAGTTGCGGCTAAGGAGGAATCCTAATGGAGACAGGAATATGAGATTTGGAGGGATTTGTTTTGATCTCATTGCAATAAAAATAGGATTAGGAATATGAATGGGATTTGATTTGCAATGCTAATAGGATTAGGATTTGAATCAATCTCTAATTGATTTGAATCAATCAAAAGGAGATTTGAAAGAGATAATTCATATCCCTCCATCTTTGACCAAGTCCAAGTTTCTATATGAATAGCAATTTCTCCATCTTATAATTTGCTATGTGAATAGGAATTCCTCCATCAATTGACTTAGTCATCACTTTGAAGATTTACAAGCATGTCACTCCTGAAAACACTTAGCACACACATTAGAACGTCCACACACGTTTGTTATCATCAAACAAGAAGTTAGCGATCGTTGTATCCAACATACGTTGTATCCAACAATCTCCCATTTTGATGATGACAAACTTTTATAAGATTTACACTAACATTCCAAATAATACATCGTGACATGTCTGTGTGAAGTGTGATAATGGAAGGATGTATGCAACAATATAACACTTGATGTACAAGCATACAAGCATGCAATGATGTAACAATTATGTGATACAAATAAGCATGGCATGCTCCTCCTAGTTTCATACTTCCCCTTGAACATATATTCACATACTTACATATTCAATTATTCATTAATGCTCCCCCTTAAACTAATACGCATATATGCACATATAAGCATTAATGCACCAAATCTTAAATATTTTTATTTTCTCCCCCTTTTGTTATCATCAAAAGCGCATAAACGAAGTCTAGTTCATGTCACATGCAAAAATAAAGTATTATAAATTACAACTAGCACTTGCATTACATTTTCCTTAAAATAAGCACTTCAAATTCAATGAAAAGAGTAACGTAGACTTTTACACCATCGTGTAAGTGTGATGATTAAATAATTGAAGCACAAAGGGAGAAACTCTTATAGAAATCAACCAAAACCAATTCACATTTTCCAAAACTTGATATCACTAGGATTGTTTTTCCCCACCTCATCAAAAATGAGTTCAAGATACCACACCCCGAAAGCATAGCCTATAAGGACTCTTAGATGTGGGGGTGGTATTGCTTGACATGTAACATACACCAACGCTAAGGATTACACATAAAGCATATGTTGGATACTCGTGGGTAGTATACGTGCCATAAATTGTATCCATTTTACATACGGAGCAATATTCATTCTTTCTCATTTTTCTTGTTTCATATTCAATTCTTTTGTGCTCAATTTTTATCCATTGCAAATACACATCATATCCCTTAGATTTATCAGTTATTTTCAACCTTCATTCACTTTCCAACATTTCATAAAAGTAATCTCCAATTGTGCAACAATATTCAATACTAGTGAAGGTGTAGGTGTAGGTGTAGAAATCAAGTTATTCAATTCATTAAACATGTCAGGACTACTTAGGAATTCTAACATGCGCATGTAACTATAACAATAATACAATGATTTCTACAATGATATGAGTTTCATTCATCACTTGAATGATATAAAGGAAAAGATATTCATTAAGCACATTTTTTTTGCTTTTTGTCTTTTTAATTTTTTTAATATATAATGAACTAAGCAAACTAGAATCAAGCAAACTAACACACAAACAAAAAATAGTTCAAGCATGCAAAAGAAACAAAAAAGAAATGCTATGAAGGCATGCATTAAGTTCAAGGAATAAAAACCATACCTTCGCGTCGTCGTTTGGCTAAGGATCTATATAATGAGAACATTCGATCCAAATCTCCTTGCCAAATCTCCATCGTACCTACACGGTAGATGCCATTTGTGACCTTGGAATCCAACAAGGTCCACTCATGTTAGTCATCAAAGATTTTGGAACCCATACTTGTTTAAATTTCATATTCGTGTTCCTAAACTTGCAATAATAAGATGTATGACCAACACTATCACAAGTAAAGCACTTTGTATGCATATTTTTGACAATAGTAAACACATTGTGAATTTTCTTAAATTTTGGCTTTTCAACATTTTTCAAACCAAATCCAAGTCCACGTCTATTATTGCCATATAATTGATTTTCAAGTATAGTATCAAACGAATGTTTACCAATTGAAAATTTCCTTAATGACAATTCTAGACTAGTTACTTTAGATTTCAATAATGCATTTTCATTCAAAATTAAAGTGCATTTACTTATATAAGCTTTCTTGTTTTCCTCTTCCTTCTTTTCAAATTCAACCATTTTTCTTTTAAGCTCAGTATTTATCATGCACAATTTATCATTAAGCTCTCTAACCACATAATCTTTTTCAGTTTCAAGCTTAATTAAATCTTACTTAAGCATGCTAATATTATTCAATAAGGAAGGATATGAAAGACAATTAGCTTTTTCATGCAACATAGAGTTCTCTTTTTCCAACAAAGCAATAGTAGAATCACTTGCAACAATTTTTCCTTTTAGTTCCTTAATTTCTAATATCATGTTGTAAGTGTCTTGTTGCATTTCATCATTGGAATTTCTATAATCTACTAATGTGGATTCTTGCTCTTCAATTTCCTCTTGCATGACTTTACAAATAATTAGAAGTTTAGAGTTACTACCAAATTTTACCTCATCATCTTTTGCCATGAGGCAGAGGGAGGAGTGTGCGCAATCCTCATTCTCATCCTCGCTATCCATGTCCCATATTCGCACCACAGCTTTTCGTTTCTTCTCCACAATGTTAGATGTGTCTTGTGGGCAATCCTTTATAATGTGACTCTGCTTTTTACATTTAAAACAATTAACTTTATTAATAGCAATATGTTCAGATGAATTTCTAAAAGGATTATAATGGTTAGAACGATTAAACCTTTGTTTCATGTCAGCTCTTCCTTAAGGAGTCTTGATGTATTTTTTGAAGTATCTGACCATCAACGCTATCTCCTCCTCCTCATCGTCATCTTCACTAGCTTGAAGAGCTAGTGGCTTTGAAGCCTTTTCCTTCTCCTCTGGTTTCTCTCTAGCCTCTATATTCTGCAGCTCAAGCTCGTGAGACATTAAGTTGCCTATCAAGTCCTCCACTCTCATCTGTGATAGATCTTTCGCTTCTTGGATGTCAGTGACTTTAGGCCCGAAAGTGCTTGGCAACGCCCTTAAGATTTTCCTTACCAGTTCAAGGCTAGAATATGGCTTACCAAGTGAGCTAGACTTGTAGACAATGTTGGTGAACCTCGCAAACATCTCTGATATAGACTCTGATGGTAGCATACGAAAGCTCTTGTACTCTGTGCTCAGAAGAGTAAGTCTTGACTCCTTCACCTGTGACGTTCCCTCGTGCGTCACCTCCAGTGTATGCCATATTTCCTGCGCAGTTTGACAATGTGAGATACGAATAAATTCAGATTTATTAAGAGAGCATATAAGAGCATTCATAGCTTTTCCATTTAAAAAATATAATCTCCAATCATTATGATTCCACTTGTCTTTAGGTTTAAGCATATTAATATTTTCAATTTTAATAACAGGTGGCTTATAACCTTTTTCGACAATGTGCCAAACTTTATAGTCAACAGATATCAAGTAGATTTTCATCCTAGATTTCCAATAAGCATAATATACTCCATTAAATTTTGGGGGTCGTGATATGGACTGACCTTCAGAAAAAGCACAATCAATAGAGTTATTCATGGTCAATCTAGGCTAGATCCTATAACCTGCTCTGATACCACTTGTTGGATCTAGATCTAAGCCTAGAGGGGGGTGAATAGGCTAATAAAAATTTTCGTACAACCCATGAGCAAACACACGCAGTTATAGCAGATTCGGAGTAAATAAAAAGCAATCACAGATGCACAACAGATTTAGCCTGGTTCGGTCGATCACCACAACCTACATCCAGCCCCCGAAAGCAAATATTATATTAAGAGTGTACATGCACAACTGTAATAGCTAGAGAACCAACGTCTCTACACTCACCAGGCTTAGTACCACACTCACCGTGTACAACACTATCAATCCTAATATATGTTCTCACTTGATGACACCCGTCAAGTTCCTCTTGTCTAGACCATCACTAGACAAGACCCCAAATAGTCACACAAAAAGCGGTAATGTTTTTCCTACAGAGATCAAACAATACTATACAAACTCAGTTTTGTGTAGTAGTCATCGTCTCCGTCAATCAGCACGGGCCAGCTCTCGTCTGGCAAGATGTAGTCGTATGTCGTCTCCTCAGCAACTCAAGTTACGGCTTGTGCACTCCCCTTGGCTTTCTCTGAAAGTTGCGGCACTTGAGTTGTATGGGACTAGAATGTTGCAGCCTCCCCTCTCCTCTGTTGAAGACTAGATGCTTGCGGCACTTGTAGGCTCTTGGGTCTTCAACTTGCGGATAATGCCTTTGCTCCTTAATAGCAACTTGCGGCCATGGATGATGATGGGGGTAACTTGCAAGTTACGACAATGGGTCTCCTCAAAGATGTCGTGGAAATGTGGATTGGGTCTTCCCTTGATGTGCAAGTTGCTAGCCCTCCATGATGATGGTCCTCTCCTGTATCTCCTTGCTTGATGTTGCGACAAGGAGAAAGCTTTGATCTTGTGCTTGCTTGTAGATGATGAGAACTTTGAAGCTTGAGGTAAGATTGATGATGGGGAGCTCTTGGGGTAATGGAAACTGGCGGCTATTAGCAGTGCACGTGCAGGGGTATGTGGTGTTGTAGCAGTGCATGTGCATGGGGCTTGGGTACTATAGCAGTGCGCGCGCAGGGGGTCTTTGGTGCAATAGTAGTGCTCGCGCGGGTAGTCGTTGGTGCAGCACCAGTGCGCACAGGGGTTGCCCTCTTCTCCTTGCTGCGCCAATTGTGACTGGGCAAGCTTGATGTACCGCTCCTCCAATGGGTTGGCAAGCTCCTTGGTGCAGTAATGGAGATGATATTAAGCAATAGAGTTCCTTTGAGGCTTACGGCTACTTGGCATGAAGTGGAGGACTTGCGAATTTGGAGATCGGTAAGGAGGAGTTATGGCTTTGTAATGTCTTGCGCAAGGGAGCTTTAAATGGAGCTTTTTGGCTTTGGTTAAGGTTGCGGCTAGGGGATGTAGACTAGGGTTTTCTTTTGGCTTTGGATTGCGGCTAGCTTTTGTAATGCCCTGCGTAGCTACTGCACAAGTACTAGAAGGGGGGTGAATAGTACTTTAAAATAATCAAGAGTGTTATTCCTAATTATTGTGCAAAACACAAACAACAAAGCGGAATAACTACAAACAACAAGAATTAAATAATGCAAACAATACGATATAACTGGTTCGGATCCACCCAAGTCTCCCCGACTTGTTCCCGGTGATCCTACATCCCAAACACCCGGATCCCCTCCGGATACTTGAGTTAGAAACCACTAACCCAAGATTTCCTTTAGCCCACTTGCGGAAACCCCACAAGTGCAATCGACCTACAATCGATGTCCGTGTATCCCACAACCCGGGAACACACAAAACCTTAATCCCACAACCTGGGACTAAGCAAACTCTCACAAACCGAGAGTGACAACTTGCAAAAGCAAAGTAAATGAAATATTGAAACACTTACCACAAAATCATATGCCTTGAGTATACTTACCAAATTAGGGCAAGAATGGATTTTAAGGAAGAAGAAGGCACCAAACCCTAGCTCCACCAAGATGGACAGCAATAGATGGCTAGGGATGAGTTGGTGACTTGGATTCAAAGCCCTTGGCTTGAATGTCTCACAATCAATGAATCTCTCTTGAGGAATAAGAGTGAGGGAGAGATTCTAGTGAGAAGAGATAGCTTTAGAATGGAGTTGATTTGCTTCTCTTTGATTTCTCTAAAACCCAATATATGCAGCCTTGAATACTAGGAAAGAACCCCTCCAAGTATATATAGGATAGAGGAAAGAGAGAGCAAAAATCGTGGCATTTAATGCTCCAACGGCTCTATTCTGAAGCAGACTAGTCGGTCAAAGAAGGTGTAGGAATATGGTGCCCTCGAGGCCATTTATTCCTGTGTGAATAGCACAAACATCTTGTTCGAAATAACAGTAAGCTGTTTGGTGATAATTTATCTAAGTTATTTTATAATTAGATATCGACTTAGGTAAAGTCCTGAGACTTTATGCAAGGTCAAACGTGTATCGAGATGAGTATCTCGATCATGGAGAAACGTTTGACCGTCTGTAGCATAAGTCTGAAATGGTTCATGGTCGTAGATGTTTCGAGACAAGGATATCGAAACATCGGATAGACCATTGTGTCTTAGTCTTCACCATTTAGCGGTGGCGATGATCTCATGATCGTTTGACTTGGCGAAGTCGAAGACGAGACACAGGTGCTCATTAGAATGAGTTCACTGAACGATCCACTAAGAGTTATCATATGGTTATATTGACCAATCTGTCAGTGATAACTCTGAGTGATGATAGGATAGTTGGTCTTTTGACTTGAGGTCATTTTGACAAACCTGTGCATGAACGGTGCCACTTAGATCAACTGACCTAGCTTCGAGGCAAGGCCTGTCGAAAGGTCTTTTGATTGGGTGTCACTTGAAACGTACGAGGCGAGTAATGACCAAGAGAGGATTCGTCTCTCCCGGTCAATGGGAGTTAGTGTCGTAGAGTTAGTTCGGTCTTTAGTAAAAACTCTGCGCAGAGTATGTTGGAAGAAGTCCAACATTTATTGACTAAAAGATCGATAGAAACTAACCGGAGTCAAGTTATTGGGGTTGACAGTTTGACCGTACCCCAGACTTGATCTACACGACACAATTTAGACGAAAAGACTATAACTACGGAATTCATCACGGAAACAGTCAGGTGGTCCCGACAATACTCATGTCAATGAGTCAACCACATAATGATGATTCCTGAAGCAGGGACGGCAACCACTGCTCGTGGTCACTGCCGTATAGGGCTTCGAGCCCAACCTGTTGTAAGGGTCAGGCTGTAGGGTCTCACACAGAGTGCAATGCTTCGTCTAGTAATAGGTAGAAATTAGTTAGGGAGAATATTTGCATTTGATGCAAAAGAAGAGATAATTGCATTTGATGCAATATGATAATTTAAGCTTAGATAGGGACTATTTTGCATATGATGCAAAAGCGATTAAATGTGTATTAAATTGTTTAATACAATATTTAATAATATAAACGCAAGGAAAAGTTCACGGGTAAGACGGGAATGTCCTGGTCTAGATCCAGGTTCGAACGGCGTCCAAATCGGACGCCGGATGATCAAGTTAAAGCCAAAAAGCCCAAAGTATCAGACCCAGGCAGAACAGGCTGCCTGGGCTAGCCCAGGCGCTGCCTGGGCTAAGCCCAGGCTCGGCCTGGGCTAAGCCCAGGCTCGCCTGGGCTAGCCCAGGCGCCTGGGCTAAGCCCAGGCCCGCCTGGGCTAAGCCCAGGCGCGCCTGGGCTCTGCCCAGGCGCGGGCCTGGGCTCTGCCCAGCGCCTGGGCAGAGCCCAGGCGCGGGCCTGGGCTCGCCCAGGCCGCCTGGGCGAGCCCAGGCGCGGACCTGGGCTCGCCCAGGCGGCTGGACGAGCCCAGGCGCGACCTGGGCTCTGCCCAGGCGCGATTTGGGCAGTTTTGGCATGTGTGGGGTCCACCCATGGGCCCCACCTCTAGGGTTTTGAACCCTAAGTGTGCTGAATCTTTTGACGGCTCGTTTTTGTGAAAAACTAGCCTAGGGCTGATCTTTGGACACTCGATTGGAGGGTCAAACGAACTCCGATTGACGAACCGTTTTTTCCTATGCGTTCACCGTTGAACGCTTGTCGTATTGATAGGTTGTATCGATCTTGAAGCTCAACGGTGAGTGAGTTAAAATTCACGGAAGTTTGCACTTTTGAAGTGCAAACTAACTTGATTTTAAAATTAACTATATTTTAGTCCCACATCGGATTTTGAGAAAAGGGGAGAGTCCGCCGCCTATATAAATAGGGGTCTCCCCCCTTTCTCAAAACTCGTCCCAAGCTCTAGATCTGAGCGGCTCTCGTAAATGTTGGAGCACGCTCGGATCTTAGCTTAAATTAAATATTTCTCTATCTCCCTAAAATTTCTGCCTTACTCCTGCGGGCTCTAGCAAAGCCTCAAAGGAGTTCGGATTCTGGATCCGAAATCTTGGCGGAGGTTTCACTCGCGTGAAACTTTCTTCGGCGGTTGGTTGGCTCGGCGGCACGGGGATTGATCGCCTCGGGATGCGGAGCGGTTCGAGGAGCGGTTCGGGGAGCGGTTCAAAGGAGCGGCTCGGCGTGGGACGGGAGCAGCTCGGAAGACGGCGCGGAACATCTCGCCTGCTCCAGGGCTGAGATTCCGGGTATGTGGTTAAAGTAGTTTATTAGCATTAGTTTAATTTAATCGCAGTAGGCTAGATCCTTCTTGGGATGGTCAGATCCATCCCAAGTCGGCATAGATCTTGGCGTAGGGTCTTGGACCTTAGGGCCAAGTTAAAATTGTTTTAACTTGCATGTTAATTTAGATTAACTGTTTTTCTTCCGCTGCTTTTGATTTTCCTGTCTATGTTCCGTCCGACTTAGGACGGGACTAGAGTTTTTGTGCCCTAAGGGAACGCCCAATTCCCCTACAGTGGTATCAGAGCTTGTTGAGCTTGAGTACGGGTTCTCGGGTTATGAACTGACCCGAAGTAATCGCTCTTACCGTACCAAGTCCCGATAAGATGGGGATCTTATAATGGGTTGGGCATTGTCGAGAGGCATGCCGTAAAACAAGTTTCTGAGGTATCTTGTGACGGGTCTAGGGTGCCATGGATGATGGGCCTTAACAGTGTCGCAATGATATCAGAGTGATACCCTACAGTGGTATCAGAGCATAGGTTTGCGTAGCGATCTAGGTACTGCGATTAATTTTAAACTTAAGAATGCTTTTAAATACCTTTTAAAATGTTTTTAAAATTATGAGATAAATTTTAAAAATGTTTTAGATGTTCTAAAATTTTTTTTTTTTACGAAATTTTTGAACATGGAAATTTTTTTTTTTGACGTTTTAAAATTTATGTGATAATTTTTAAAACTAATTTTTTAAATCTTTAAAAGTTTAAAATTTATTTTGGATGCCTAAAATTTTTATTTGATAAATTTTTTAAGCATGAAAGTTTTTTTTTTTAAATAATGTTTTAATTTATGAGATATTTTAAAACTGTTTTAAAAGTTAAAAAATTTTTATGCGATAAATCTTTAACATAGCATGCAAATTAGTGATTTTAATATTAAGTTTTTTTTTATGAGATAAAAAATAAAATAATTTTAAAATCATATTTTAAATTTAAGTGTTAAATTTATGTATGCATGCTAAAAATTGTTTATGCGATAAACTTAGTTTATTTAAATGTTAAATAGTTGTGCACTATCTTTATGCGATAAATTAGTGTAGAGTTATTTTAATGGCTTGACATCTTGTCCCTTATTTGATAACACAAGACAACCCTTTAGGTTAGCCATTAAAAATGATTAAAATTTATTACTTGAATTTTAATGATATGCTATGCTTTAATAAATCAATAACAACAATATAAGACCTAATTCCTGATTAGGGTAGTCCTTTAAATGATTTTTCAATTCTAAATGTTATAATTAATTTTCATTAAAGGACTTCGCTTCTAGCGTTGTTAATAAAATTTATTAAAATCCTAATAACGATTAGGGTAGCACGTGAACCTTATAGTTGATAAGGACTTAATAAAAGTTATTAAACAAATCCTAAAAATTTTGAATTTAAGGATTCAACTAGTTGATAGGATTAATTAGTTGTTAATAAAAGCTGTTTAGTCTATGGCATACATACAAAAATGACAAGCTTCATTCAATGGACCATGATCCAGTCAATGTGCTTGGCTAAGAGTTCTGGGTCAACCCTTGCTAGTCCAAGGGGTAGTGATCCTGGCTTAGTCAATTCCCTGGCTGAGTTCCGCTGGACCGCAATGTCGCGAATCATGATTGTATGACACCCTGGACTATATCTAAGTCAAATACGTTAATGATCTTTTTCAAGATTAGCCGTAGCCCTCCTTGTTTTAGGGGTTAGCAACTATAGGGCCCGTGTTATAGTTGTTGAGATACACTCAAGCTGTGACATGGCACCCTGTAGAAACCAACTCCTTAAATACATAAGATGAAATCTTGACTAACCCTAACCGTCGTCTCGTACCCCGAGCGCCGGCGTAAGTTAAGTCAACGATGTAGTCTGACTTGATGTAAGTCTAAGACCTGACCCATACCGACGTGTCGTGCATACACCGAGCTGAGGGGCAAGTCAGGCTAGACATGAAAACAAGGGTCCGACTAGACTAGACATTGTGATTTGGATGAGCACACTCATGATCACGAATGGCTATGGGCAAAAACCGATTAAGAGAGTCATATCCAATATGATCGATGAAGAGTCATCTTCCGATCGCAGAGTCAATCAACTTGTTGAGCTACACTCAAGGTTGTTTAGACTCAAGGTGATTGGAACTCTTACCCATTAATTTTTAATTCGATTAAATCGTTCGTTATTAAGCTTTAAAACGATCATAAAATTAGTGGGAGGATATAGATAGATAAAAACCAATCTACCTATATTTAATATTGAACATATGCTAAAACTAGGGCAAGATTATGTTTACCGAAAGAATCAATTGATAATATTGAAATTAGTTAATTGGTCATAAAGTTGATTAATTGAATATCAAGTTAAATTCTAGTTGATAGAATTAAACTATATTTTCGTTGACAAATTAAATGACCTTCTAAAAGAACAGACTTAAGAAATGTGATTTCATTAAGTTCTGGGTCCAACAAATAAATTAAAGCTACATGTCACTCGTCTCTATATGAGGCAGCTTGAACATATAGGACATTCAAAGTATGTTTCTCCCTACAACTTGTCGAGTTACCCTCAAGGTTGTATGGACAAACAATTTTGATCCGCAAAGTTCAAAAAATTCGATCAAACCGTTTGAGTCGAATACGAGTGCATGAGCGATGCAAGACTATGTATCCCAACCGGATCTTGAGACAAGCAACTTCTTGAGCTACACTCAAGATTGCAAAGCTCAAGCGTTTGGATACATAAGTTGCTTGCATAGCTATTTATTTATGTTGATATCTAAATGTGATTTAGAAAAGGAAGAAGGCACTTCGGAAAGTCAATTGAGAAAGTTAGTTTAATTTATCATTAGTAAAGGCATAAGTAGGAGGGAATGAAAACGTGACATATTTTGATGTCACGATTTCAGAATAAATTGTTATACAAAAGACGTTTAACACATTTTGACGAATGTCGTCACATTGCTTCTGAAGTAATGTTATGTGTTAAGTAATTTGTAAATAACTAAATATATATTAAATGTTAATATATAAATACACAAGATAGTAGCAAACTTATATGGTAAAATTAGACTAGGCCGTATCTAGAGATTAAGCTTCACAAGTCACATAAAGAGGGGTCTGACCTCTCGTATTATGAAGTCTACGGACACTTGTGAGTCTTAGACTCTTAGATACAATGGCCGAAACCCATCTGTGAGACAGTGGGAGAATGAGTTGTCGAACTCAGTCTAGTACATACTGATGTACTCGAGTCTACTTTTAACAAAATAAGTTATTCGTATATTTTATTAAGACACGTGTTCTTGATGAAACACAAGTCTGATAAAATAAAGAACGAAATGACTAAAGTATTTAAACTGATTCGATTAGATCGAATGGTCAAATACTTAGCTAAATAAAATCTTGTGAAATTAAAAGAAAATGTGATTTTCTCTCAGATCAAGTCGGATAACACATCGGTGTGTTAAAAGGTATGAATCACACTTAGTTAGACTTGGTGCGATCCATAAATAAGTGACTCTGAGTTAACTCCTCCCTGTGGGTTAAGTCCCAGATAGTAATGCCTAGGTTTTGATAATGTTCTATATGGACATTATCAATAATATATATTCAATAAATCAATAGTAAGGAAGTTGTATATTTACTCGAATTTCGTAAAACGAAATGTCGAGTTAGACATCATAACTGATGATGACTTAGTCAACTTCTAGGATGACATTCGGAGTAGTAACTCCGATTTAAAACTTGATGCAGGTCCGTGTGCGTAAATGAATTTGAGAATTTAGTTTACGTACCCAAGGAAAATGTTTCCTCACTTTTTGCAAGTAAATCTTTAAGTTGAAAGATTGGTGCAGAAAGAAAATAGTGAAGTACAATCTTGTTGGACGAGAACGGTTTTCACCCTAATTTCTTTAAAACGGATTAGTTGAAACCGTCTCGCCAACAGATGTGTACAAATCTAATCGGACCAAGCTCGATGTAAAACGTTCATGTTGACCATGAAAATTTGAACATTCACTTATAAGTTCGTTTTTCTAAATATGATTTAGACGGACCAACTTATATGAATTGGCCAGAGAATTTTCAAGGTCAGTGGGAGCGTGTAAATTACATGCGAGACATCAAAGAGATGGAACATATATTTTGATTAAGTAATCAAAGAGTTTGATTATTTATCAGAAATGAATATGAACCATTTGAAATGACCAATAACTAATTTGAAATGATTATCGTAAAGTACGATAAACTGGATAAGATCCAGGGAAATAAAATATTATAGATTCCGATAGACCAAGTGAATTATTTGAATAAGATTCAAAAGGTTGGTCTAACATAAACATAAAAACCCCTTAAGTCTATAGTGTAGACGGTTTTAGCAGATCCACTCACGAAGGCTCTATCACATAAAGTCGGGAAAACTTATGTGTAAAAACGATATTAGATATCGAGATAAATGGGCCTGAGTGCAAGTGGGAGATGTAGGAATATGGTGCCCTCGAGGCCATTTATTCCTGTGTGAATAGCACAAACATCTTGTTCGAAATAACAGTAAGCTGTTTGGTGATAATTTATCTAAGTTATTTTATAATTAGATATCGACTTAGGTAAAGTCCTGAGACTTTATGCAAGGTCAAACGTGTATCGAGATGAGTATCTCGATCATGGAGAAACGTTTGACCGTCTGTAGCATAAGTCTGAAATGGTTCATGGTCGTAGATGTTTCGAGACAAGGATATCGAAACATCGGATAGACCATTGTGTCTTAGTCTTCACCATTTAGCGGTGGCGATGATCTCATGATCGTTTGACTTGGCGAAGTCGAAGACGAGACACAGGTGCTCATTAGAATGAGTTCACTGAACGATCCACTAAGAGTTATCATATGGTTATATTGACCAATCTGTCAGTGATAACTCTGAGTGATGATAGGATAGTTGGTCTTTTGACTTGAGGTCATTTTGACAAACCTGTGCATGAACGGTGCCACTTAGATCAACTGACCTAGCTTCGAGGCAAGGCCTGTCGAAAGGTCTTTTGATTGGGTGTCACTTGAAACGTACGAGGCGAGTAATGACCAAGAGAGGATTCGTCTCTCCCGGTCAATGGGAGTTAGTGTCGTAGAGTTAGTTCGGTCTTTAGTAAAAACTCTGCGCAGAGTATGTTGGAAGAAGTCCAACATTTATTGACTAAAAGATCGATAGAAACTAACCGGAGTCAAGTTATTGGGGTTGACAGTTTGACCGTACCCCAGACTTGATCTACACGACACAATTTAGACGAAAAGACTATAACTACGGAATTCATCACGGAAACAGTCAGGTGGTCCCGACAATACTCATGTCAATGAGTCAACCACATAATGATGATTCCTGAAGCAGGGACGGCAACCACTGCTCGTGGTCACTGCCGTATAGGGCTTCGAGCCCAACCTGTTGTAAGGGTCAGGCTGTAGGGTCTCACACAGAGTGCAATGCTTCGTCTAGTAATAGGTAGAAATTAGTTAGGGAGAATATTTGCATTTGATGCAAAAGAAGAGATAATTTCATTTGATGCAATATGATAATTTAAGCTTAGATAGGAACTATTTTGCATATGATGCAAAAGCGATTAAATGTGTATTAAATTGTTTAATACAATATTTAATAATATAAACGCAAGGAAAAGTTCACGGGTAAGACGGGAATGTCCTGGTCTAGATCCAGGTTCGAACGGCGTCCAAATCGGACGCCGGATGATCAAGTTAAAGCCAAAAAGCCCAAAGTATCAGACC
Source organism: Scilla litardierei (assembly GCA_030789695.1). Classification (NCBI taxonomy): domain Eukaryota; kingdom Viridiplantae; phylum Streptophyta; class Magnoliopsida; order Asparagales; family Asparagaceae; genus Scilla; species Scilla litardierei. The sequence goes on from CM061140.1 coordinate 114,575,782, forward strand.
CAGGCAGAACAGGCTGCCTGGGCTAGCCCAGGCGCTGCCTGGGCTAAGCCCAGGCTCGGCCTGGGCTAGCCCAGGCGCCTGGGCTAAGCCCAGGCGCGCCTGGGCTCTGCCCAGGCGCGGGCCTGGGCAAGCCCAGGCCCGCCTGGGCTCTGCCCAGCGCCTGGGCAGAGCCCAGGCGCGGGCCTGGGCTCGCCCAGGCCGCCTGGGCGAGCCCAGGCGCGGACCTGGGCTCGCCCAGGCGGCTGGACGAGCCCAGGCGCGACCTGGGCTCTGCCCAGGCGCGATTTGGGCAGTTTTGGCATGTGTGGGGTCCACCCATGGGCCCCACCTCTAGGGTTTTGAACCCTAAGTGTGCTGAATCTTTTGACGGCTCGTTTTTGTGAAAAACTAGCCTAGGGCTGATCTTTGGACACTCGATTGGAGGGTCAAACGAACTCCGATTGACGAACCGTTTTTTCCTATGCGTTCACCGTTGAACGCTTGTCGTATTGATAGGTTGTATCGATCTTGAAGCTCAACGGTGAGTGAGTTAAAATTCACGGAAGTTTGCACTTTTGAAGTGCAAACTAACTTGATTTTAAAATTAACTATATTTTAGTCCCACATCGGATTTTGAGAAAAGGGGAGAGTCCGCCGCCTATATAAATAGGGGTCTCCCCCCTTTCTCAAAACTCGTCCCAAGCTCTAGATCTGAGCGGCTCTCGTAAATGTTGGAGCATGCTCGGATCATAGCTTAAATTAAATATTTCTCTATCTCCCTAAAATTTCTGCCTTACTCCTGCGGGCTCTAGCAAAGCCTCAAAGGAGTTCGGATTCTGGATCCGAAATCTTGGCGGAGGTTTCACTCGCGTGAAACTTTCTTCGGCGGTTGGTTGGCTCGGCGGCACGGGGATTGATCGCCTCGGGATGCGGAGCGGTTCGAGGAGCGGTTCGGGGAGCGGTTCAAAGGAGCGGCTCGGCGTGGGACGGGAGCAGCTCGGAAGACGGCGCGGAACATCTCGCCTGCTCCAGGGCTGAGATTCCGGGTATGTGGTTAAAGTAGTTTATTAGCATTAGTTTAATTTAATCGCAGTAGGCTAGATCCTTCTTGGGATGGTCAGACCCATCCCAAGTCGGCATAGATCTTGGCATAGGGTCTTGGACCTTAGGGCCAAGTTAAAATTGTTTTAACTTGCATGTTAATTTAGATTAACTGTTTTTCTTCCGCTGCTTTTGATTTTCCTGTCTATGTTCCGTCCGACTTAGGACGGGACTAGAGTTTTTGTGCCCTAAGGGAACGCCCAATTCCCCTACAGAAGGATCACTGACCGACTAGTTTATCAACTAGTCGGTCGGTGATTCAACATGAACCGACTAAGAGGATGACAACCAATAAAGATAGTTCAGAGAACTAGAACTAGTCGGTCTAAGAAGACTTGCCAACCGACTAGTTTCACAACTAGTCGATCGGTGCGTGTTCTTTGACTGACTAAGACTTGAAACATGATATGCTGAAATCAAGCAGCACTAGTCGGTCTGAGAACAAATTCCAACCGACTAGTTTCTCAACTAGTCGGTCGACGATTTTTCTTTGACCGACTAATGATAAACAATAGCTCAGGTTGTGAAATGAAAGACATAACTAGTCGGTCTAAGAAGGATTCCTAACCGACTAGTTTGACAACTAGTCGGTCGGTGAACCTTCTTAGACCGACTAACTATAAACAGTAAGTGAGCTGAAATTGAGAAGGCATTCTAGTCGGTTCAAGAAGGATTGCCGACCGACTAGATTGCCATCTAGTCGGTTGGTTCTTCTTCTTGAACCAACTAACATGCACAAGAAGCCGCGATGAGAAGCGTAAGGCTTCGGGAAAGATTCTATGGGCTTCTATGATAATCCTAGCTCTAATAATGTAAGACCTACTCAAGGCTTAACATTCTACGAAAAGAAACTAGAAGACAATATAAATAAACTTGGCGAACCGCCTTCAAAGCTTCAATCTTCACTTTTGAATTCAATAAGGCTCCTTGAGCTTCAACAAAGCTTCAGGCACACGATCACGCGTTTTGAGAAGTCTTGAGACGTCGCTTTTGATATACGTAGACTTTTGGCGATAATCTCCATAACTGCGCTCACACAGTGTTAGTTCACGATATTTATGTTTGCTCATCATCAAAACCAAATTCGGGGAATCAATACTCAACATTCTCCCCCTTTTTGGTGATGACAAACCAACATAATTAATAATCAATAATAATAATTCAAATGAATTTTACTTACTCCCCCTGTATTGATGACACGTTAGTTCCGCATTCAATAATGATCATACGCATCAAGCAGACGAGGAAAGTATAAAATGTGAACTCAAATATCGAAATTTAGGATCTAAATCCATTTTTATATCTTGACTCCCCCTGAATCTAACATATCAAATTAGATTCACGGTAAAATGCTTTGAATTATCATTAAGCACATCGTCATTATTAATTCTCTCCCCCTTTGGCATTAGCAAAAAGAGCGAGAGGAGATCAACGACAATAACAATGGCTAAAAATAAAAGCAAGAGAGTCTAAGAATGTGACCATGGTCCAAATGACACCAATGGAAAATACCAAATATAAAATACCGAAGAAAATCAAGGCGTGCCAACGAGACCATAGTCGAAAATCGAAAAATGAAATCATCAAAACTCAAAGCAATTGAGTTATGGAACATACTCTCCAATATCAACATTCTTGGTTAATTAAGTGCATGGAAAACAATTCTATGTTTTCATAAAAGTAAATCTATTTAACCAAAAATAATCGTCGAGAGACAAAATCAATATCAGAGACATAAATCCAATGTGCACAAGAAACGAATGGCAACATGATGCACACATCATACAAAATTGTTATGCCAAAAATAGAGATAGAAACTTCATACAACATATGGCATACACAATTCTAATACTAGCATGCATTCCAAAATAGATACTCACTAAATGAGTCAATAATAAGCATGGAATGCCATGAGCATGAGAAAGATAAGTACATAATCATAAGCTCAAAACTAGCATCAAGATATGCATGAGATAGTCTAAAAACATAAAGAGACATCTACATGCATTCTACACACATGGATAACAATGTAAATAGTCTACCAATGTATGCAATCAACACACAAGGATACCAAATGTATATCAAATGTATGACTATACTTACAACATTAAGCTCCCCCTACTTTGGTGCATCACTTAAGCACCAACAACTTCATTAGGATGAAAATCCTTGCAAATCAAGGAGTTGGTAGGGTTGGTATCCCACGGTGGATTGAACCTAGAAAACACAATTCTTGGAGCTAAATATAGATTTGTTGCTCCTTCTCTTACTCTTGAGTACCTGAAGATAAAAATATCCTACCATGGTACCCAAGGACATTGGGTCCTAAGAGATTAGACCTTTGGAAGCCAAGTCCAATTGGACTTAGACTTCCCAACAAAATCATCATTATGCACGACATTCATGAAATATGAATTAATATAAGCTTGTTTTTCATGCATGCTTGTGTCCTTTGGGCCCCAAATAGTGAATGTCTTGGGAGCCCTAGTCCTATTGGGAGCATGCACATGTTGTTGATTTTCATGTGATGCATGTCGTGGATAGGCATATGCATGACGTGAATATGCATATGGCACATGATGAAATGGTGCATGATGAAAATTGTTCATATGATAGTGTGGATGAACATATGCATGTGGAGGAACACGTGCATGAGTGTGTCTCACATGGTGTGCACGTGCTCGTGGATGTGGAGCATAAAAATCATCATGCATGCAAACATGTGGGGTAGGATGTGTGTTCCTACGTGGCATGGTATACATGAAAGCATGACCCTTCTTTGGAGGTCCACCCAAAGTGGGTTTCTTTCCAAATGGGGGCGTGTACCTAATGGAAGCACCATTGGTAGATGAACTACCCACGGGGTGTTTACTGCCACTAGTTGAGGCTTCGGAAGATGGCCTAACAAAGGTCGTGACCGATTTGGATAAGTCTCCCATCTTACACCCCAAGCCAATGTGATGATTGGCCGGAAGTAAGTCATTTAGGATATTATCCAAATGGCCCTTACCTTTATTGAATTTATTAATTCGGCCTAATGTGTACTCATACTTCTCGGTGAGAGAATGCATAGAAGCATCCAAGGTGGACACTTGCGATGTGAGTACATAAACATGAGACTTGAGATTTTCATTCTCAATACTCAAAGTTGAGTTTCGAGAAATCCAATCCGCTATCTCGTGTTCATCCGTATCCTCAATATGAACATGCTCAAGTTGAGATTTGAGATTTTCAATCTCATTTCTCAAATCTTGAACAACGGTGTCGTTGATGATGATGATGGGCTTAGATGAGGTTTGGAAACTAGTTAGCTCATTTTTAGTCTTAATATATCTATTAGCCAATTTAGAAAACTTAGACCAAAGTTGTTCGTTAGCTAATCTAAGTTCATCCATAGTTACCTCATCGCCTTCATCCTCGCTTTTATCCTCGCTTTCATCGGAGGAGGACTCTTGATCATGTTCCTCTCTTGCCATGAAGCACATGTTTGCTTTCTCCACTTCTTCATCATCCGGCTCTCCACTTGAGGAGTCGGTGATTGAGCCGACAAGCCCTTTCTTGTACCCCTTCTTGTACTTTCTCGAATTGTCGTACTTGGATGCCTTCCACTTCTCCTTGTGTTTGTTGAGAGGACAATCCGGATTGATGTGTCCTGGCTTGTTGCATTTATATCACACAGGAGCGGAGGCATTAGTCGAACTAAATTTAGAATTATTCTTGAACTTACCTTTCGAAAGAATCGGTCGAACTTCTTTGCCAAATCGGCCAAAGCTTCTATGTCCAACTCGTCTTCCGATTCTTCATCATCGGTAGATGTGGATGGAGCGACCTTGTATGCAATCACCTTTTTCTTCGGCACGTCTTGCTCCAAGTATGACTTCATCTTTTTCTGCATCTTGATCTTACTGTCCTTGCGTACCTCATAAGACAACAAAGTACCCATTAGTTGTACGACAGTATACTACTCATATCGTTACCTTCCTCGATGGCGAAGGTACGCTTTTCCCAACAAGAAGGAAGTCCGTCAATAATCTTTGCGACTTTCTCCTTTTGGGTATAGTTCTTCCCAAGAGCTTCCAATTCGTTGGATATGTCCACGAAGCGAGCATAGTACTCCTTCATACTTTCACCCTGTTCCATGTGAAATAATTCAAACTCTTTGTTAGCAACGAGTTTAGAGTCGTTTACAGTACTCGTCCCTTCGTGCAAGATGAGGAGTTGGTTCCATATTTGATATGCACTCTTACATGTGCATATCTTGTTGAAGTCTTCGAGATCCAACACACATTGCAAGGCATTCATTGCCTTGGCATTGTTTACCTCCGCGACGACCTCCGCGGTAGTCCACTTCGCGAAATCTTGTTCGGTGGGCTCGACATACTCCGTCATCGTGGCTCTCCATAGTGAAGTGCTCCGGAGGAACGTTTCCATCCGGTATTTCCAGTACCCGTAATTGCTACTGTTGAAGAAGGGAGGCCTAGTAGAGGAGTGTCCTTCCATCTCCGAAGAAGCTCCTTCACGATTCTTGAAAACGTTGTAGTCGTTGTTCGTCATAGCTATGAACTTGGCTTTGATACCAATTGTAATGCCCTGTGTAGCTACTGCACAAGTACTAAGGGGGGGGGGGTGAATAGTACTTTAAAATAATCAAGAGTGTTATTCCTCATTATTGTGCAAAACACAAACAACAAAGCGGAATAACTACAAACAACAAGAATTAAACAATGCAAACAATACGATATAACGGGTTCGGATCCACTCAAGTCTCCCCGACTTGTTCCCGGTGATCCTACGTCCTAAACACCCGGATCCCCTCCGGATACTTGAGTTAGAAACCACTAACCCAAGATTTCCTTTAGCCCACTTGCGAAAACCCCACAAGTGCAATCGACCTACAATCGATGTACGTGTATCCCACAACCCGGGAACACACAAAACCTTAATCCCACAACCTGGGACTAAGCAAACTCTCACAAACCGAGAGTGACAACTTGCAAAAGCAAAGTAAATGAAATATTGAAACGCTTACCACAAAATCATATGCCTTGAGTATACTTACCAAATTAGGGCAATAATGGATTTTAAGGAAGAAGCAAGCACCAAACCCTAGCTCCACCAAGATGGATAGCAATAGATGGCTAGGGAGGAGTTGGTGACTTGGATTCAAAGCCCTTGGCTTGAATGTCTCACAATCAATGAATCTCTCTTGAGGAATAAGAGTGAGGGAGAGATTCTAGTGAGAAGAGATAGCTTTAGAATGGAGTTGATTTGCTTCTCTTTGATTTCTCTAAAACCCAATATATGCAGCCTTGAATACTAGGAAAGAACCCCTCCAAGTATATATAGGATAGAGGAAAGAGAGAGCAAAAATCATGGCATTTAATGCTCCAACGGCTCTATTCTGAAGCAGACTAGTCGGTCAAAGAAGGATCACTGACCGACTAGTTTATCAACTAGTCGGTCGGTGATTCAACATGAACCGACTAAGAGGATGACAGCCAACAAAGATAGTTCAAAGAACTAGAACTAGTCGATCTAAGAAGACTTGCCAACCGACTAGTTTCACAACTAGTCGGTCGGTGAGTGTTCTTTGACTGACTAAGACTTGAAACATGATAGGCTGAAATCAAGCATCACTAGTCGGTCTGAGAACAAATTCCAACCGACTAGTTTCTTAACTAGTCGGTCGACGATTGTTCTTTGACCGACTAATGATAAACAGTAGCTCAGGCTGTGAAATGAAAGACATAACTAGTCGGTCTAAGAAGGATTCTTAACCGACTAGTTTCTCAACTAGTCGGTCGACGATTGTTCTTTGACCGACTAATGATAAACAGTAGCTCAGGCTGTGAAATAAAAGACATAACTAGTCGGTCTAAGAAGGATTCCTAACCGACTAGTTTGACAACTAGTCGGTCAGTGAACCTTCTTAGACCGACTAACTTAAACAGTAAGTGAGCTGAATTTGAGAAGGCATTCTAGTCGGTTCAAGAAGGATTGCCGACTGACTAGATTGCCATCTAGTCGGTTGGTTCTTCTTCTTGAACCAACTAACATGCACAAGAAGCCGCGATGAAAAGCATAAGGATTCGGGAAAGATTCTATGGGCTTCTATGATAATCCTAGCTCTAATAATGTAAGACCTACTCAAGGCTTAACATTCTACGAAAAGAAACTAGAAGACAATATAAATAAACTTGACGAACCGTCTTCAAAGCTTCAATCTTCACTTTTGACTTCAATAAGGCTCCTTGAGCTTCAACAAAGCTTCAGGCACACGATCACGTGTTTTGAGAAGTCTTGAGACGTCGCTTTTGATATACGTAGACTTTTGGCGACAATCTCCATAACTGCGCTCACACAGTGTTAGTTCACGATATTTATGTTTGCTCATCATCAAAACTCAAATCCGGGGAATCAATACTCAATACTTTTTGCATGGCCGCAACTTTTACTTTGTATTGCCGCAATATTTCTTGTCTCTAGGAATAGGGTTTATATAGGAGAGGGTGATGGAGAAGTTGCGGCTAAGGAGGAATCCTAAAGGAGATAGGAATATGAGATTTGGAGGGATTTGTTTTGATCTCATTGCAATACAAATAGGATTAGGAATATGAATGGGATTTGATTTGCAATGCTAATAGGATTAGGATTTGAATCAATCTCTAATTGATTTGAATCAATCAAAAGGAGATTTGAAAGAGATACTACATATCCCTCCATCTTTGACCAAGTCCAAGTTTCTATATGAATAACAATTTCTCCATCTTCCAATTTGCTTAGTGAATAGCAATTCCTCCATCAATTGACTTAGTCATCACTTTGAAGATTTACAGGCGTGCCACTCCTGAAAACAGTTAGCACACATATTAG
>CM061140.1:114584234-114959269 GCA_030789695.1 Scilla litardierei
GGGGCAAGAGAGAAGGTCGTTCGATCGAGCTATAATGCGGAGAAGGAATCGAGCGACCTGAAATGCTGAAAACTGGACAGCCGTGCACTCTTTTCAAATCTGCTTTTATGTTAGATTTTTCAGTATTTTTCTGATATTTTTTCCAGATATTAGACTTCAAGACGGTTCAACACCACCAAGAATGGCCAATCGGAGGTCGGATGAACACTGGAGAATTTCTGCAAGCTGATGCTACACTGCTGAAATCTGTTTTTGGCCTCCTACTCGACCGAGCAACCACTTACTCGGTTCGAGCAACCACCTACTCGACCGAGCAGAGTGACAAGTGATGCTGAAATCTGTTTTTGGCCTCCTATTCGACCGAACAACCTCCTACTCGACCGATCAGAGTGACAAATGATATTTAAATGCTGCTGAAATTTATTTTCGACCACTACTTGACCGAGCAGGACTTGCTCGACCGAATCAGACGGCAACTCAACCGAGCAAAGCTTACTCTGGCTGAGTAGATAAAACGACATTTTTGGAGAAGCCCGATCCACTGACAGACTCGACCGAGCAGCTACATACTCGACCGAGCAAAGTGACAACTCGACTGAGAAGGCTTTACTCGGCCCGAGCAAGCAGAATACGATTTTGGATGACGGATCCATATTTTCTGACGACTCTACCGAGCAGCTTCCTGCTCGGACCGAGTCTTCGTGGGCCCAGGGCGTAAGTTGCGTCCGGATCTCTCTAGGGCACGATTTTGGAGAGTTTTCGAAAGGGGATATATTCGACTGGCAGCAGCCACTTTTAGGGGGACCTTTTTAGGTGGACTTTTAGGAGTTTTTTGGAGACCTTTTTTTAGACTTTTTTAGAGACGATTTTTTTTGGGAGTTAGGTTGTGCCCTAGGCCCCTCCCTTGTACGAAGATAAGTATGTTTATTCTCTTGAATTCAATTTTTAGTTCTTCTTATTGATTGCTTATTGTTTATCTCTCTTGATGCATGCAATGAAGTTTTCTATCGTTCTTATATCTATTGCTATGATGCGTGTGTAGTTCTATCTAAGGCTAATGGATTAGCCCTAGGATTTTAGGATTTCGATGTGAAGATAGGAGTTTTATGGTGCGTTGGTATAAAAGGGGTTGTATTTTGGTTGATCTAGCAAGATCCCTAGGAGAATTCGTACTGAGATCGTGCCCACGGTCGGTGGAATCGAATAGTTTAGGAATATCCTATGGATTTAATTAGGGAGTTAGTGAATTCAACCAAGGCTCGTGACCATGCCCGGCTCGCGCCTTGAGGGGATTCACCGATGAACTATATAACTAATTGACGGCTACCGCCATTGTGTCAATAAGAGCCACCAAAATACCTCGAAGCTCTAACCCACGAGAGTGGTACGAGTTGATAGCGTTCGAACCATGAGAGTGGTGAAAACTTTGTAGATCCTTAATGCACGTACCGTATGCATCTATCGTGCGAGCGGGGTGAATACGGTAAGTTAGATTCATGATGCCTAGATGCATGAATTCACTTCCTAGATGATACAATCCCCAATAAAACCAATGCAACATAAGAGTCCTAGCCTAGCGTCGACGTCCGACGGTCCTAGCGACGAGTCTTAAAGCCCTAAACTTTTATATTTTATTCCTTTCTTTCTTTGTGTGGAATCTCTTGTTTGCGACGTTGAGTGACACAACCTTCGCATCCATCACCATTACGACCCTCCATACTCCACATCCACCAATAAATCCACAATTCTAACTCAACCTAGGAGTAGATAGCTAGTATAGCACCGCTTCCCCGTGTTCGATACCCCTTGCCACTGTACCGTGCGCTTGCGGTAAACGACATCGTTTCGGAGTTAGTTCCGGCTCGATCAAGTTTATGGCGTCGTTGCCGGGGATTTATCTCCATGTAATTCATGCCATAACTAGGTTGTTCTAGGGTTACATTTCAGATAATCAGATGGCCACACGACCGTGTACTCCTTGCCTTGGCTCCCTCACAAATTATCCCACACAACTGTTTACACGGTCGTTTGGTGTCTTCATTGGGCAATTTTTGTGTCGTTCTACACGGTCGTGTGAGATCCTTGACACGACCGTGTATACCTCCCTTTTTCGCTTGGCTGGAGTTATTTATATCACACACGGTCGTGTATGGGTTGTTCCTTCTTCAAATCAACTCTTTTTAACTCCTTTGGTGTGCATTGCTTCTTCCTTTCACTTTTTTTGACTCCAATTAGCTCTGTTTAGCTGAGTTTTGACCTGAAATGCACATAAACACCCAGTGAAAGTGAACAAAAATGGAGTGAAATGATAGATATGACGGGGTTTGGTAAGGTATAATACATGAATAATCCCGACTAAAACATATAAAATATTCACTCATCAAAATCTCCCAAGCTAAACTCTTCATTGTCCTCAAGGAAGACAAAGAGAGAGTAGAGGGTGTGGATATGCATGCATGCAAAGCAATGATATCAAGAATTCCAAAACATCGAGCATATATACATGGAGAGATGAAAATTTTAGATTTTGGAAATAATAAGCATGTCAATTCCTTTCTACCAATAGAGACATAGCCTTGAGCATTATTTTTGTGCAAATCAACGTACAATTTACATTACTACGGTCATGCTCGAATCCTAGAATATTTCATCTATCCTGCATTAGGCTATGGAATAGGAATCGAAATTATGCGATGAATCGAGAGAAGGGTTAGTATCGTATAACAGTCTTTGGGTCAATCAAGGAGATGGCCCTCAAAACACGTTATCGTTCCTTGATTCGTGGAATTGCTATCTTTATTCATGCTTTTATTCACATCATTAATTCTTTTTAGTTGGTTCGTGTAAGGAGCGTTGGATCAATGACTCCCAGATGTGACGACCTTAGGACATTAGACCAAGAGGGACCCCTTGGACCCACTAGCTCCAATCAACTACAATCCTTATTCATATGCACTCCCCCAAGCTAAACTTTTCGGCTTGAGTCCCCAATGCTTTCTGAGGCATAGGGATCCGACTACTCAATATAGTTGGGAGAACGATGCATATGTATTTTCTATACACATTTCCCTCGTTTTTTTTTCCAAGCATGAAAAGGCTAAGCAACAACACTCCTCAGCACTAGATGGACATGTCGTTATCCAAGTACTGTAAAACTGCATGCCTTTATCTTCAACTAATACTTCTACGATTCATGCATAAGATGGATTCCCAAAAGAAAACATAACCTAATCCGATTTTGAGTACTTTTATACTACAGACTATGAGCATAAGCATAACAGTCATATTAAGTAAGATCTAGCGCTAAAAACATCCCCTGAGCATATATCATGATTGACAATAAGAAATTGAAACAAAAGAGATGTAATTAAATCTGAAAATTTTTCACCAAAATGTCCATGCATATAAAAACTTAACTTGATATCGTGGGATTCTTAATTTGACATTTACACAAATAATGCATGAAATGCACCCCAAGATTGAATGAAGCATTGTCCCCAATGCTAAAAGCAGTGGAGAAATATGGGACCAAGATGATAAGCATGGCAATGCCTCCCTAAGCTAGAATAAAAATGTACCCTAATTATGATAAAGATAAGAAATAGTGAGGGCCAATGAGTGGGGGTCCTAGGTGGTAGAGTACTATATAAAGGAAGCTAAGGCTCGACAAAAGCAATATAGCATATGATGGGTTATAGGATCATGAATATGTGTGTGCCGCGTGAGAGGTGCGATTTATTCAAAAATCTACTAATCTAAGAAAAATCTAATCCTCATACGCCCCCGTGGCTATTGAGAGGATGCGAGTTTATTCATGCAACTATTCTAGATAACAAATAATATTATACACTACTGGATTGAGTACACCTGTTTCAAACGGTGGATCTCGAATCTGAAGTGGAGTAGGCAGTTGTTCTATCTATTCCTTTCGTGGCTTGGCATGTTGCATCACTCCACGAACTCCATCGGGCCCTAGCAACACTCCTCCCAACATCTCTCGAGGATATCCACCTAAATTCTGAAAGAGACGAGGAGTGTCAACTCGATGGGAAAAAATTTTCCCTGAAATAAAACTATCCCAAAGGTAGTCATCGAAAGAAATTGGAAAAATTGAAAGAGGGAGATGAATACTCCCTAAGAATAGTTTGCTACTCCCTGAAGAACATGCAACCGGCTCCATGTTGTTTTCTTTAATCTGCTCACTAAGTGGTGACATAACCCGGCATACCATAGTGGAATTATACATGTGTGATGTGGGAAGTATGTCGTGTCAACAGAATATGAATCTATATAATTTGAAAATGAAGTTCGAGATTCAAAAATGGAGTGTTGGAGTTTTAGGAAATATCCCCTGATGATGTCTGTAAACTCAGTTAGACGCGTTGCCTCAGAAGTGATGGATAGTGGCTGTGGCAGCAAGCATGGAGGTGGACATGGATGTGGCTCTCTGGAATCGATCGTCGTGTATATACCCCGCATGCATATCCTCATCAATGATTGGCTCATGCTCTGTAGTCAACTCATCGCCTTGGTATGCTCCTGGCTGGGGGATGACTCTGGAGGGAAGCAAGGCTTGGGTTCTATAGTTTCAGCAATCTCACCAGCACCCTTGCAAAACTTGTCCTCATCATCATCAAAATGTAGGCATAGTGTGTCTTTGTCCCAGCTAGCATACAAATTGTCATTTGTGGTATCTGTATAGGAGAAATAATCCATAATAAAACGTAAAATAGTTGGTTCATATGGATTACCTTTCGATGGCATAGTTGTGGACTCCTCCAACTACCCTTCACATTTCGATTCATCCTCCATGACCGTTGCCCTAAAGTTCTGCTCTGACTGCATTTATGAATGGCATTGAGACGTGGCAATAAGGCTCACTTGGTAGCTGAGCTAACTGATTTGCTGTGTAAACTGTGCTTGTTGGCTCTCGATCAATTGGGTTGTATTGATCAGCTGTTGGAGTGAGTTCTGGAAGTTATCATTCTTCTGATCTTGAGCTTCAGTGTAACGCTCCATCATCAAATTAAATTTCTAAGGCGGTGGCAAAAGTGTTGGAGGGGTAGGCTTATATGCCTCAACCATCAACTGATTGATCTGATGTCCCAATACGTCTAATCTGGCTAGCAAAGAGTGAAATAGCATCATCATCATGCATCACCATTTGTACTACATGCGCACTTGGTCACATAAAAATAAGAAAGAACTCAGGAAGATTGTCATTAAGATATAAAGAGAATATTGAAAAGGTGGTGTGGGGAAAATTTTCTTTATTTATTTATTTTTATTTTTTTATATAAACGTAGTCTAACGAACCTAAGGATAAGCTAATATCAATCAAGGCAACCTCTCTAGCAACGACGCCAAAAACTTGATGTGTCAATTTTAATATTTGTAACAGCAAGCGCATGGTGTCGTCATAGCGCTTAACGAGTTGTCTACAGGGAGGTTGTTTGACCGAGTACTAACCAATCCTAGGATGTGGTGATCGCTTCAAAATGCAACCCTAGAGCACAACCTAGTATGGCGCAAATACACGGAGATAAATCCCCGGCAACGGTGCCAAAAACTTGGTCGGTCCCGGATATACACCCGGAGAATGATTGTAGTTTTACCACAAGCGCACGGAAAATGCAACCCTAGAGCACAACCTAGCATGGCGCAAATACACGGAGATAAATCCCCGGCAACGGCGCCAAAAACTTGGTCGGCCCCGGATATATGTAATGCCCTACGAAGCTACTGCACAAGTACTAGAGGGGGGGTGAATAGTACTTTAAAATAATTAAGAGGATAATTCCTAATTACCTTGCAAACTCTGCCAACAATGCGGAAATGCGGAAATGTAAATATAGACAACAAAGAAAACAATCGTAAACAAGCAATTTAACGGGTTCGGATCCACCCAAGTCTCCCCGACTTGTTCCTGGTGATCCTACGTCCCAAACACTCGGATCCCCTCCGGATACTTGAGTTAGAATCCTCTAACTCAAATTTGCACTATAAAATACTTGTAGAAAACCTCTACCAAGTCAAATCATACACAAATGAAATTGTGACTCCCACAACCCGGGATCACAAACAAACTCTCACAACCGAGAGTGAAACACTTACAATAAAGAAGTAAATGAAATATGAAATTCTTACCGACAAAACCCTATGCCTTGAGTATACTTACGAATTAGGGCAAAACGGATTTTGGGAAGATGAAAGGGCACCAAACCCTAGCTCCAAGTAGATGACCAGTGAGTCCTAGGTGGATGTTGGTGACCTAGAATCAAGCACTTGGCTTGGAAGGCTCACAATCAATGAATCTCTCTTTTGAAATAAGAGTGAGGGAGAGATTCAAGATTGGAAGTGAATGAGCTTTGAATGAGATTGAATGCTTTATCTTTGATCTCTAAACTTCTCTTAATATCAGCCTTTAGTGCAATGAATGCAGCACTCCAAGTATTTATAGGTTAGAGGAAAGAGAGAGAGAGAAACGTTTCAATTAAAGCTCCAACGATTCTATTCTGAACCAGACTAATCGGTCAAAGAAGGATCACTGACCGACTAGTTCATCAACTAGTCGGTCAGTGATACAACGTAGACCGACTAATGGTTGAACAGCCAAAAGGTCGAAGTACAGGAGATGACAACTAGTCGGCCTAAGAAGACTTGCCGACCGACTAGTTTCACAACTAGTCGGTCGGTGAGTGAACTTAGACCGACTAAGAGATAAAACAAATAGTCTGAGTACAAATTGATTTAGTCGGTCAAAGAACAAATGTTGACCGACTAGTTCATCAACTAGTCGGTCGACAAACGTTCTTTGACCGACTAACGATAAACAGTAACTAGGCATGTACAGTAGAGGCTCAACTAGTCGGTCTACGAAGAATCACTGACCGACTAGTTCACCAACTAGTCGGTCGGTTATTCAACGTTGACCGACTAACTGTAAACAGTAAAGAGCTATGAATTGAAGGAGGCAAACTAGTCGGTTCAAGAAGCTTTACCGACCGACTAGATCACCATCTAGTCGGTTGGTTCTTCTTCTTGAACCAACTAACATGCACAAGAAGTCACGAATCGAAGCGCGAAGCTTCGGGAAAGTTCGTATGGACTTCTACTAAGATCCTAGCTCTAAGATATGAGCGTTATGAAGATTAAAACGTAAGACCTACTCAAGGCTTAACATTCTACGAAAATGAAGCTAGAAGACATTAAATAAACTTGACGAACCGTCTTCAAAAGCTTCAATCGAATCTTCATGACTTCAATAATGGTCCATAAGCTTCAACAAAGCTTTAGGCTCACGATCACGTGCTTTGAGAAGTCTTGAAACGTCGCTTATGATGTTCATAGAAGTTTGGCGATGATCTCCATAACTGCGCTCACAAAGAGTTAGTTCACGATATATTTATGTTTGTTCATCATCCAAAACCAAATCCGGAGAGTCAATACTCAACATTCTCCCCCTTTTTGGTGATGACAAACCAACATAAATAATAATCAAAAATAATGATTCAAATGTAATTTACTTACTCCCCCTGTATTGATGACACGTTAATTCCAAATTAAATAATATTCATAAGCATCAAGCAGACGAGTAAAGTATAAAATGTGAATCGATTATTGAAATATCGGATTTGAAATCCATTTTTATATCTTAACTCCCCATGAATCTAACATATCAAATTAGATTCTTGGAAAAATGCTTTAAATTATCATTAAGCTCATCGTCATTATTATATCTCTCCCCCTTTGGCATTAGCAAAAAGAGCGGGAGGAGATCAACGACAACAACAATGGCTTCAAATAAAAGCACGGGAGTCGTAGAATACGACCACGGTCCAAATGACACCAAAGGAAAATAACGAATTAAATCAAAGCGTGTCAATGAGTCCAAAGTCGAAAATCGATAAATAAAATCATCAAAACTCAAATCAATTTTACGAATTGAGTTATGGAATATACTCTCCAATATCAACATTCTTGGTTAATTTAGTGAATGGAAAACAATTCTATGTTTCCATAGAAATAATTTCTATTTAACCAAGTTATTATCGTCGAGCGACGATATCAAACATCAGAGACATAAAAAGAATATAATGTGCACAAGAGAATAAATGTCAACATCGATGTATATATATATGTGAAACATGAGTGCATCAAAAGTATACATCGCCGACATACATAAACGATCCTCAGATCGAAGTACAAAATACAACATCATATCACAGCAGATATCGGAGTATCACATACATACAAAAATATCAAAACATCATCAGAGATACATCAAAATACATCACAAAATGTCATAACCACCATCTATCCTACCCAACTCTCTCACAACAGGATATGTCATCCAAAGTGCACTAGGAGAGTCCTCAAAGAAGCTCAGGAGGCAGCGGGAGGATCTGCAGCAGCAGCAGGCTCTGCAGAAGTGGAGGTGGTCACTGGGTCAGCAGGAGTGGAGATCTCTGGAGCAGCAACGGTAGTGGCCTCGGGAGCACCAGAAGAAGTATCCACCGCAGGTATAGTGGCACCAAGTGTGCTCTCGGGGTCACCAGCAGAAGAAGCAACTGCACCAGAAGTACCCTCAAGGGCACGAGCAGCAGCAGCATGAACAAGCTCATCGATCTCATCCTCATCCAACTCCTCCTCGTCAGAAACTGACAGAGGGATATCAATACCCAAACGAGAAGCGATATGAGCAAGAATCTCCTCAGATCGAGCACAGCGAGACTCCACACGTTTCAACGAACGTGCGAGGTCAGCAAGAGTAGGAGAGCGAGCAGGAGCAGCTGAAGCAGAGGCTGAAGCAGACAGGGTCGTTCTCTAAACATGACAAAGCACCGCAAGAGACTTCTTGACGGCCGTCGCATTCAGAGGGGGACCGAGGGGGCGCTCATCATCAGGGGGTAGAGTGACACAGAAGTGATGGAAGACAAGTGTCAAAAGGCATGGATATGGGATGTGAGCAGATTTCGTGGACTTTCGGATACACTCGAAAGAATCCATCTTATCGAGTATGATCCTAGCCCAGTTAATCTCGCTCCCCATGAAGATGGCGTAAATGAGCTTCAGGAATGGCTGGGATGGCAAGGAAGAAGAGCCGTACTTCGGAAGGAGGCACGACTTCAGAATAAGGTTAAGCACCCAAGCATTCGGCTTGAAGGACTTCGAAGGCACGCCAATCATGGCAGGAGGAATCTCATGAAAGATCTCGACGAGCATCACCTGATCAAGCTCAGAAATATCATCGACTGAAATATCAAAAGGAAGAAGGCCAGACGAGGAGACACCAATCAAATCTCCTAAGACTTCTGCCGTGAGGACTATCGGTGTCCCCAAGACAGTAGTCTCAATAGAATGGGTCTCGTCGTACTGACCACGAACCCTATTAGCGTAGAATAGCTTGACAAGGCGAGGGTATGGATGTGGATTCGCCTTAGGGTCATACCGAAGATAATCGATAAGACCGCTAGACGACAGAAGATCAGCAAGGCCTGGGAAGTCAGAGAACTGTACAAAATGCTCCAACAACAGCAGACAGTGTTCGATACGGTTATATGCCGCGAGACGCATCGGGTCATCGCGACATAAAGAAATATCGACACCGCCAACTGGCATCGGACCCTTTCCCTTAGGCTGACGTGTGGAAGAACGGGGTGGAGGAGTAGGATCCCGAGCGGCATGCTCGGTCTCCGGAATGTATTCCGTGTCAGAATCGTCAGGAGGAGTGGGGGCACGGAATGAAGCTGGTGAAATTGGTTGCTTCCTAGGCTTGGGTTGGGATCGGGGTTTCGCTATCGTCGTCCTCTTTCGCTTAAGAGGAGGCGAAGACGAAGAGGGATGGGTGGATTTCGATCGGCGTTTGGGTTGCGGGGGGTCCGTAGGAGGTGAATCGACGGTCAAAGGCGATGGACGAGTAGGTTCGATCGGGATACGTGTTCTCGCCATAAGCCCGATGAGACACGAGCAATCAACTAGTAATCGGAAGATCTGAAACCCTAAACAACCCTAGGCCGAAACCCTAGCAACTGAAAATGATTGGAAAATGATTGAAACCCTAACCCTAGGTGCTGAAAATGAACCCTAAACAGCTAGGAGAGGGAGGAGATACCTAGGGAGGAGAGAGATGATCGGAAAAATGGCCGGAGATCGATCGGAATCGACAGAGTCGACGGCGGAATACGAAGGGGTTTGGGGGAATTTGAGCTGGGAGAGAGAAAACGCATCGACTAGAAGTGAGATTAGTCGGTGTGAGGGAGCTATAAGTCGATCTGGAGTCGAAAAGACGCAACTGTCCCTGAGCACTTAGTCGGTCAGAGTTCAAGCGCTGACCGACTAGATGACCATCTAGTCGGTCGGCCAATGAGCTTGAACCGACAAAGTGCAAACAGTAACTGAAGCCAAATTTAGGGCTTGAGTTAGTCGGTCTGAGTTCATTCACTGACCGACTAGATGATGATCTAGTCGGTCGGTCAATGAACATGAACCGACTAACAGGGTTCAAAAATTTGAAAATTCGAAATTTTGAGTTCTCTCCTAATCGCACTTGGACGAAACATCGAAATACTCTCATTAATCATTAAACTACCCCATTAAACATCGAAAATCTTAAATTTGACGTTCATGAATAAATCGAGCGTAAATTCAGAAAATTCAACGAAAAATCCAGAAAATTCCAATACATCAAGCATGTGCAAATATAAACGAAATTGAAAGCATGCAATATTATTGAATAAAAATGAATCCTAAATCTCGGATTCACCCATAATCCCCAACTCTCGACGTAACCGCACAAAGGAGTCTTCCTTTAGGGGTTTCGTGAAAATATCAGCGATTTCTTCTGGGTTTCAACATACACTAATATGATGTCCTTTTTAGCAACATGATCATCTAAGAAATGGTGTCGGACATCTATGTGTTTAGAACAGGAATGGTGTACCGGATTCTTAGAGAGACAAATAGCACTTTAGTTGTCCACCATGATAGGGCAAGTATCACAGTTTATACCAAAGTCTTTAAGTGTGTGTCTCATCCAAAGAACCGGAGCACACGCGGCACCGGCGGTAATGTATTCCGCCTCGGTGGTTGAAAGTGATACGGAATTCTGCTTCTTGGAAAACCAAGAGACAAGAGAATTTCCTATAAAATGGCAAGTGCCACTAGTACTTTTCCTGTCGGATTTGCATCCCGCATAATCTGCGTCTCTATATGAGATTAACTCATACGTGCTAGATTTTGGATAAAGTAATCCAAAATCAAGTGAGTAATTTAAATAACGAAAAATACGTTTTACCGCTACTAAGTGTGACTCCTTAGGTTGAGACTGATAACGAGCACATACACATACGGCAAACATAATATCGGGCCTACTTGCGGTAAGATATAGTAAACTACCTATCATACCTCGATATAGACGAATGTCTACATCTTTTCCGCCCGCATCTTTATCAAGATGTGTAGTCGTGCTCATTGGAGTCTTTTTCCCCGAAGCATTCTCCATTCCAAATCGCTTTAGCAACTCCACCGTGTACTTGGTTTGGTGGATGAAGATTGCATCGTTCATTTGGTGAATTTGGAGACCTAAGAAATATTTGAGCTCACCCATGTGGCTCATCTCAAATTGATCATTCATCACATTAGAAAACTCTTCGTAAAGAGTGAAGTTAGTAGCACCGAAAATGATATCATCAACATAAATTTGAACTAAAATTATATCATTATTCGAGTACTTAACAAATAATGTGGAATCAACTTCTCACATTTTAAAACACAAATCCAAAAGAAAGTTCTTTAGACAGTCATACCAAGCTCGAGGAGCTTGTCTCAAACCGTAAAGTGCTTTCTTAAGTTTGAAAACGTGATTTGGAAATTTTTCATTAATAAAACCCAGAGGTTGAGAAACATAAACTTCCTCAACAACATCTCCGTTTAAAAACGAACTTTTAACATCCATTTGAAAGAGTTTAAAATCTTTATGGCATGCAAAAGATAACAATAATCTAATAGATTCTATCCTACCTACCGGAGCAAAGGATTCTTCGAAATCGATACCTTCCTCTTGCTGATAGCCTTGAGCTACTAACCGAGCTTTGTTACGGACGACGATTTGGTTTTCGTCGGTCATGTTCTTGAAGATCCACTTTGTCCCTATGACGGTGTGGTTCTTCGAAGGCAACGGAACAAGCTCCCAAACCTCATTCCGCTCGAATTGAATGAGTTCCTCCTCCATGGCTAAGTTCCAAGCACCATCTTCGCACGTTTCATTAATATTCTTTGGCTCTATCGAGAAGGCAAAGGCACAATGAGCGAAGTAGTTCACTTGTGATCTCGTCTTGACACTATCATGGATATTGCCAATGACTTGCTTATGAGGATGGTCACGAACGGTATGAAGCTGTTTGGGAATTCCCTGATCACTAGGAACATTCTCAAAAGATTCATTAGTTGGGTTAGTCTCAATAGAATCAATAGAATCAATAGAATTAGAATTACCAATTGAATCACATAAGACATCCATGGAGTCATCATCATTAGTAATTCTAGTTGGGACAAAACCTTCATTAAATGAAACATGAAGTGATTCCTCGATCGTTGAGGTTCGTTTGTTGTATATCCGGTAGGCTTTGCTACGTGAGGAATATCCAACTAATATCCCCTCATCGGATCTTGGATCGAATTTGTCCAAACTACCATACGTGTTTTTAATAAAACATTTTGAACCAAAAACTCGAAAATGTTTAACTTGAGGCAACCTACCAAACAACAATTCATAGCAAGTTTGTTTAGTGTCGGGCCTCAAAAGTATTCTATTAAACACATAGCAAGAGGTATGTACCGCTTCCGCCCAAAATTGATGGCCAAGTTGGCTATCATCAAGCATAGTGCGAGCACACTCCACTAGCGTCCTATTCTTTCTCTCAACTACACCATTTTGAGGAGGTCCGCGAGGGAATGAAAAGGTGTGTGTAATACCAACTTCATCACAAAAATTCTCAAAAGACTCATGTAACGACTGCTTTTTGTGTATCTGGATTTACTATAATATAATATATGTTTTGGTGGATTTCCTCCTCATGTGTGGTTTTCGTCGCCGTAGCTTTCATTTCCGATCGATTCGTCGTATTTTCTCGTTTCTTCCTTAGGATTGTCGATTTCAAAGTATGTCATTCGTGACGGACTTCATAACGGTCGTATCTTACTGTTAGATCAAGCCTAGAAGTCTTAGGAATCGATCCCGGGGCCCCGCGCTCCGTATCGGAACTTTTGGTGCTCATTAGCCGGTGTAAGAAGGGCCACCGACCGACTAGATGACGATCCAGTCGGTCGACAATCATTCTTGGACCGACTAGTTAGCTTTCTAAATTTCTCAGGAGTTACTGTTTATCGTTAGTCGGTCTAAGAACGTTGGTTGACCGACTAGGTTGCAAACTAGTCGGTCAGCAATGCTTCTTTAACCGACTAACACATCATCTTAATTTTAGTTGAGTTACTGTTTACTCTTAGTCGGTCTAAGAACGTTCATCGACCGACTAGATGATAAACTAGTCGGTCAGTATTTGTTCATGGACCGACTAATTCTAAATCCTATTTTTGTTCAGAGGTTACTGTTTACACTTAGTCGGTCTGCGTTGGTCGACCGACCGACTAGTTGCCAAACTAGTCGGTCAGTGGTTGCTCTTTGACCGACTAACCAGTGTCAAAACCCTAATTTCTGGGCAGCCGCCAGCCCAACCTATTTAAACCCAACCCAAACGATTTCATCTTCTCCAACATGACCCAAAACCCTAAAATCTTCCCCCTCGAGCCCCCATCTTCCTCCAAGCTTCATTTCTTCATTCCAAGCCTTAAATCCATCATCCAAACCATCCATTCACTCTATCTACCTCTCATCTTCC
Source organism: Scilla litardierei (assembly GCA_030789695.1). Lineage (NCBI taxonomy): Eukaryota > Viridiplantae > Streptophyta > Magnoliopsida > Asparagales > Asparagaceae > Scilla > Scilla litardierei. The sequence goes on from CM061140.1 coordinate 114,598,133, forward strand.
CCAAAATCTCACCAAAACCCATCAAAATCCCCAAATCCCCCAAAACCCTAGTTTCCCCAAACTTCTCCAATCTTTTCCAGATCTGATCCTAGGGTTCTCCAGAGTGTTTCTTCCGCCTCCTCTCGGTAAGAAATCGATCTACCGTTGTTTTCATAACCTATTTATATTTTTATGAAACCCTAATATAATTTCATGTTATTTGATGATTGTTCCCCCAAAACAGCGATTCCCCCGTAGATTGGCATCCGTGTGACGAAGTGGTCGTCATCCCCGGTGCTAGGCAAGTGAGACTTGCCACTTAGGGTTTAGGCCATGTTTTAGGCCATTTGCTAGTTGTAGGCGTAAAAGAGGCTAGGCGACGAAATGATACTCGCCTAGGCGCAAATTGGGGAACTAGCTTGACAACTAAGCTAGTTCCGACATTTAGCATGTTGCACAATTACCATGTCATGTTTACTTTTCTTTAACGGTACGCAAATTACATGTCATGTCATTGCATTCTTTTGATGATCCCGTGATTGCGTAGCATCACTACAATACTTGTGTTCCTGGCTCGTGACCAGAAGCGAGCATAATGAGTTGCTAACCCCAACGCTCGATATGTTGAATTGTGAACTAAGAAACAAACTCCCATGCGGGGCAACCCTGGCTCACTTGCTGGGCTCATGTGCAGGGACCCTGGCTTGTTTAGTGTGGGATGGGGTGAGGGTTAAGCGGCCATTCAACTGGGGGTCTGTTTGATCAACAACTGCAGTTGTAAGGCGTAAACTCTTTGGGGTGGGGTAGTGTTTAGTGCCGATCGGTCTGAAATGTTATACCATTCAGCGAAGGGCGTAAACATCTACAAACAACAGTGTAATGTGATTTGTGTTTAGTGCCGATCGGTCTGAATGTTATACCATTCAGCGAAGGGCGTAAACACCTACAAAATGTGAATTGATTGAGATTGATAGTAGCTTGGCTACTCTTGTCTTGTCCCGATAAATTGTTCCCTTGTACAAATTGTCTTGCCATGTCTTAAAATTGTGCACTCATGTTATAACTGCCATGTCATGCATACTATAACTGCTAGGTTGCTAGATGCCTCACTTTCAGTTTCCTTGCTCAAGTCTTTTAGACTTGCTGACATGTGCCCCTTTACTCTTTTGGGTGACACATGTTAGATCCTGAGCCTGAGTACCTTGTTGAGGACGAGGTGTTTGCTGACGCCGAGCCCGAGCTTGTGTTTGACGGGGAGTACGTGGACACTGGGGACCAGTCCTAGTGTCTCCGTTGTGTTTTACTTTTGTTAGACAGTTGTTTGTTATCGGTGTGTAGCACCCATACTTTGTTATGTCGTTTATTTTTGTTGGCCTTGTTCTGGGCCTTAGACTCTTTTCTTTTAGCCTGGTGGCTTTTCTGGATGTTGAACTTATTCTCTTGTTGGACAATGTATGAGATGTGAGATTTTATATCAGTCTCTCCTTGTGTTATTATTGTTGTTCCGTTGTGGTTACAGGGACCTGCTATTATTTTATTGACGCTTATCGGGTTTGGGGCTTCACAGCTCCACTCTCGTGCGGACCTTTTCACGTCTCGCCTCCATTTTAGGGAAGCGGGTCGTGACAGGTTTTAGTGGTGGCCCATGCAGGTCCTTCTGTAACTGCGATTTTTGGAATAGCGATAATAATATTAGAATGTCCAATAAATTAAGTTCGACGTCCGAGTCATAAGCTATGAGTCTAATCTGATTTGTTTTCCGTGTCACTAGATGACAGGAAGACGTTTCACCCGTGGTGGGGGTAGTGGTGCGGTCCCTCATGATGAGGAGCCTAAGCGGGAACCCACCAGTGGTGAGATGATGCGGATGATGTTGCAGATGATGCAAGTGCAGCAGGGCGTGCTTCTGCAAGTCCAGAATGCTCCGCTTGCTCGAGCTGCCCGGGCTCTTCCAGATGCCCCTCGCTCTGAGCCAGGAGCGAAGCAATTTCGGGAGCTGGGTCCCGCGTATTTTGATGGTTCTGAGGGTCCTCTGGCTGCCGATGAGTGGATTCGGAACATCGAGGACAATCTGAAGATGGCCAAGATCACCCCGGCTGGATGGGTGGATTTGGCGAAGAGGCAACTCAAGGATAACGCCAGGAATTGGTGGGATGCGGAAGAGAAGTTGTTGGTGGAGCCGATAGCTTGGGCTACCTTCAAGGCCAGATTTGACAGTGAGTTCTTCCCGAAGGCTGCCAGGGAAGAGATGCTGCAGCATTTTATCGATTTGAAGCAAGGAAACTCGTCGGTGGACCTATATCACCAAGAGTTCATGAGGCTGAGTCGGTTTGCACCAAAGATGGTGCAGGACGCTGAGGAGAGGGCTCAGAGGTTCCTGCAGGGGCTTGCTTCAGAGCTCCAGAGTTTTGTGACCTCTTCTGACCGGGAATCTTACCAGAAGGTCCTGGTCGCTGCCAAGAGGCAGGAGCTGCTCGTGAACCAGAGGAGAGGGTCTGTCGTTGGTATTGGGAAGAGGCCTGTGGAACAGGCGAGAGCTGTGGTTAGACCTGGGTTCAGGCCTAATCAGTCTGCTCAGTTTAAGAGGCCAGGAGGGCCTATTCTGAAGTCTTGCCATTTCTGCGGCAAGCCTGGCCACGTCAAGGATCAGTGTCGAAAGTTTTTGGGCCAGTGTCTGGTTTGTGGTGATACTTCCCATGTCGCGAAGGATTGTCGGCATGCGGGTCAGCTGCGGAGGGCTCCTGTTGCAGCTCAGCCATTGCAGCAGCGAGCGTCTGTTCCTGCTGGACGTGGAGCAGCTCTTGTTCCGCAGAGGCAGGCTTTTCAGCAGGCTGTTCCGCCGAGGAGGCAGGCTTTTCTGATGACCGCTGCGGAGAGCGCGGCTGTGGATGAGGTTATCGCAGGTAATCCTCACTCTAGTTGTTACCTTCATAGCTGGTTTTGATTGTTAGATTATGTTGTTTGCTTGAACATGGTTGTTTACTAGACTAGGGTTTGATTGTTAATTGATTGTTAGGTGTGGTTTTGGTTTGCACATTTCCTGCACGAGTCCTCTTTGACTCTGGTGCATCGATGTGCATTATTTCTCGGAGCTTCGTGGAGAGGCATTCCTTGTCGACGTCCCCTCTTCCAAAGAGTTGGAATATCGTTACAGGGAATGGTGTGGTCTCGGTGCATCGTGGTTGCAATTCTTGCTCGTTGGTGGTCTGTGGACATGAGCTTTTCGCTGATTTCATTGTCCACGACATCATCAACTATGATGCAGTTCTTGGGATGGACTGGCTTGCGAGCTTCTATGCTACGATCGACTGTCGGAGAAAGAAGGTGGTGTTCAAGGTTCCCGGACATCCAGTATTTGAGATTAGTCGTGGTAGCAGTTCACTTGGTCCTGTCAGGTTTCGGGCCAGGCCGGTGGAGACCGTGGCTATGCAGATGGAGCTGGAGTGGCCAGCTGTGGTGCGAGATTTTGGCGACGTCTTCCCCGAGGAGATGTCTGGTTTACCGCCTGATCGAGCTCTGGAATTTTCTATTGATCTTGTTCCAGGTGCGCAGCCGATTTCGAAGGCGCCGTATCGTATGGCACCTGCTGAGTTGGAAGAGTTGCGGAAGCAGTTGGATGAGCTTTTGCAGAAGGGTTATATTAATCCTAGCGTGTCTCCGTGGGGAGCACCAGTGTTGCTGGTAAAGAAGAAGGATGGTTCGCGTCGCATGTGCGTGGACTATCGGGAGTTGAATGCGGTGACCATTAAGAATAAATACCCGTTGCCTCGCATCGATGATATTTTTGATCAGCTTTGAGGTTCGAGGGTGTTTTCTAAATTGGATTTGAGAAGTGGTTACCATCAGTTGAAGGTGAAGAAGGGAGATGTTCCGAAGACAGCGTTCAGGACGAAGTATGGACACTATGAGTTTGTGGTTATGCCTTTCGGCGTAACTAACGCGTCCGCAGTTTTCATGAATCTGATGAACCTGATTTTCTACGACTTCTTGGATAAGTTTGTCGTTATCTTTATTGACGACATTCTGATCTATTCGAAGTCGGAGGAAGAACATGCCTCGCACTTAAGGACGGTGTTGGAGATTTTGAGGAAGCATCGGTTGTATGCTAAGTTTTCGAAGTGCGAGTTTTGGCTGGATAGAGTTGCTTTTCTCGGGCATGTGGTGACTGGAGATGGTATTTCAGTGGATCCCGAGAAGATTAGGGCCATCAGGGAGTGGCCTGTTCCGTCGTCTGCGTCTGAGATTCGGAGTTTTCTTGGACTTGCTGGTTACTATCGGCGATTCATTAAGGACTTTTCTCGTATTGCTGAGCCGATGACCAGGTTGACGCGGAAGGATGTTGCTTTTGTTTGGTCGGGTGATTGTGGGAGTGCTTTTGGTGTTCTGAAGGAGAGGTTGACGACTGCCCCTATTCTTGTTGTGCCTGATCGTAGCGGTGGATTTGAGATCTTTTGCGATGCTTCTGGCAAGGGTCTCGGTTGTGTGTTGCATCAGCACGGGCATGTTGTGGCGTATGCATCTCGTCAGCTTAAGGTTCATGAGAAGAATTATCCGACGCATGATTTGGAGTTGGCTGCCGTTGTGTTTGCTCTTAAGATTTGGAGGCACTTCCTGCTGAGTGAGAAAGTGAAGATTTTCACCGATCACAAAAGCTTGAAGTATATTTTCACTCAGAAGGAGCTCAACATGCGACAGCGTCGATGGTTGGAGCTTATGGCGGATTATGATATTGATTTGCAGTTTCACCCTGGCAAGGTGAATGTGGTTCCGGATGCTTTGAGTAGGCTTCCAGCGGTGATGATTTTGACCTCGCAGTGGAGATTGCAGCAGGATTTTTGCGAGTCTGGTGTGGAGATTGTTCTTCCTGGGGAGGCTTCGTCGTTGATGTACATGCAGGTACAGTCGACGATCGTGGATCGGATTAAGGCTGGACAGGCTGAGGATCCGAAGCTGATGAAGATTCAGGAGCAGGTGGAAGCCGGTCTGCGGACTGACTTTTTGATTCATGAGGATGGCTCGCTGAGGTTTGGAGCCAGGTTGTGTGTGCCAGCTGGGGATATTAGAGAGGAGTTGATGGTGGAGGCACACAGTTCGCCGTATTCTGTGCATCCTGGTGGCACCAAGATGTACCAGGATCTTCGTCTGAATTATTGGTGGCATGGTATGAAGAGGAGCGTGGCTCAGAGTGTAGCCAAGTGCTTGGTTTGCCAGCAAGTGAAGGCGGAGCATCAGCGTACGGCCGGGTTGCTACAACTGCTTCCGATTCCGGAGTGGAAATGGCAACACATCACTATGGATTTCGTGACTGGACTACCTCGGAGTCCGAAGCAGAATGACGCGATTTGGGTGATCGTAGATCGATTGACCAAATCTGCGCACTTTATTCCGTTCCGAGTGGGACAGTCCACTGAGGCGCTAGCAAGGAGATATATGGAGGAGGTCGTGCGACTTCACGGAGTCCCCGTGAGTATCGTGTCGGACAGAGACACGAGGTTCACATCTCAGTTCTGGCAGAGTTTGCAGAAGAGCTTGGGTACGCGTCTGAGTTTCAGCACGGCGTACCATCCGCAGACGGATGGCCAGTCCGAGAGGACGATCCAGATTTTGGAAGACATGCTGAGGGCGTGCATGTTGGATTTCAAGGGTTCGTGGGAGGACCATCTACACTTGGTGGAGTTCTCTTACAACAACAGCTTCCAGGCGAGTATTGGCATGGCGCCATTCGCCGCTCTTTATGGGAGGAAATGTCGATCGCCATTGAGTTGGGATGACGTTGGTGACCGGGAGTTGTTGGGACCTGAGATGATCGTGGAGGCCGTGGATATCGTCAGGAATATTCAGGAGAGGTTGAGAATTGCTCAGGACCGTTTTAAGCATTGGGCGGATGCTAAACGTCGTCCTTTGGAGTTTCAGCCGGGCGACCATGTGTTCTTGAAGATTTCCCCGAATCGTGGTGTGATTCGTTTCGGGAAGTGTGGAAAGTTGAGCCCGCGATACATTGGACCGTTTGACATTTTGGAGAGGGTTGGCGAGGTAGCGTATCGCTTGGCCTTGCCGCCATCTTTGGAAGGAGTTCACAATGTTTTCCATGTGTCGCAGCTTCGTCGATACATTAGTGATCCATCTCATGCTGTGGATTTTTCGGAGATTACCGTTCGCCCCGATATGACGTATGACCAGCATCCAGTGCAGATTCTGGACAGGCGTCAGAAATCGCTTCGGAACAAGATTGTCAATCTTGTGAGGGTGATGTGGCGACACGGCTCACCCGGAGAGTCTACTTGGGAGAATGAGGATGAGATGCGAGAGCGTTTCCCACTTTTGTTTCCGGACTCGTGAGTATTTGGAAATTCCGAGGACGGAATTTTTCTTAAGTTGGGGAGGATGTAACGACTGCTTTTCGTGTATCTGGATTTACTATAATATAATATATGTTTTGGTGGATTTCCTCCTCATGTGTGGTTTTCGTCGCCGTAGCTTTCATTTCCGATCGATTCGTCGTATTTTCTCGTTTCTTCCTTAGGATTGTCGATTTCAAAGTATGTCATTCGTGACGGACTTCATAACGGTCGTATCTTACTGTTAGATCAAGCCTAGAAGTCTTAGGAATCGATCCCGGGGCCCCGCGCTCCGTATCGGAACTTTTGGTGCTCATTAGCCGGTGTAAGAAGGGCCACCGACCGACTAGATGACGATCCAGTCGGTCGGCAATCCTTCTTGGACCGACTAGTTAGCTTTCTAAATTTCTCAGGAGTTACTGTTTATCGTTAGTCGGTCTAAGAACGTTGGTTGACCGACTAGGTTGCAAACTAGTCGGTCAGCAATGCTTCTTTAACCGACTAACACATCATCTTAATTTTAGTTGAGTTACTGTTTACTCTTAGTCGGTCTAAGAACGTTCATCGACCGACTAGATGATAAACTAGTCGGTCAGTATTTGTTCATGGACCGACTAATTCTAAATCCTATTTTTGTTCAGAGGTTACTGTTTACACTTAGTCGGTCTGCGTTGGTCGACCGACCGACTAGTTGCCAAACTAGTCGGTCAGTGGTTGCTCTTTGACCGACTAACCAGTGTCAAAACCCTAATTTCTGGGCAGCCGCCAGCCCAACCTATTTAAACCTAACCCAAACGATTTCATCTTCTCCAACACGACCCAAAACCCTAAAATCTTCCCCCTCGAGCCCCCATCTTCCTCCAAGCTTCATTTCTTCATTCCAAGCCTTAAATCCATCATCCAAACCATCCATTCACTCTATCTACCTCTCATCTTCCCCAAAATCTCACCAAAACCCATCAAAATCCCCAAATCCCGCAAAACCCTAGTTTCCCCAAACTTCTCCAATCTTTTCCAGATCTGATCCTAGGGTTCTCCAGAGTGTTTCTTCCGCCTCCTCTCGGTAAGAAATCGATCTACCGTTGTTTTCATAACCTATTTATATTTTTATGAAACCCTAATATAATTTCATGTTATTTGATGATTGTTCCCCCAAAACAGCGATTCCCCCGTAGATTGGCATCCGTGTGACGAAGTGGTCGTCATCCCCGGTGCTAGGCAAGTGAGACTTACCACTTAGGGTTTAGGCCATGTTTTAGGCCATTTGCTAGTTGTAGGCGTAAAAGAGGCTAGGCGACGAAATGATACTCGCCTAGGCGCAAATTGGGGAACTAGCTTGACAACTAAGCTAGTTCCGACATTTAGCATGTTGCACAATTACCATGTCATGTTTACTTTTCTTTAACGGTACGCAAATTACATGTCATGTCATTGCATTCTTTTGATGATCCCGTGATTGCGTAGCGTCGCTACAATACTTGTGTTCCTGGCTCGTGACCAGAAGCGAGCATAATGAGTTGCTAACCCCAACGCTCGATATGTTGAATTGTGAACTAAGAAACAAGCTCCCGTGCGGGGCAACCCTGGCTCACTTGCTGGGCTCATGTGCAGGGACCCTGGCTTGTTTAGTGTGGGATGGGGTGAGGGTTAAGCGGCCATTCAACTGGGGGTCTGTTTGATCAACAACTGCAGTTGTAAGGCGTAAACTCTTTGGGGGTGGGGTAGTGTTTAGTGCCGATCGGTCTGAAATGTTATACCATTCAGCGAAGGGCGTAAACATCTACAAACAACAGTGTAATGTGATTTGTGTTTAGTGCCGATCGGTCTGAATGTTGTACCATTCAGCGAAGGGCGTAAACACCTACAAAATGTGAATTGATTGAGATTGATAGTAGCTTGGCTACTCTTGTCTTGTCCCGATAAATTGTTCCCTTGTACAAATTGTCTTGCCATGTCTTAAAATTGTGCACTCATGTTATAACTGCCATGTCATGCATACTATAACTGCTAGGTTGCTAGATGCCTCACTTTCAGTTTCCTTGCTCAAGTCTTTTAGACTTGCTGACATGTGCCCCTTTACTCTTTTGGGTGACACATGTTAGATCCTGAGCCTGAGTACCTTGTTGAGGACGAGGTGTTTGCTAACGCCGAGCCCGAGCTTGTGTTTGACGGGGAGTACGTGGACACTGGGGACCAGTCCTAGTGTCTCCGTTGTGTTTTACTTTTGTTAGACAGTTGTTTGTTATCAGTGCGTAGCACCCATACTTTGTTATGTCGTTTATTTTTGTTGGCCTTGTTCTGGGCCTTAGACTCTTTTCTTTTAGCCTGGTGGCTTTTCTGGATGTTGAACTTATTCTCTTGTTGGACAATGTATGAGATGTGAGATTTTATATCAGTCTCTCCTTGTGTTATTATTGTTGTTCCGTTGTGGTTACAGGGACCTGCTATTATTTTATTGACGCTTATCGGGTTTGGGGCTTCACAGCTCCACTCTCGTGCGGACCTTTTCACGTCTCGCCTCCATTTTAGGGAAGCGGGTCGTGACAAATCATTCTCAAATTCCCCTCCATGATCACTACGAATAGTGACAATGATGGTTCCAATGAGATTTTGTACTTTCTTGACAAATATTGTGAAGTTTTCGAAAGCATCATTTTTATTACTTAATGAAAATACCCAAGTAAATCTAGAAAAGTCATCAACGATAACAAGTCCATATCTAGCATTACCTAATGAAGCAACTCTAGTTGGCCCAAATAAATCTAGATGTAATAGCTCTAGTGGCCGCTTAGATGAAATGCTTTTCTTAGGTTTAAATGACGATTTTGGAAGCTTGCCTCGTTGACACGAGTCACAAAAGCTTTTCTTTTGAAAGACAAGCTTAGGGAAGCCTCTAATAGAATTTAACTTGGAAAGCTTAAATAGTGTTCCAAAGTTCACATGACCAAAACGTCGATGCCATAAGTGTTGTTCACTTGTGTTGGCAATGAGACATTGTTCATGTGATCTTGGGAGATCTAGGATATATATATATCCTTATGGCGTGTGCCGAAAAACAATAATTCATTATTATCTTTTCTTAAAATATGGCACATTCCTTTCGCAAACCTAACTTTGTAACCTTTGTCACAAAGTTGGCTTATTGAAATGAGATTGTGGTTTAATCCTTTAACAAGGTAAACATCACATATAAGTGGTTTAGAAGGATTACCCACTTTTCCAACACCTATGATGGTTCCGCTCTCGTTGCCTCCAAAGACTACCCGGTTCCCATTAGCAATGGGCACCACTCCGGAGAGTAATTTAGCGTCACCCATCATGTGTTTTGAACACCCGCTATCGAGTATCCAATTATTCTTGGGGCCAAATTTGGATTTGTTGCTCCGTTTCTTTCTCTTGAGTACCTATAGATAGAAAATATCGTATCATGGTACCCAAGGTCATTGGGTCCAAAAAGATTAGACCTTTGGAAGCCAAGTCCAATTGGACTTAGACTTCCCCACATAATTATCATTATTCACAACATCCATAAAATACGAATTCATGTAAACTTGTTTTTCATTCATATTTGTGTCCTTTGGGCTCCAAATAGTGAAATTTTTGGGAGCCCTATTCCTATTGGGAGCATGCATGCGTTGTTGATTTCTACGTGATGCATGTCGTGGATATGCATAAGGAACATGATGAAATGGTGCATTATGAGAATTATTCATACGATGATGTGGGTGAACATATGCACGTGGAGGAACACGTGCGTGAGGGTGTCTCACATGGTGTGCACGTGCCCGTGGATGTGGTGCATAAAAATCATCATATGTGTGAGCATGTGGAGTAGGATGTGTGTTCCTATGTGGCATGGTATTTGTGTATATGTAAGCATGACCCTTCTTTGGAGGTCCACCCAAAGTGGGTTTCTTTCCAAAAGAAGGTGTGTACTGATCGCGCCCGGGCGTATACCCTAAAGAGCGACCGTGTAGTTTTACCGCAAGCGCACGGTGTAGCGGAGAGCGGGTATCGAACACAGGGAGGACGTATGACAGTGCCTTCTCCGAACAACCTGGCTATATGGACAGAAAAGTAGGAATTTGCCTTTCGGCGATGTTGTCACAATCGTCAAATAATGTAAAGAGATATAAAATCAAATAAAGACGCCTAGGGAATAGGGAATCCCCGCTACTCACCGTATCTCGTCATTGTGATTAATCGGTTTCACAATTGCTAGGGTAGAACGTCAGATGAACTAGTTGCAACTGAATGTAAAACCTAGATCACCCTCTCGTGCTGTTGCCGGTCTATAGCAAACCTAGGCTCGAGCCCAATCTCTTGCAAACCCTAGCCTATGCAAGCTAGCATTAGGATCAACGTCATCGTTCAATCGAATCCCGAGCCTACTCTCGTGCAAACTCGGGCTACGACCTAGGTTGGGATAGTTCCTACCCGTCCAATCTCTTGCAAACGGGTATTGGTATAGAATTGCAACCGAGACTCCTAGTATCGGTCCAATCTCTTGCAAACTGATACTTCGGGAACTCAATTCCAACCCAATTCGGATTTCTAGGGTTTCCTATCGAATTGGGATCCAAGCTCTTACAAATCCCAATCGGTATGAACACCTAGCTATCCGTGTTATATCAATCCCAAACTAACCCTAATAGCAATTCTAGCAATAGTTCTACCAAATCATCACAAATCGGAAATTGGGCTCGTAGGGTTCATCCCCACGCCCTAAGACGTCAAGACTACTCACAAATCATATCACAAATGGAAGAATAATCAATTGAAATAGCAATAGAATTCATGGCAATATTCAAAATAGCAATAAAAATAAGATTTTTAATGAAGAGGGAGACAAACCAATGTAGCTCTCCAAGAATCCAACAAAATAACACTTTTCTCTCCTCTCCAATCACAAGAATAAAACTCTAAAAAGTCTAATCTAAAAGGCTGCCAAAAGTAATAGAAAAGCTCTCTAAACTAGGTTAGAATCTGGGGTTAAATACCCCCCAAAACTGCCCAAAAATTCATGACCAAACTGCCCCTGCGTAGCTCCAAAATCGTGATTTCCGCTACAGGCAGCGCTGCTCACTCGGCCGAGTGACAGAAGTCACTCGGCCGAGTGAGAGACCCTGAGAATTTCCAGCAAGTCTGGTGTCTTGGGGGTCTTCACTTCGGGGGTCACTCGGCCGAGGGAGTTGTCGTCACTCGGCCGATGGGCTTATCTTCACTCGGGCGGTCGGCAATTGCCACTCGGCCGAGTGGGTCTTCTGATGCTCAGACTGACGAAAAACAGTAAGTTGGGAGTTTTTGATGGGTGTCGTCTGAGTGCCACTCGGGCGGACGGGATACGTCACTCGGCCGATGCGGCTTCTGATGCTCGGCCGAGTGCACGCTTTGAGCGTGTCCGATCTGGCCGGCCGAGCGGGGTCTCGTCGGTCGGCCGAGTGAGTCCTTCACTCGGCCGAGTGAGCTGTTGATGATGCCCAAATTGCATATTTTTGCCTCTTCATCGCTCCTACGACGTTCTTTCTTCTTCCGCTCCTCTCCAATAGCAAGATACCCCTCAGGGAAGTCGTCGGTGACACTCCGGAGTAGGTGTATCTCGGAATCACTCCAAATCGCTCCAAATCTCCTGAAATACGACAAAAACAACAAATCGTGAAAAGTATCGCAATATCGTCGATAAATCGTGAAAAGCATGATTTGAGCGATCTAAATGGCATGCAAACATGCGGAAAAAAGGTGTAAAATACGGAGTGATCATGTACGAGGTGGAAGCACCATTGGTAGAAGAACTACCAATAGAGTGTTTGCTCCCACTCGTTGAGGCATCGGAAGTTGGCCTAACAAAAGAAATGGCCGATTTGGATGAATTTCCCATTGTGTACCCAAGCCAATGTGGTGATTGGCCGGAAGTTAGTCATCTAGGATTTTATCCAAATGGTCCTTACCCTTATTGAATTTACTAATTCGGCCTAATGTGCACTCATATTTCTTGGTGAGGGAACGCATAGAAGCATCTAAAGTGAATACTTGCGATGTGAGGACATAAACACGAGATTTGAGATTTTCATTCTCAATACTCAAAGTCGAGTTTTGAGAAGTCAAATCCGCTATCTTGTGTTCCTCCGGATCCTCAATGCAAACATGTTCAAGTTGAGACTTGAGATTTACAATCTCATTTTTCAACTCTTCAACAACGGTGTCGTTGTTGGTGATGATAGGTTTAGGCGAGGTTTGGATGCTAGCTAAATCATCTTTTACTTTAGTATATCTATTTACTAATTTAGTATACTTAGACCATATTTGTTCGTTAGCATGTCTAAGGTCATCCATGGTTACCTCATCGCCTTCATTGACGCTATCATCGGAAGAGGAAGATCCTTGATCATGCTCTTCTCTCGCCATGAAGCACATGTGTGCTTGCTCTACTTGCTCTTCGTCCGACTCGCCACTTGAGGAATCCTCGGAGTCGGTGAATGTCCCGACAAGTCCCTTTTTGTACCCTTTCTTGGACTTCTTGGACTTGTCGAATTTGGGCGCCTTCCACTTCTCCTTTTGCTTATTTTGAGGACAATCCGCTTTCATGTGTATTGGCTTGTTGCATTTGAAACACAAAGGAGAGGAGGCGTTAGAAGAACTAAATTTTGACTTGTTCTTAAAATTACCTTTTCGAAAGAACCGGTTGAACTTCTTTGCCATGAGTGCCATGGACTCCAAGTCCAACTCGTCTTCCGAGTCTTCATCATCGGTCGATGTAGATGTTGATGGAGCGGCCTTGAAAGCAATAGACTTTTTTCTTTGGCTCGTCTTGCTTCAAGTAGGACTTCATCTTGTCATGCAACTTAAGCTTTCTATCCTTGCGTATCTCATAAGACATTAAGGTACCCATTAGTTGTACGACAGTATATGTTTTCATGTCATTACCTTCCTCGATGGCGAAGGTACGTTTCTCCCAACAAGAAGGAAGTCCATCGATGATCTTCGAGACTTTCTCCTTTTGGGTGTAGGTCTTACCGAGAGCCTCCAACTCGTTGGTAATGTCGACGAAGCGAGCATAGTACTCCTTCATCTTCTCACCCTGTAGCATATGAAATAACTCGTAATCTTTATTTACTACTACGAGTTTGGAATCTCTTACCCTACTCGTCCCTTCATGCAAGATGAGGAGGGAGTTCCATATTTGATATGCACTCTTACATGTGCATATCTTATTGAAGTCCTCGGGCTCCAAAGCAAATTGCAAGGCGTTCATTTCCTTGGCATTGCTTACCTCCGAGGCGACCTCCGCGGTAGTCCACTTCTCGAAATCTTCTTCGGCGGGCTCGACATACTCCTTCATCGTGGCCCTCCATAGTGAAGCACTCCGGAGGAAAATTTCCATCTGGCATTTCCAGTACCTGTAGTTGGTACCGTTGAAGAAGGGAGGCCTCGTTGAGGAGTGTCCTTCCATTACCGAAGACGCTCCTTCACGGTTCCTGAAGGTGTTGTAATCTGAAGGTGGACGAACGGTCTTGTTGTCGTTGGCAGACATAGCTAGGTACTTGGCTCTGATACCAAATGTAATGCCCTACGAAGCTACTGCACAAGTACTAGAGGGGGTGTGAATAGTACTTTAAAATAATTAAGAGGATAATTCCTAATTACCTTGCAAACTCTACCAACAATGCGGAAATGCGGAAATGTAAATATAGACAACAAAGAGAACAATCGCAAACAAGCAATTTAACGGGTTCGGATCCACCCAAGTCTCCCCTAATTGTTCCCGGTGATCCTGCGTCCCAAACACCCGGATCCCCTCCGGATACTTGAGTTAGAATCCTCTAACTCAAATTTGCACTATGAAATACTTGTAGAAAACCTCTACCAAGTCAAATCATACACAAATGAAATTGTGACCCCCACAACCCGGGATCACAAACAAACTCTCACAACCGAGAGTGAAACGCTTACAATAACGAAGTAAATGAAATATGAAATTCTTACCGACAAAACCCTATGCCTTGAGTATACTTGAGAATTAGGGCAAAACGGATTTTGGGAAGATGAAAGGGCACCAAACCCTAGCTCCAAGTAGATGACCAGCAAAGGAGTCCTAGGTGAATGTTGGTGACCTAGAATCAAGCACTTGGCTTGGAAGGCTCACAATCAATGAATCTCTCTTTTGAAATAAGAGTGAGGGAGAGATTCAAGATTGGAAATGAATGAGCTTTGAATGAGATTGAATGCTTTCTCTTTGATCTCTAAACTTCTCTTAATATCAGCCTTGAGTGCAATGAATGCAGCACTCCAAGTATTTATAGGTTAGAGGAAAGAGAGAGAGAAAAACGTTTCAATTAAAGCTCCAACGGCTCTATTCTGAACCAAACTAGTCGGTCAAAGAAGGATCACTGACCGACTAGTTCATCAACTAGTCGGTCGGTGATACAACGTAGACCGACTAATGGTTGAACAACCAAAAGGTCGAAGTACAGGAGATGACAACTAGTCGGTCTAAGAAGACTTGTCGATCGACTAGTTTCACAACTAGTCGGTCGGTGAGTGAACTTAGACCGACTAAGAGATAAAATAAATAGTCTGAGTACAAATTGATTTAGTCGGTCAAAGAACAAATGTTGACCGACTAGTTCATCAACTAGTCGGTCGACAAACGTTCTTTGACCGACTAACGATAAACAGTAACTAGGCATGTACAGTAGAGGCTCAACTAGTCGGTCTACGAAGGATCACTGACCGACTAGTTCACCAACTAGTTGGTCGGTTATTCAACGTTGACCGACTAACTGTAAACAGTAAAGAGCTATGAATTGAAGGAGGCAAACTAGTCGGTTCAAGAAGCTTTGCCGACCGACTAGATCACCATCTAGTCGGTTGGTTCTTCTTCTTGAACCAACTAACATGCACAAGAAGTCGCGAATCGAAGCGCGAGGCTTCAGGAAAGTTCGTATGGACTTCTACTAAGATCCTAGCTCTAAGATATGAGCGTTATGAAGATTAAAACGTAAGACCTACTCAAGGCTTAACATTCTACGAAAATGAAGCTAGAAGACATTAAATAAACTTGATGAACCGTCTTCAAAAGCTTCAATCGAATCTTCATGACTTCAATAATGGTCCATAAGCTTCAACGAAGCTTTAGGCTCACGATCACGCGTTTTGAGAAGTCTTGAGACGTTGCTTATGATGTTCATAGAAGTTTGGCGACGATCTCCATAACTGCACTCACAAAGAGTTAGTTCACGATATATTTATGTTTGTTCATCATCCAAAACCAAATCCGGGGAGTCAATACTCAACAATATACACCCAGAGAACGATTGTAGTTTTACCGCAAGCGCACGGTCAAGTGGCGAGCGGGTATCGAACACGAGGAGGTGGTGTTGGCTCCAATCTATCCTAGGTTGGTTCGACTACGAATGTTTTATTGGTGGAGATGGTTATGGAATGATATAATGGAAATGTTGGTGGATGTCGGTGTCGGTGATTAATAAGTCGGATAAAGTATCGATTCAAATTTAATACAATAAAAGAGTCTAGAGCTAGGGAATCCCCACTACGGATCATCATACATCATTGTAAATACTGAATCTCAATATTACTAGTCGTGTGTTGGGGTGAACTAGTTGTAACTGAATAGATAACCAAGCTCACGCTCTCCCGCTATTGCCGGTCTAAAGAAACCTAGGATAGGGCCCAATCTCTTGCAAACCCTAACCTAAGCCACTAGCATTAGGATCGACATCATCGTTCAATCGCCCCTCGAGCCCACTCTCGTGCAAACTCAAGTTACGATCTAGGTTGTAATAGTTCGTATTCATCCAATCTCTTGCAAATGAATATGGGTATAGATTTATAATAAAAATCCTAGCTTTGGTCCAATCTCTTACAAACCAAGTCTAGAGAATCTTGATTATAAACCTAAATCGAATATCTAGGCCTTCCCATCGATTAGAATCCAATCTCTTGCAAACCCCAATCGATGGAAATCCCTAGCTATCCGTAATAAATCGATCACAACCAAACCTCCTAGCAATTCTAGCAACATAGAGATTCATTCATCACAAATCTGAAATTAGATCCATAGGGTTCATCCCCATGCCCTAGAACATCAAATCTACTCAAGCATAGCAATAACGATATGAGAATCAATAAAAATCATTGCTTGCATACAAAAAGATAGAAAAACAAAGATTCAAATAACAAGAACAAAATACTTAGCTTTGATGAAGATCTTCAATCCAAATACATGCTTTTAGATCCAAGAGGGGGCCAAGGGCATGGCCTAACCTCTAAAATAATCCCTAAGAAAACATGTGGGAACCCCCCTCTAATGGTGGCTACAAAACCCTTATATAGTCTCCCAAAACCCTAACAAATAACCCTAGAAAACCCCTCAAATTCGTGCCCAAAAACAGCCCAGGCCGCAACTTAAAATCTGGGCCCGCCGCCACTCGGGCCGAGTGGGAATCTGACTCGGCCGAGTGGAAATTCCAGCACTGTAGTGTCAACTTGCAGAAATTCTCTAGATTTCATCCGACCTCCGATTGGCGCGTTCTTGGTGGCGTTGGAACCGTCATGAATTCTACTATCCATTAAAAATATGAGAAAAATAATTTGATTGCTGGAATGATAGAATATTTTAAAATAGTGGAAGGCTATCTGAAAATCTGGGCGTGTGTGTCATCGGCGTCACTCGGCCGAGTGGGATTCTTCACTCGGTCGAGTGGACTTCTCTACTCTTCCGAGTGACAGACCCTGTAGAAAAACAGTAACTTTGAGGTCCTCAGGGGTCTGTCTCTGGGGGTGGCTCTGCCGAGTGGCTTTACTCACTCGGCCAAGGGGCTTTTCATGCTCGGCCGAGTCGGAAGCCTCAATCGCCTGTACATTTCCAGTAAGTCGGCTCCTTTTGATGATGGATTTTCCCGTGCCACTCGGGCGAGGGGATTTCCATGCTCGGCCGAGTGAACTATCGTCACTCGGTCGAGTGCACGCTGATTTCCCTCTGTGGTGCGTGTCCGGTCTGGTAGGCCGAGCGGTCTTCTTGCTCGGCCGAGTGAGTGCTTCACTCGGCCGAGTGAGATGATGCAGATGCCCAATCTTCATCGTTTCATCTCCTCGTCGCTCCTATGAGGTTCCTTCTTCTTCCACTTGTCCTCCATCGCCGATAAGTCTGCTAATGAGCCGTCGGCGACCCTCCAAAGTGGGTGCAAGTCCTCTTGATCTAAAAATCGCTTCAAATCACTCCATATCTCCTGAAATACGACAAAAATAAGAAATAGTGAAAAGCATCACAATATTGTCGAATAATCGTGAAAAACGCGATATTGGCGATCAAAACGGCATGCAAACATGCAGAAAGGAGGTGTAAAATATGGAGTGATCAAAATCCCCCAAGCTTACCTCTTACTCGTCCTCGAGGAAGATGAGTAGAGAGACGAACTCGGGAGATGAAAACAAAGAAAATAAAATGAAAAAGAAAGAACACGAGGTGGAAGGGGTCGCTAGATTATTCTCTCAGATCTCAAGCCATAAGCTATACATCACGATAACTTGGAAAATACGAATCACATGCTATAATGATTTCAAATCTTATTTAGACATGGTACTTGCAAGCTTTTAAGAACAATAAGAGGGACTCTCTAAATTCATACAATCAATTCATATCCACATCACGTATTTCATAGAATTTAATATACAAATGTTGGCGATGCACTTTTCAATCAAAAGTTATGAATGAAGCATATAAGATACACACCAAGCATGCAGTAGAGAATAGAATAAGAGTCATGGCATTCACATATTTATTTCAAATCATGAAAAATCTCCATATCTAGTATATTTTGCAAAGTCTAAGCATTATCGAATATTCCCATTCATGCACGTCTCCACTCTAATGTCATACTCACTCATATGGTCAAATGAATCCCCCCCCAAGCTTAGCTTGAGGCATCACATCTAAATGAAATGATAGTGAAAATGGGATTTTTGCCTTGGTTTTGCCAAGTATTTTGTGGCTCCAATAATGAGATAGAGAAATATCATTCTTTTTCTTTTTGAACTTTTTGTTTCTCATTTTTCTTTTTGGATTTTTGTAGGAGCTATATGATTTGTATTTTTTATTTTTGGCTCCTTTTTGGCTTTTTGGACTTTTTGGAGCAATCTTTTTCTTTTGTCGGGATTTTTGGGAAATAGATGCGATATAAGTAGCTTTAGGAGGTGAACTCAAGTGACATGTAGAGAATAAAAAGATATGTGTGGAGAAAGAAATCATGTAACACTCGGTTCACTCTAAGATGTGCACGAACGGTTCAATAAAATAATACTTCAACTAAAACTCATATGTAAGCATGGATATTCTCAATCATTTCAATAAATAGTGAAGTCAAGCAGTAAAGTTTACAACCATATCAGGCATGCAACAGAAGGTGAATAAGACAATAAAACTGGTGCTTCAGATATAGTAATGATGTGTGAATCTTGGTGCATTTCCAACAAAAGCATACTAAACATTAATCCATACATTCAGTTTCAATTAATATCATGCATTCATGTAGAGGAATCATCAAAAGAAATAGATTTGCAAGCATATGTGAATAGCAAGACTATGGAATACTCTAAGTAGCATGACAAGGAATAATAAGCATCGTGATGGTTGCTAAAGCAATAAGAGATATCATCATAAGGAACGCATCTAGCAAAAGAAGAGAAAGGAAAATAAAGAAATAAGAAAAAATAAAAGAGAGGAAAGAAAAGAAAAACAAGGACACAACATGATGCATGAACACACATAAAAGGAAAATAAGATGGAAAATTCAAAAAGATGATGCAAAATTTTGAAAATTTCTAAAAACCCCTAAAAATAAAGTAAAAGTGCAACTGGATGGCATGGAAATGCACTCCCCCAAGCTTAAACTTCACATTGTCCTCAATGTGATCATAAAAGGAAAAATATGAGTAACAACGATAAATATGAGGGATGTGAATGAAAAATGATGAAATGAATAACATGAAATCCTAATGCAACTACATGCACATGCAATGATGCATGAGAGCGCTTTCCCTCAAGCTTATGCTAAACAATCATATTCAAATGACTCGATCAAAAATGTCATGGCTTTGCTAAGCAAGATTGAGTCAAACGAATAAGAATGTGAGTATTCACTTGAAAGAAATGCTCGATGGGTGGTGAGCAAAAAGGATGTGACACATCAAAATATAAAGAGGGCAATTAATATATATAATGTGTTTGGGGTGTAAAAATTTTTGTTGCCGTCATATGAGGTAATATTTATTCAAGCAAATCTATACGGTCCTCTCGCTGTCGAGAGAATTCGTGTTTATTTAAAGCATAAAAATTTCTACACTACTAGATTGATATCACCTA
Organism: Scilla litardierei; assembly: GCA_030789695.1. Lineage (NCBI taxonomy): Eukaryota > Viridiplantae > Streptophyta > Magnoliopsida > Asparagales > Asparagaceae > Scilla > Scilla litardierei. The sequence continues at coordinate 114,617,831 of CM061140.1, forward strand.
TAGCAAAAGGCGGATCCAGTATCTTTGTCGGTGTAGGCAACTACTCCAACTGCTCCTTCCGTGGCTCCGCCAGACACGTGTGTCCACAGACTCCAACGAAATCCAGCAATGCATCCTCCAGCATTCCTACAAGGACTCCACATGTACCCTGTAGAGAATAAGATGCATCAGTTCGCTGCAAAAATTTCACCCTCGTAATAAAAGTATCCCAAAGAGGATCGTCTATAGAAATATATGGAATAAATAATGGTGGACGATACTTCCCTGGAAATAATCCAATATCCTCATGTGCCGTGATAGCTGTCTCCATGGTGTCTTCTCTATACTGCTCAGGTAAATCTAGATCATAGGTGTGGACCTCATCAAGATACTCCTCATCATCGTCAGACTCATCCCAGCGCACCTCTTGATCATATTCATATGCATCCATGGGTGCTAACTCCTTGCTCTCCTCCTCGTATACATCCCATTGTACCTTTTGTTCATATGTATGTGTATCCTGCAAAAGGCACGATGAGTCGTCAAAATCTGAATCACAAAAAACATCATACACGGGAGGGGAATCAAATGTATGAGATGAGGGGGTAAAGAGATCTCCCTGAAAGGGAGCCATAAGCTCTGGGATAGTCATCGGTGTCAATGGAAGGATGAGGTGGCAGCGGAAGCTCAAATGGAGGAGGGTAGTGCTCGGGATCCTCATGAATGGCTATGTCCTCATCCCGATGTACGACCTCCTCGACGATAAGCTCTGGCTCTGTGTGTAAGGCCTCCTCAAAAGCATGCTCTGGCTCGACAGTGTGCTCATTTTCCTTCTCATCAACTATCAATGTAGGATCTCTCTGGAATGGTGATGCTGGCTGCTCAGGTATGTCAACTTGTGGGGATGTATCATGTGGAGGGGAATGCCCGCAAGCAATCCGAAAATATAGTCTATCCCCCCTCAAGACTGACATGGATGTCCTCCTCAATTGTTCATGTAGCTGAAACACGGTTCATAACAAAATCTGCAAATCGTAGCTCAAATGCATCACCTGCTGTAATGCTCTTTGAACCGGTGAACCTCACTGACTCCAAGAGGCCATCTAATAATCTCTGAAATGCATCCCCCTCTGGCTGCGCATATGACTCAGTTTGTGCTTCCTCCGTGTCCTCTTCGTCCATCCATTCTTCATATGCAATAGTCGTATCATAGGATGTGGGATCGATGACGGCACATTCTGGCTCTGGTAATATGACCGGTGATGCTTCTTGCCCATAAAATGAAGAAGCAGAACTGATATCTTTGGAAATCCCTGCAACCTTAAGCATGAGCGCATTCATTTCAAGTTTCCTCTTCACGCATTCCAATTGAAGGGCGCCCTTATCAAGGCTGGCTTGTATTTCAACTTGGTGTGCATGCATCTCATCAAAAAAGTATTCTCCCATCTAAGCACTCTGATCATAATAGTATTCTCCCACCTGAGCACTCTGATTATAATAGTATTCTCCCATCTGAGCACTCTGATCAAAATCTGTGGTCCACGTAGTGTAATCCATAGCACCTGATCAACAAAGATAAATTCCTGGAGAAAAATATCAGTGGCACAAAAGAATATAGAAATGATAATAATGGTGGCAGGTGTGAAAATTCCCTTTTGTTAAAAATATTTTTTTTCGTAGTCTAATCAACCTAATTGTGACAAATTGGCACCCAACGGGAAACACCTCCCCGGCAATGGCGCCAAAAACTTGATCGCTTCAAAATGCAACCCTAGAGCACAACCTAGTATGGAGCAAATACACGGAGATAAATCCCCGGCAACGGTGCCAAAAACTTGGTCGGCCCCGGATAAACACCCGGAGAACGATTGTAGTTTTACCGCAAGCGCACGGTCAAGTGGAGAGCGGGTATCGAACACGAGGAGGTGGTGTTGGCTCTAATCTATCCTAGGTTGGTTTGACTACGAATGTTTTATTGGTGGAGATGGTTATGGAATGATATAATGGAAATGGTGGTGGATGTCGGTGTCGGTGATTAATAAGTCGGATAAAGTATCGATTCAAATTTAATACAATAAAAGAGTCTAGAGCTAGGGAATCCCCACTACGGATCGTCATACATCATTGTAAATAGTGAATCTCAATATTACTAGTCTTGTGTTGGGGTGAACTAGTTGTAACTGAATAGAGAACCAAGCTCACTCTCTCGCGCTATTACCAGTCTAAAGCAACCTAGGATAGGGCCCAATCTCTTGCAAACCCTAGCCTAAGCCACTAGCATTAGGATCGACATCATCGTTCAATCGCCCCTCGAGCCCACTCTCGTGCAAACTCGAGTTACGATCTAGGTTGTAATAGTTCGTATTCGTCCAATCTCTTGCAAACGAATATGGGTATAGATTTATAATAAAAATCCTAGCTTTGGTCCAATCTCTTACAAACCAAGTCTAGAGAATCTTGATTATAAACCTAAATCGAATATCTAGGCCTTCCCATCGATTAGAATCCAATCTCTTGCAAACCCCAATCGATGGAAATCCCTAGCTATCCGTAATAAATCGATCACAACCTAACCTCCTAGCAATTCTAGCAACATAGAGATTCATTCATCACAAATCTGAAATTAGATCCATAGGGTTCATCCCCATGCCCTAGAACATCAAATCTACTCAAGCATAGCAATAACGATATGAGAATCAATAAAAATCATTGCTTGCATACAAAAAGATAGAAAAACAAAGATTCAAATAACAAGAACAAAATACTTAGCTTTGATGAAGATCTTCAATCCAAATACATGCTTTTAGATCCAAGAGGGGGCCTAGGGCATGGCCTAACCTCTAAAATAATCCCTAAGAAAACATGTGGGAACCCCCCTCTAATGGTGGCTACAAAACCCTTATATAGTCTCCCAAAACCCTAACAAATAACCCTAGAAAACCCCTCAAATTTGTGCCCAAAAACAGCCCAGGCCGCAACTTAAAATCTGGGCCCGCCGCCACTCGGGCCGAGTGGGAATCTGACTCGGCCGAGTGGAAATTCCAGCACTGTAGTGTCAACTTGCAGAAATTCTCTAGATTTCATCCGACCTCCGATTGGCGCGTTCTTGGTGGCGTTGGAACCGTCATGAATTCTACTATCCATTAAAAATATGAGAAAAATAATTTGATTGCTGGAATGATAGAATATTTTAAAATAGTGGAAGGCTATCTGAAAATCTGGGCGTGTGTGTCATCGGCGTCACTCGGCCGTGTGGGATTCTTCACTCGGTCGAGTGGACTTCTCTACTCTTCCGAGTGACAGACCCTGTAGAAAAACAGTAACTTTGAGGTCCTCAGGGGTCTGTCTCCGGGGGTGGCTCGGCCGAGTGGCTTTACTCACTCGGCCGAGGGGCTTTTCATGCTCGGCCGAGTCGGAAGCCTCAATCGCCTGTACATTTCCAGTAAGTCGGCTCCTTTTGATGATGGATTTTCCTGTGCCACTCGGGTGAGGGGATTTCCATGCTCGGCCGAGTGAACTATCGTCACTCGGTCGAGTGCACGCTGATTTCCCTCGGTGGTGCGTGTCCGGTCTGGTCGGCCGAGCGGTCTTCTTGCTCGGCCGAGTGAGTGCTTCACTCGGCCGAGTGAGATGCTGCAGATGCCCAATCTTCATCGTTTCGTCTCCTCGTCGCTCCTACGAGGTTCCTTCTTCTTCCACTTGTCCTCCATCGCTGATAAGTCTGCAAATGAGCCGTGGGCGACCCTCCAAAGTGGGTGCAAGTCCTCTTGATCTAAAAATCGCTCCAAATCGCTGCATATCTCTTGAAATACGACAAAACAAGAAATAGTGAAAAGCATCGCAATATTGTCGAATAATCGTGAAAAATGCGATATGGGCGATCAAAACGGCATGCAAACATGCAGAAAAAAGGTGTAAAATATGGAGTGATCATGTGGTTAGCTACATGGGTGTTTTATGGAAGAGTAAGAATGAAAATAGAAGAACTAGGTATCTCTCTAATGTGGGATGAATATGGGGATGAACCCATTGTCTAGTCATCAAATCGATTATAGGGTGAGGTTGTCACACCTGAAGTTCTCACCCACCCCCCACTCTTGTGATGTTATGACAGTACTACCCCTCGTGTGACCAAGCCAACTATCGTAGGTCATCATCACATGACGGGTGCATGACGCTCGATAATATCCCCAACCTTCCTCCATTCCACTATCATGGATAGGAGTTAGGTTATTGCTAGGAGGGCTCTAGTTTATGCCCAACTATCGTTGGTGGCATAAGTAGTATGAATCAACATAAGGATTGAAAGCCCTAGATTAGCCCTAAGTATCATTATCGACTAATTTGAGGAAATCAACTTATGTTGATAATACTCTTCCTAAGCAAAACCCTAATGGGTGATTCACTAGCCAAACAATTAGCTCAATCCATATTCATCCCCCAATAGAAATCAACCAAGCCCTGGATAAAATCTACTCAATACACATAGGGAAAATCTTAGAAATAATACAAGAGAGCATCATAATAATAGCAAAGAACAAATATCAAACATATAAAGAGATAAAACACTTCGCTCAATGGGGTTGCAATACAAAATCTTCAATTACAAGCTTGCACCAAGAAAAGAAAACACAACTAAATCTATCCTAACCCTACTCATACGCCTAAACTAAGCATAACGGAAGAAGATGATGAAAACTGGATTAAAACGCAGCTCCCTCTTAAAACGGTTCACCTCTCTTTAAATATAACCCAAAGACCCTAGCTGATTTGGCTAGAAACCCACCTTACACGACCCTGTCGGCTCATCGACACGGTCGTGTCGATCTTGCCCTAGAGTGGCCTCAAAAATCCTTCTAGAAGACACAGTTCAACAGGGTCATGTGGGAGATCCACATGACCGTTTTGCTACAGTGTTCTAAAACAACCTTCTATTCTTTTTGGCTCCTTTGATGACATGGTCGGGTGGATGACCGAACTACCGTGTACTCCTCGCCTTGGCTCCCTCACAAAGTAACCCACATGACCGTTTACACAATCGTGTGGGGTCTTTATTGGGCCTTTTTCTGTGTCGTTCTACACGGTCGTGTGAGATCCTTCACATAACTATGTAGACCTCCCTCTTTCTCTTGGCTTGAGTTATTTCTTACACACACGACCATGTGTATTACTACACATGGTCGTATATGGACTATTACTTCTTCAAATCAACTCCTTTTAACTCCTTTGGTTCTCCTTGCTTCTTCCTTTCTCTTTTTGACTCAAATTAACTCTGTTTAGCTATGTTTTGCACCACAAGATGCTGAATTACAGGGAATCCAACCTCAAGCCCACCCTGAACTACCAGGGGCATTTGTAAATCTTAGTGGAGTTAAGGAGGTGTAAGTAGAATGATGAAAGTGGTTTGCAACAACATCAGTGACCCCACTATTCTCTGGATCGTAGCCATCATCCCCTAGGTGTTGGTATTGACATCGGTGCTAAATGTCCATAGCTACTCTTGAGTTACTAGGGTCAACTCTGATGTTATTTACTCCGTGGTTAGGCCAAGAAGGGTGGAGTATCCTATCCCTGGCTCAACGGACCTTTCAAGCTCTTTATCAATAGTGTGAGTCATAACTGGGGTGGTGCCACTCCCCATTCTCCCACATACGTGGAAAAACAAACATTCCCAAGAATTCGTAGGGAACAAAGTAAGACAAGGCCATAGTAGTATTCGGACCCAAGGATTTGACCCCTTGAATCAAAATACTACTAAGCGTAAATCGTGATTTATAGAAATTTTTAAGTAGGTCACTACGATACACTGGAATAATACAGATAAGGAAACAGAAAATGTGCTCCAACACAGAATAATCCACAGACAATTTACAGAGAACACAAAACATTTATATACAATAATTTAAGCGAGTACAAATCACATGCATCGTTGTACATGGTACAAAAAGGGATAACAACAAAATTCCACAACCCATAAAATAATTGTCCAACAACGGTACAACGCACTCTCTAAACTAGCTCTGGGGACCCAACTCCATGAAGTCGCCCACCGAGGGCTCTGCCTCTAGCTCGAAACTCGGGGTAATCTCTGAATAGTGTTCTGCTCCGCCATCTTTGTCTTTAATCCTGGGAAAAGTGGAAGGGACATGTTAACACATGACCTAGTAGGAATCTAACAACACTAGGTAGATGAACATTCTCAAAACTGTTCTACTTAACTAAGGGATATGCTACCAGTTGTCACGCCCCGCTTCCCTAATATGGAAGGCGAGACGTGGGGAGGTCCGCTCAGACGTGGAGCTGTGAAGCTACAGTCTGATAAGCGTCTGTAAAAAAATTTCGAAAAGTAGCAGGTCCTTACATTCCAACGAAACAACAATAATAATAATGCAGATAAAAAAAATCCACCAATAACATCCAACAAATATTACAACATCACAGAATAGTCACAAAAGTACAAGTCTGAACCATAGGCCTAAAGCATGGCCAAACAAAACAAAGAGAGATAGGTGCTACGCATCGAAACCTAACAACAACTAAGAAAAGGTAACTACTAAGGGGAGACTCCAAACGAGTCTAGGACTGGTCACCAGTGTCCTCGAACTCGGTCTCAGCAGGGGCCTCAAACTCAGCGTCCCCGAACTGCTCGTCCTCTGCTACCTGCTCTGTCTCAAAGTCTGACATGTGACACCCAAAGAGAAAAGGGCACATGTCAGCAAAAATCTCCCAAGGAAAACGGAGGACTTTTGTGCAAGGATATAATAAACTGAAACAACTAACAGTTCAATATAATGAGGTGATATGACATTTTAAGGATGCAGCAATTTTAATATGACATGAAGCATGCAATACAAGTAACAGAAACACGAAGCATTATCCATTCACTTTGTGCACAGGGTTTACGCCTTTTGGCTGAAGTGGTTGTACGGGCACACTTCTACGCTCAAGTGATCGCTTAACCCTACCCCTCCACGTGTATCGAGCGTTGGTTTCCCAATAACACTGTGCTCGCTTCTGGATCACGAGCCAGGAAGTGTTTTTCAATATGGCATAGGGTTGTGCCCGTAAAAGCAGGTGCCTAGCCTCAATAGCAATAACATTTGTAGCGTGTGCTACTCAATCACGAAGAACATGATGCATGACATGACATGAGATGAGCAGTTAAAGTGCGTACCGTTAATTGAAAATTAAACATGGCATGGCAGCATGAATGAAAACAGGTAAAGTGTCGGATCTAGTTTCGTTGTCAAACTAGATCAAAAAGGCGTCTAGGCAGCTATCATTTCACTGCCTAGTCTCTTTTACGCTAACAAATAAATTGGCCTAACACGTGGCCTAAAACAATTACTGGCAAGTATCACTTGCCTGTTCCCAGTGGTATCGGTTGTCGGGTTCGTCTCGACGGGCATTACGTGTCAGTATTTCCGATTCTCTGTTTCAGTTAATCAATTCACCGAATTAGATTTTTTGCAAGATAGTCAAAATATCAAGTTGATCCTTAAAGTGGGTTCGTCTAATTTTATTGGGTTTTCTGGCTAGGGTGATGTGTTATATGGTGTTTACACTAATATTATACGCCTCATTTTATTCCGATATTATTATCCTAACATAATTACTAACATTCCGAAATTAATGACACTAACAAATTAATATATTAACATATCACTAACAACCTAGTAATACTAATCTTAACTTAAGTTAATGGTATGGTTAACATCAACTAATACCTACCACTAACATATAATAATACCCCCTTACACTTTTATAAATAACATTTTAACTTTCCTCTCTCCCTTTAATATGCTGTCACCCTTTCTTTAGTATTAATACTCAGTTCATTTAATAAGGTTAAAGTCTCCCCTCTTTCTACTGCCATCTCCCTGTCTCTTCTTCATTTCTCTATCTCCTCTCTTCTCTATCTGTTCTTGCTCCTTCCTCTTTATCTTTTTTTTTCAATTGCATCTAAGTTGTAGGCAAGGAAATCTCGAAATGGGGAAGGATACTCACGGTGCGCAAGAGGAAGCCACGAACGCACGCGGGGAACTGGGCTGGCCGGCGGTTGGCGGGTCCGGCAACGCACGGGGCGGCGCGCACGGCCAAGCAGCGGCGGCGGCGGTTCTCCCGACGGCGGCGGGCTTCAGACGGGCGGCGGCGATCTCAGCTCCACGGCGGCGGCTCGCGTAGGGGTGAGGGGAGAGGGAGAAGGAAGAAGATGAAGGAGGTGGAAGAGGGTTTTGTTAGGATCTAAAATTGCTTTTTGCTTTGAATCAAAGGGTGTTTTGGATCTGAAATGGGTTTGATGTTTCTGAAATTTTAGTTTCAGATCTGTTCTTCTTTGTTTCCCCTATTCCAATTTCAGTTTGGGTTTGTATTTTGGTGGTGGTTTTTGGGGAGATTTGTTTGGAAACTGGTTGTTTGAGGAATTGGGTTTGTGTTGCTGGTTGATCTTGATGATGGTGGAGAATGGTGGCTGAAGGGGTGATGATGGTGGTGTTGTAAATTTGTTTGGAGGGATTCATTGCAGGAGATTAGCAGGGATGAAGACGATGGATTTGCAGATGAAATATAGCCTTAAGAAGAAGTTAGCAGGGAACCGTATTTCCAATTTGTCAAAGAGAATTAATTAGGTTAGGTTAACGATTAGGATTGTTTTAATGGATGTTTGTTGACCATAAGGGGAGAATGAATCTGGCTAAACGTGATGAACTTCTCCTCTTCAAATCTAAACGTGCTTGGTGAATGAAAAATATTTAATTAATTAATTAAGTTTTAAACATGATTAGTGAAAACAACAAAAAGTAATTAGTAAAATAACAAAACTAAAAATTAAAGTGTTTAATTAAACGTGATGGTTAATTAACGACGATACGGTAAAACGGAAAACAGAATCGCACATACGTATCAAGAAACGTACGGACAAATAGTAACCCAGATGACTGAAAGAAAATACCGGTACACACGAACTAAAGCACGGCTAAAGATACAGGCCGTTACATTCTACCCGCCTTAAGGAAAATTCCGTCCTCGGAATTCTTATCACCTAAAGAGCAGGAAACAAATATGGATAACGCTCTCGTATCTCATCTTCCCGCTCCCAGGTAGACTCTCCTAGCGAGTCACGACGCCACATCACTCTGACTAGATCAATAGTCTTGTTTCTGAAGACTTTCTGACGTCGATCTAGGATCTCCACTGGTTGCTGTTCGTACGTCAGATCTGGCCGAACAGTAATCTCAGAGTAGTCCACAGCATGAGAAGGGTCGCTGATATAACGACGGAGCTGGGACACATGAAAGACGTCTTGAACTCCCTCTAAGGACGGTGGCAAAGCTAAGCGATAAGCTACATCTCCAACTCGCTCTAGCACATCGAAGGGTCCAATATATCTCGGACTAAGCTTGCCTCTCTTCCCAAATCGGATCACTCCTCGATTCGGTGAGATCTTCAGAAACACATGATCTCCCGGCTGAAACTCCAGAGGACGCCGTTTAGCATCTGCACAATGCTTGTAACGGTCCTGGGTGATTCGAATCTTGTCTCTAATATCTCGCACAACATCAACTATTTCCACTATCATCTCTGGCCCCAAGAGCTCTCTATCACCTACATCATCCCAACTCAGTGGCGATCGACATTTTCTCCCGTAGAGAGCAGCAAAAGGCACCATGCCAATGCTTGACTGGTAGCTGTTGTTGTAGGAAAGCTCCACCAGGTGCAGATGATCCTCCCACGAACCTTTGAGATCCAACATGCAAGCTCTCAACATATCCTCCAAGATCTGAATAGTGCGCTCCGACTGTCCATCCGTCTGTGGGTGATACGCAGTACTGAACATCAGACGGGTACCCAGATTGGTCTGTAGACTTTTCCAGAACTGAGATGTGAACCTCGTATCACGATCTGATACAATGCTCACAGGGACTCCATGCAATCGTACGATCTCCTACATGACATAATTTACATCACGACTTGTACCAGAAGGAAATTATAAAGGCATGAGTTAGGTCATTACCTCCATATACTTCCTTGCTAATATCTCCGTGGATTGTCCAACTTGGAAAGGTATAAAGTGCGTAGATTTGGTCAATCGATCAACGATGACCCAGATCGCGTCGTTTTGTTTGGTGCTCTGAGGTAATCCGGTCACGAAGTCCATCGTGATGTGCTGCCACTTCCACTCGGGAATCAGCAGAGGTTATAGTAGTCCAGCCATGCGATGATGTTCAGCCTTCACTTGCTGACACACGAGGCACTTGGAAATGCTATGTGCCACACTTCTCTTCATCCCATGCCACCAGAAATTTTGACGAAGATCCTTGTACATCTTAGTACCTCCAGGATGGATAGAATAAGGCGAACTGTGAGCCTCATTCATCAACTCTTCTCTGATATCTCCTGCAGGTACACAGATCCTACTACCATATCTCAAAGATCCATCCGCGTGAATCAGAAAATCTGTTCCAAGCCCTGCTTCGACTTGCTCTCTGATCTTCTTCAACTTAGCATCTCCAGCTTGAGCAGTCTTGATTCGATCCACGATCGTCGATTGAATCTGCATGTTCATCAACGACGATGTGACACCCGGTAAAACAGCTTCAACATCCATCCTTCGCAGATTCTGCTGCAATCTCCACTGAGCTGTGAGAATCATCACTTCGGGCAGTCGACTCAAAGCATCCGGTACGACATTCATATTCCCTGGACGATACTGAAGATAGATGTCGTAGTCTGCCATCAATTCCAACCATCTGCGCTGTCTCATATTCATCTCCTTCAAAATGAATATATATTTCAAACTTTTGTGATCAGTGAAAATTTTCACTTTCTCACTCAGTAAGAAATGTCGCCAGATCTTCAGTGCAAAGACGACAGCGGCTAGCTCCAAATCATGGGTCGGATAATTCTTCTCATGGATCTTCAACTGTCGCGAAGCATATGCGACCACATGATTGTGCTGGTGCAGAACGCATCCAAGTCCCTTGCCTGATGCGTCGCAGAAAATCTCGAAACCTCCGCTTCTGTCCGAAATATCTAAGACTGGTGCAGATGTCAGTCTCTCCTTCAAGGTAGAAAAAGCTTGCTCACAAGAGTCTGACCAACTGAATTTAACATCCTTCCTCGTCAATTTCGTCATCGGCTCAGCTATCCTCGAGAAATCCTTGATAAATCTGCGGTAGTATCCAGCCAATCCAAGGAAACTCCTGATGTCCGATGCCGATCGAGGTGTAGGCCATTCATTGACTACTTTGACCTTCTCCGGATCCACTGAGATTCCAGCTCCCGATACTACATGCCCAAGAAATGCAATTCTATCCAGCCAGAATTCGCATTTGTTGTACTTGGCATATAGTCTATGGTGACGGAGCGTCTCCAATACTATCTTCAAATGTTCTGCATGCTCTTCCTCGCTCTTCGAATACACCAGGATGTCGTCTATGAAGATCACTACGAACTTGTCGAGGAAGTCGTAAAAGATAAGGTTCATGAGATTCATGAACACAACAGGGCGTTGGTCACACCGAATGGCATGACAACGAACTCATAATGCCCGTACTTAGTTCGAAAAGCGGTCTTGAACACATCTTACTTCTTGACTCTGACTTGATGGTATCCGCTCCGGAGATCCAACTTCGAAAATACCCTCGATCCACCAAGCTGATCGAAGATATCATCAATGCGGGGCAGCGGGTAATTGTTCTTCACTGTGATCTGATTCAACTCCCGATAATCAATGCACATTCTCCTCGAGCCATCTTTCTTCTTTACCAGCAAGACGGGTGCACCCCAGGGAGATACGCTAGGATGAACGAAACCCTTCTGTAGTAGCTCATCCAACTGCTTCCTTAGCTCTTCCAACTCTGCAGGAGCATACGATACGGCGCCTTCGAAATCGGTTGAGCTCCTGGCATAAGATCGATGCCGAACTCCAATGCTCGATCGGGCGGCAGTCTAGAAATGTCTTCAGGGAAGACGTCTTCAAAATCTCTCACTACTGCAGGCTTCTCTGGTTCAGTAATCACAGATGCAATGGTCAATCGATAAGGCTGGGCTCGAAACTTGACAGGTCCAAGCGAGCATTTTCCACCGACAAACTCGAACACTGGGTGGTCAGGAATTTCGAACACCACTTTTTTCCGGTGACAGTCGATCGTGGCATAAAAAGCTCCTAACCAGTCAATGCCGAGAATAGCATCAAAGTTGGGTAGGTCGTGGACGATGAAATCAGCGTAAAGTTCGTGTCCACTAATCACCAACGGGCACGGTTTACATCCTAGTGCAACCTTCACTACACCATTCCCAGTTGTAATGTTCCAACACTTGAGAAGTGTATAGGTGGGTATCGAGTGTTCGACTACGAAATTCCGAGATAAAATGCACATGGAAGCTCCAGAATCGAACAGGGTTAAGGCCGGGTGAGATGATACTAAGATGACACCTAAGGGTAACATGCAACTAGATTAACATGGATCTAACTAATCAAACATAATGCATAAATAAGGAGGACTAGTATAGAAGTCACCTGCAATAACTCTGTCCTCAGTCTCTGCCTCCACTGTAGTCATCGTGAAGGCTTGCCTCTTAGGCTGAACAGCCTGCTGGAAAGCCTGCTTCTGGGGAATAAGAGGCGCTCCACGTCCTGCAGCCACTGGAGCTCTCTGCTGCTGAACTCCATCTGGTGCCTTCCACGGTTGCTTAGTTCTCGGAAAGTCCTTCAATGCATGCGTAGCGTCACCACAAACTAAGCACTGGCCCAAGAATCTCCTACACTGCTCCTTCACATGACCAGCCTTGCCATAAAAATGGCACAACTTCGGAGTAGGCCCACCTAGCCTCTTAAACTGCACGGACTGATTAGGCTTGAACCGAGGCCTAACCACAGTTCTGGCCTACTCCATAGGCCTCTTCCCAGCACCTGAATACTGCCCTCTCTTTTGATTGGCAATCAACTCCTGCCTCTTAGCAGCTATCAGCAACTTCTGGTAAGAGTCTAAGTCCGAAGATGACATCAGACTCTGTAGCTCCAAGGATAAACCCTGTAAGAATCTCTGAGCTTTATCTTCAGCAGTCTCCACCATCTTCGACGCAAAGCGACTCAATCTAATAAACTCCTGGTGGTACTGATCCACCGTCAGATTTCCCTGCTTCAGATTGATGAACTGCTGCATCAGCTCCCTTCTGGCAGCTCGAGGGAAATACTCATCATTAAATCTCGCCTTGAAAGTGGCCCAGGGGATAGGCTTCACTAACATCTGCTCTTTTGACTCCCACCAACTGCGGGCATTGTCCTTCAGTTGCTTCTTCACTAAGTCAACACATCCAGCCGGGTTAACCTTCGAGAGAAGCAGGTTATCCTTTGTGTTCTTCATCCATTCATCTGCAGCTAATGCTCCTTCTGACCCAGTGAAATATGACGGGCCTAGCTCCCGAAACTGCTTCGCTCCCGGCTCGAAGCGAGGGGCATTCTGAAGCATGCCCTGCTGAACCTGCATCATCTGATGCATTATTCTCATCATCTCAGCCGTGGTGGGTTCTCTATCAGTATCCGTAACACGTCCTGTTCCACCACCAGCTCCAGGTCCACTACCAGCTCCTCGAGTAACGCGTCTACCGGCCATCTAAGACAAGGAAATGTTCAGATTAGACTTAATCATGACTCGAATGTTATGAATAATTAATTGGATGCTATTTTCATTATTGTTGTTCCGATATTTCGCAGATGCAAAGAGGAGACCTGCATGGGCCACCACCAAAACCTGTCACGCCCCGCTTCCCTAATATGGAAGGCGAGACGTAGGGAGGTCCGCTCAGACGTGGAGCTGTGAAGCTACAGTCTGATACGCATCTGTAAAAAAATTTCGAAAAGTAGCAGATCCTTGCATTGCGACGAAACAACAATAATAATAATGCAGATAAAAGAACATCCACCAATAACATCCAACAAATATTACAACATCACAGCATAGTCACAAAAGTACAAGTCTGAACCATAGGCCTAAAGCATGGCCAAACAAAACAAAGAGAGATAGGTGCTACACATCGAAACCTAACAGCAACTAAGGAAAGGTAACAACTACGGGGAGACTCCAAACGAGTCTAGGACTGGTCACCAGTGTCCTCGAACTCGGTCTCAACAGGGGCCTCAAACTCAGCGTCCCCGAACTGCTCGTCCTCTACTACCTGCTCTGTCTCAAAGTCTGACATGTGACACCCAAAGAGAAAAGGGCACATGTCAGCAAAAATCTCCCAAGGAAAACGGAGGACTTTTGTGCAAGGATATAATAAACTGAAACAACTAACAGTTCAATATAATGAGGTGATATGACATTTTAAGGATGCAGCAATTTTAATATGACATGAAGCATGCAATACAAGTAACAGAAACACGAAGCATTATCCATTCACTTTGTGCACAGGGTTTACGCCTTTTGGCTGAAGTGGCTGTACGGGCACACTTCTACGCTCAAGTGATCGCTTAACCCTACCCCTCCACGTGTATCGAACGTTGGTTTCCCAACAACACTGTGCTCGCTTCTGGATCACGAGCCAGGAAGTGTTTTTCAATATAGCATAGGGTTGTGCCCGCAAAAGCAGGTGCCTAGCCTCAATAACAATAACATTTGTAGCGTGTGCTACTCAATCACGAAGAACATGATGCATGACATGACATGAGATGAGCAGTTAAAGTGCGTACCGTTAATTGAAAATTAAACATGGCATGGCAGCATGAATGAAAACAGGTAAAGTGTCGGATCTAGTTTCGTTGTCAAACTAGATCAAAAAGGCGTCTATGCAGCTATCATTTCACTGCCTAGTCTCTTTTACGCTAACAAATAAATTGGCCTAAAACGTGGCCTAAAACAATTACTGGCAAGTATCACTTGCCTGTTCCCGGTGGTATCGGTTGTCGGGTTCGTCTCGACGGGCATTACGTGTCAGTATTTCCGGTTCTCTGTTTCAGTTAATCAATTCACCGAATTAGATTTTTTGCAAGATAGTCAAAATATCAAGTTGATCCTTAAAGTGGGTTCGTCTAATTTTATTGGGTTTTCTGGCTAGGGTGATGTGTTATATGGTGTTTACACTAATATTATACGCCTCATTTTATTCCGATATTATTATCCTAACATAATTACTAACATTCCGAAATTAATGACACTAACAAATTAATATATTAACCTATCACTAACAACCTAGTAATACTAATCTTAACTTAAGTTAATGGTATGGTTAACATCAACTTATACCTACCACTAACATATAATAATACCCCCTTACACTTTTATAAATAACATTTTAACTTTCCTCTCTCCCTTTAATATGCTGTCACCCTTTCTTTAGTATTAATACTCAGTTCATTTAATAAGGTTAAAGTCTCCCCTCTTTCTACTGCCATCTCCTTGTCTCTTCTTCATTTCTCTATCTCCTCTCTTCTCTATTTGTTCTTGCTCCTTCCTCTTTTTCTTTTTTTTTTCAATTGCATCTAAGTTGTAGGCAAGGAAATCTCGAAATGGGGAAGGATACTCACGGTGCGCAAGAGGAAGCCACAAACGCACGAGGGGAACTGGGCTGGCCGGCGGTTGGCGGGTCCGGCGACGCATGGGGCGGCGCGCGCGGCCAAGCAGCGGTGGCGGCGGTTCTCCCGACGGCGGCGGGCTTCAGACGGGCGGCGGCGATCTCAGCTCCACGGCTGCGGCTCGCGTAGGGGTGAGGGGAGAGGGAGAAGGAAGAAGATGAAGGAGGTGGAAGAGGATTTTGTTAGGATCTAAAATTGCTTTTTGCTTTGAATCAAAGGGTGTTTTGGATCTGAAATGGGTTTGATGTTTCTGAAATTTTAGTTTCAGATCTGTTCTTCTTTGTTTCCCCTATTCCAATTTCAGTTTGGGTTTGTATTTTGGTGGTGGTTTTGGGGAGATTTGTTTGGAAACTGGTTGTTTGAGGAATTGGGTTTGTGTTGCTGGTTGATCTTGATGATGGTGGAGAATGGTGGCTGAAGGGGTGATGATGGTGGTGTTGTAAATCTGTTTGGAGGGATTCGTTGCAGGAGATTAGCAGGGATGAAGACGATGGATTTGCAGATGAAATATAGCCTTAAGAAGAAGTTAGCAGGGAACCGTATTTCCAATTTGTCAAAGAGAATTAATTAGGTTAGGTTAACGATTAGGATTGTTTTAATGGATGTTTGTTGACCATAAGGGGAGAATGAATCTGGCTAAACGTGATGAACTTCTCCTCTTCAAATCTAAACGTGCTTGGTGAATGAAAAATATTTAATTAATTAATTAAGTTTTAAACATGATTAGTGAAAACAACAAAAAGTAATTAGTAAAATAACAAAACTAAAAATTAAAGTGTTTAATTAAACGTGATGGTTAATTAACGACGATACGGTAAAACGGAAAACAGAATCGCACATACGTAGCAAGAAACGTACGGACAAATAGTAACCCAGATGACTGAAAGAAAATACAGGCACACACGAACTAAAGCACGGCTAAAGATACAGGCCGTTACACCAGTGCTAAACATGGCAACAATTAAATGCATAAATGTAAAGCATCAATGTCACATTCATGTATTGAGCATAAGAGAAGAGTACTGCAAGGGTAATATGCATAAAGAAAAGTAGACAATAGTAAATGAACATCCACAGATGATAATTTAAGGAATTTCTGGAACATTATTCTTCAAAGTTTTTAATAAAAATTATGATTTGGAAACTCGGGTAAAACGTATGACATAATGAATTAGACTTCACCCAGGGTGGGTGAAAAGGTCGTACCCCGCCAGCGAACACGAGCACTGTGACAAACTGAGCCTCTCGTAACTTCCCCTGGCAGGAGTGAGATTGGTGTTACTTCAGCTACCTCATAGTGCATCATGAGTACACCATAAGCCTCTCTAACACTGCCTACTCTCCCTGCCGGCTGCCTAGAGTGCGAGTGAGAAATATATATACAGTCTAGTCCTTAAGCCTACATTTTACACGTGTTTCCCCTATACCCAAATTCTGGAATCTCACCTACCTCAAGATAGACCGATATTTCTAGGTTGTTATTACGCTTAAATCCTCACTCTCATGCATGGAACAAATCCATTATTTCATTTATTGCGTGGTCTCATTTACCACTTTGCATCACATTTCATTTATCTCATCCTTTTTACCGATGTCGTGCTTAAACAATGAACATCGCATCATCATTTCATCAAAGGATTTATTCATTATTTCATAAAAGAGAATATTACAATACTTTCATTCTTCCAGATTTTTGCTACATCATTTCATCCATTGCAATAATCATGTAAGGTTGCATTCTATGAAATATGAGCTTTAATCACTAGCAAGGAACATGGCATATCAATATCAACATAGAGTTAGCTTGTTCATTAAGAATTTATTAATATAATATGAAAAGCTACTACATAATATGACAATTTGCCATACGACAAAACAAACATTCTAACAATAAACATGCTAACATAATGTGACATGCGACAGCTTAACATGTTAACAATGCACATGCTAACATAATGTGGTATTCTACAAACTAACATGGTAACAATTTATATACTCACATAATGTGATGTGCTACAATTTAACATGCTAACAATTTCCTTACTAACAATTTAAGAACATGCATATTCATATTATCCTTTGGAACATATTAATACATGAATATATTTTCTTGTAACAAGGACAACATGATTGTGCCACAACATTCGACTATAACATGAACACTAATTTTAGAATATGCCACAATATTCAACCATAACATGGACACTAATTTTTAGCAAGATGACAATACGAATATATCACACATTCAACCATAACATGAACCCTAATTCTTAGCAAGAAGATATGACATGCATCATTATTTCCATGGACTAATTAACATAATGGGTTATCTTCTTCCTACACAATTCTAAGGTTGGCACCCTAGCTAGAGTGATTAGAAATCCTACCTTAGAAGTCATCCTTTTTGCTTTAGCTCCTCCTCCAAGCTTTTCCTCCAACTCCTCCTCCTTCAAATCTTCAACCTTCTTCTTCTTACTCCTTCTTTAATCAAGGGAGATGGTGAGGTGGAAATTTTGGCCTAGGATGGAACAAAGGGATGTGGTGGCTAGCCTTGGTGGTGGGAGAGGAGGAGGGGTGGTGGACTGGGTGTTGAGATTGGTGGTGCAAGCGCATGAGGAAGGTGGTGCAATGGGAAAGGGGTGAGTTCGGCCCAAATGGGGAGAAAAGAGGGAAGATGAAATAAATTTTGGGATTTTTGGTTGTCTTTTTCCTTTTCCTTTCCTTTTTCTATTTTCTCCTTTTAAAATTCTCTTCATCCTCATCATCACCTTCATTCATTAGTTGGATGCCAAGTGTGGGGGTAATGTGGCATTCTTAGGATTAAAGGATTTTAGCATGTGACACCTAATATGAGGATGTGTCAAATTTTGAATTTTAATTTTAATTTTTTTTAGAATATAAGTATGCACCCATTAATACTCATACATTACCATGTTCTATGTATTTCACCAAATACTTCACACATTATCATATGTATTAAATGTTTAAAGGTATTTTAAAAAAAATAGTTTTATAATAATAATAATTTTAGAAAAATTAGGAAGAATACCCAAAAATACATAGAGATGTACGTGTATAAATACGATCGGAAATACGTACATAATATGTTGTATATTTGGGAACATGGTATTACAAGTGGTCAATGATGACGTGGTTGCTGAATCAGTTCCAGCAAAGGACACCAAATATTTCAGATGTTTTCTCACCTTGGAAATTTTGAGATGATGAAGTTGTGAATGGAGAGAGGGATGATTTGTCAAGCCGAGACGAGATCCATGCCAATTGGAGCAAATGGATCTGAGCTCGGATCTAAGGTGACCATGCAAGCGAGGAAGATCATGGGATGGGACTCCTCCGTCGACTAACCTAAGACGACCAACTCGTCACACAACAACTCGTCATGGGACCAAGGCTAGGGTTTGATTAAATCCCCTCCAATGATATAGTCAACCGAGGTAAAGATGAACCAAGGTAACAGTGATCGATCTTTTGGGGGATCGACATATAATTCCCCGAGCTACAGTGGGATAAAGCTAAATGGACGAGCTCGGTGAGTGAACTATCCAAGTGTTTAGGGCAAGAATCTGAGCTTACCCACTTTATAGCTAGGAATGTGGCATTTATAATGATAGCATCAGGGCAGACTCGTAATATCATAGGAATGGGATAGCTTTGAAGGGATGGAATGCCTAGTTGGCTCACCTGTGGATCAACCCACTAACAGGCAGGCATGGGCGTCGACATTCCTCAATAGTTATTCAACTCAATAGCTCGGACTTAGCTCGTCCAGACTCGGGCATATCCTATTTCCAGTCCATCTCGTTTACCAACGAAGTGGCACATCATCTGAGGCGTCCTCGCCAGCACAGACGGATTTACCCGTCAACAGGCGTCCTCGCAAGTCTATTACTTCAAATGGCTCGTTAGGAATCAGGTTCCGTGTGGAAAGGATTTGAACCATTTACTAGGCATGACACAGCCTCGGACCTTATTTATTAGGCATAACACACACAACTTGGACCATTACGGAAACAACTTGAGCCAATTGGCTCTCTTCCACTCAAGCCTATTACTTCAAATGGCTCATGAAGAATCAGGTTCGGTGTAGAACCTGATTGATTCTCAATCGACATCAATCCGGAGAGTCCCACGCGCAAATTTGATTCTCAATCATCGGACACGCATGTAATCGATATCAATAGAGAGCGAAGGTGGCGCACCAGACCCAGGCCGGCTGGGCGTTTGGATTTGGATCAAGCTCCAAATGTCACGTATTCATATTTTGTTGACATATTTCGATGAAGTTAAAAGGAGTTCGGTCTTAAATCATTCAATGACGCAAAGAATAGGGACAAATCGAAGAATCGTGTTTAGGATAGAATCACACGGCAATAAAAAATTACACTTTAAAAATATTTATATTTATATATATATTAATATTATTTTTGATACGATTGATGTTTTATCCCCAATTTCTATATACAATTTGCCATTCCTAACCGGTAAGTAATCAGAATTCAACGATGCTATCTTCAAGCACCATCAAAAGACAGAAGCCTAAAACGCTAAAATTCAGACTAAAAGTTTTCAAGATAGATCAAATCTTGTCAACGCCCATTGCCGAACATCATCGATCCCAACGCCGATCCGGTCATCAACACCTTAAACTCCTCGAAACTCACCGATCCGTCTCCGTCCGTATCCACTCCGTCGATCATCTTCTTGCACTGCTCGACGGAGACACCCTCCCCAAGGCTCCTCAAAACCCGAGCCAGCTCGTCGGCCGAGATCGATCCGTTGCGATCCAGATCGAAGACCGAGAACGCATGCCTCAGATCCTCGAGCGCCGCGTTGGGATCGACCTTGGTGGTGTTGAGATCGATGAACTCCTCGAGGCTGATGAAGCCGTCGCCGTCTGAGTCGGCCTCGGACATCATGCGGGAGAGCTCGTCGTCGGTGGCGAGGTGGCCGAGGCACTCGAAGATGGCGGCTAGCTCCGACGACGAGATCCGTCCGTCGCCGTTGGCGTCGAACTTGCCGAAGACTCGCTCGAGCTCGGACGTGGCGGTGGCGGATTCGGTGGCACACGAGGGCGACGAGGGTGACGAGGTGGTGGACACGGATCCGGATCCGGATCCGTGCTGGGACCCGCTCCGGCTGCGTCTCCGGCGGCGAAAGAGAGACTTGATCTTGCCCATCAGAGAAACAAACAAAAAAATCAAGGGGCAAAAAGAACGGTTGAGAGACTTGAAAGAGAATTTGCTAAATTTGGGGTGTTGATTTATAGGTGAGGGCCGCGTAAATTCGGGAAGCTGGTGGGAAATTTCGGAGAATTTTCCTGAAAAAAGAAATTAAACAGGGGATGGGAGTTATTATTTGGTTGGGATTTCCGAGAAAATTGGCTAAATATCATGGTCAATCATCACTTTTAATTTCTACCATCCTATTTAAAAACTTTACTAGAATACCACACCTCCTGAAAAAAGACAACAATACCTATGTTCGTTCCCAAAAATTAAAACTCGTCCGCAGTGAGTGTATATTGGCGCATATTGGCACATATCTACGTCGATGCCAAACTCCGACCACCATGCTTCAAAGCCCGTCCGCAACTGCCATCCGATGTCCACGGAGAAGCCAGACGTCGCTGCAAGGTGGGGTGCGGCATGTTGTCGTCAACGTCGGCGCGTTGCAGCGGCGTCTGGCTTCTCCGTTGACGTCGGAGGGCAGCTACGGACGGACTTTGAAGCGGGGTGATCGGAGTTCGACATCGACGTAGATATGCGCCAATATACACCAATATACGCTCACTGCGGACGGGTTTTAATTTTTGGGAACGAACGGTGGTATTTTAGTCTTTTTTTAGGGGGTGTGGTATTCTAGCAAAGTTTTTAAATAGGGTGGTAGAAATTAAAAGTGATGGTTGACCCATAGTATTTAGCCAATTTTCTCGGGATTTCCTGTCGCAAATAAAAGATTGGAGGAAAATTTACATGTTACCTCCACATTTTATTGGCTTTTTCATTTAATGCCCAAATGTCTCTGATGCTTTTGAGATTAAGGGTATGTGCTTTTTGTGGAATGTGAGTGAGAATGTGGGAACTTGGCACTGTTCACGACACTATTCACCCACTGTTCTCCACTTTCGCAGCCTACTTTCTCGTGGACTGTTCTTTTCGTTGAGAAAAACACGAGCGAAAACTTTCGACATGGCTCCGACGTGGCAGTTAAAAATTCTCGAGCGTTTTCTTCGCAAAATCTGGCGATTAGCTAAGAATCTGCTATTGATGGGGCACATACAGTCTGCTCACCTCGCCTCGCTGCTGCAACGTTCACATCTCTTCCATCGACACCCGTCGCTCCTTCCTTGCTGTGCTTTTTATCTTTGAGCAAACCCTAGGCGGTGGAAAATTTTCTTAGGGATCTAGGGTTGTCGATTGTGATACACTTATTGGATCACTTCGGGTGTGCCCTAGCTTGAAGTTGAAGGGTAAGGTGGAGGAGAGAGGTGTGGACTTGGTTATTGCAATCAGCGATCAGTTGGTTCTTTGCGTTCTATGTGCTCGTCTGTTAGATCTGATACGAGCTTTGCTCACTGAGGGATAATTTCTGGTTATATTCCACATTCTATGCTCATTGATGTGTGCGACAACTTGGAAATTTCTGAGATTTCCTTCATATCTGTGTGGGTGTCGAAAATTTGTGTTGGGTTTCATGCAACCTATGGATGTTCGAAATGTTTCGCACCATCTCATACTGGAAGGCATGAAACCCTAAATTGGGCTTTTACAAAAGCACCATAGTTTACAAAATCTCAATGCTACTAAATCACATTTAAGCCCCATGAATCCGTAATTATTTCGGTTCCATACCAAATATTGCATCATGATGATACACACAACGTGACACTGATATGTGTGCACTACAAAAATGCACTATTTATTTTTTTATTCTGAGGGCTCGTGTATATGGTTTCCTGCATGGCTTGGAAATGGTATGTAGATTGAGGTTACAATTGGCTTGACGTTATGTTGGATGAATTTGCCACACATCCAAGCGGGAGGAATATCTACCTAATTTTATGACCCCTATGTAATAAAACCCAATGATGATACAAAGACAGTGAATATATGGTGTGTATTATTTGGATTTATGATGATACGTTAGTACATTGCTATGGTTTGCTTGAAGTATGTCAAGAAACCAGTAATGAAAATTACAATTAATAAGCTGAGGGCAATTGGTTATGGATTCATGAATGGCTTGGACATGATCTGTGGGTTGCTGTTTCATGGTGTATGCATTGAAATGTATTGGCTATGTTTTGCAATATGGATTCATGTATAAGGCTTGAAATATAGTTTTTTTAAAAATGAAGGTATATGTTTCAATGCCATATCATTGTTTTGTTATGCTAATCTTCTAATTTTGTCTATATGTAGGATTATTTTAAATTTTCTGAAGGTAGTGAAACCATATTATGACATCTTTGTTTATGTTTTTTGGTCGCATGCACGATTTTATGATAAAAGAACATGGCAGTACCAACTTATGCTTGAAGTTATGTTTGATGCAAATAAGGTTTAGATTGATCATAATGGAGAACATTCGGGTTGTTCAACGTGTACATCGGCCGTGGCAGGTATCATTTTTTTCATCATACACTTATATCTATACGAAGATGATAGGGCTTACCCTATACCTCGAGAGCCCTCAGAGATACGTGATATTCATAGAAAATCCCACATGCGTATTATTCTAAAAGTTGTTGTTTACACTACTTAAGAATGCGTAGACATGTATTCTTTAATCTTGTAAATTTAATGTGACAAAGTGATATTCTCAAAGACACTTATCATGTGTCCATCGAGGAGCAGTTGGCAATGTTTCTTCATATCCTAGGACACAAGTCAAAGAAAAGAGTCATGCAAGTTGATTTTATAAGGGCATGGGCGACAGTTAGCAATTACTGAGATACTCAATAATCCTAATTGGTTTCCATTTTTCAAGGTAATTGAGTTTTTATGAATATCTGTCAATAGACTAAAATGATTTATGGTGATTGCAACTTGTTCTTTACTGATTACAATGTAGGATTGCATTGGTCTCATTGATGGTACGCATATCGATGCCATGCTACCAGCCAAACTCGTACCTCGATTTAAAGGTTGTAAAGGGGGTACGCAAAATGTGCTTGCAACTGTAACGCCAAATAAAAGATTCGCTTACGTAATGGCCAGGTGTGAAAGATCTGCAAATGATTTCATGGTCCTGAAAGATACGTTTCCATCCCCCCCCCCCCAAACGGGCTACGAGTGTATGATGGTAATAGGCAAACTTTTCCTAAATACCATATTTACGCCTGTCTGAATTCATGTGAATATAAAATGGGTTTAATTTTTCGGTTATAGGGAAATATTACCTATGCGATGCAGGATATACCACAATGCCAAAGTTCATATGTCCATACAGAAGCGTTAGATACCATCTGAAGGACCATACTGATCGAGTGCCTCGAAATCGCAGAGAGCTCTTCAACCTAAGACATTCTTCATTAAGAACAAAGGTCGAGTCGACTTTTGGAATACTAAAGAACAAGTTAAAAATTTTGTCTGCCAAACCTCATTATTCATTCAAATCTCAGATCGATACTGTCCTTTCTTGTACAATTTGCAGAATTATATCCAAATAGCATATCATCGGGACCCACATCTAAATGAGGATGGGGATGTGTTTGAGGAGGATGGGAATGTTATGGATGAGCTTGATGACTAGATTATGGATCTTTCATAACAATTGTCCATACGTGAACAAACTGAACAAAGGGATCAATGGAAACTTCGCAAAGATGATTTAGCTTGGGAAATGTGGGTGGACTATTGTAACATACATAAACATGGGAACACAGATGAACATGGTCTATAAGGGATGAGTTAAATTAAGATTTATACGGTATCTTTTAAGTTGAATGATTTGTATTACAATAGGGTGGTTTATATGTATTTATATGTTGGTTGATGCATGAGATGTGGTTACCGTTTACTGCATTTTACTCATTATTTTAATTCTCTTGTGTTGGTTTCTGATACTTAATGATATCGGAGGTAGGAAATTTTACATTCATTGCTTTTTATTACATGTACTATATGTGGGTGTATGTCAATTGCCCTAATTGTGATATGGTATTGTTAAGGCTAAAAATGGTGATAATAATGTTTAGGCTGACGTGGACTCTTCGGTCGAGGTGGAGTCTCGTCAGCGGTTTAAGCTGGACCCTCGGTTAGAAGAACCTTGGGTATTTGGTCGAAGGAAGAGGAGTGCTTGATAGAAGCCCATTCGCCCTTAGAGTTGAGCACGAGGACCGTTTGACCCTCTGATCAAGTCGAGCCTCGTGTGACTGGTATCGAGAGTTATTGTTCGACCCTCAGGATGGGTCGTATCTCGAAGAATGACTGAAAAAATGGGTGTACGAGTCTCCTGTCGGATTGAGCTTAGATCTCATGTACAACAAATGAACGTAATGGGGTCGGATCTAGGTTCCGACCCAAATCCCCTCCGATGCTTAAGTTAGAATCGAGAACTTAAGGGAGAGCCAGGGGATGTCAAGTTCGAATCACGGAGATTCGTCTTGAATCAGTCACCGCAAGCTATTTAGTGGAAGAAATATGATATGGAAAGCAGAATGTAAGAATATAGTTTTCTCGTATCTTTTCGCCCCTTACTCTGACTGCCTCTTCGGTTTTTATAGACTTCAGAGTCCTTTCAGTGACATTGAGGAAGCTAATGGTCACCAATTATGGCGGCATGATTCTCCGGTTGGAAACTCATAACTCCTTATATGGTTTTGATTATACAAACATATCATTTTATATGTACTAACTCTATCTATGCAGATGTTATAGCACTATCATTTGAGACCGTCATCAAAAACACAAGTTTCAAGATGCATTCACTACAAGACGACGCATTTCGAAGAAATTTTATATCTTGTAATAAGTGAAGTAATCTTTATTTTTTCTCTTGCATATACTTAGAATGTAAAAGCCTTGATAATGATCTATCTTAGTCGTTTCGGGTCCGTTTTTCAAAAATCAAGTCAAAAGTCAAATTAGTCGACCAACCCCTAGTACTAGTCGACCAATTATTAAAGTAACACAGTCAAAGCTTTAATTAGTCGACCAATCCCTAGTGCTAGTCGACTAATTTAAATAGTTAAAAATTCCGAAAATTCTGATATTTTCACAGACCCTTCCTAGAGTATCCAGGATCATTTTCCCACCATTTTCTAGAGTTTCAAATTTTTGGTCGACCATTACTTCATATTAGTCTACTAATCTTTTTTAAATTCAAATATGTTAATGATTTATCATTTAAATATTATATTTTATTAAGTGGAAGTTAGAAAATCCACTAACGGCTAGTTCTAGCAGTTAATAGCCGTTTATAGCTGTTTATACAGTTTCCTACCGTTTTAGGAGGTTACACCTCTTGAAAAGACACTTTAACTTCCATTCTATCCAGTCAGCTTTAATTAGTCGACCAATACATAAAATTACTCAGCTAATTTTGATAAAAAAAATAGCTCAGATTTTTTTGAAAATTTAGGCAGCTGTACAACGGTCATAAACTACCTCTTTGGGCTATAAATAGACCTCTAGACCCCTGCCTACAACACACGAAAATTCTCTCACTTTCTCTTTTCTTAAGGTTTCTTTCTCTCTCTAGAAAGTGTGAGATTTTCAGATTTCCATAGGGAACCTCTGCAGAAATTCTGTCCCTTTAGGAAGTCCAATTTCCAAGAGTGTTCTACCACAATTCACATCTTGAACATTGGAGATTCCATCACCAACCTTGCGCTATAATTCCGATATTATCAAGGCTATAGGTGATATTGTTTCATACTCTTTCTTTTACTTTATTTGGTGAATCTCTTGTTGAAGAGATTGTACAAGTTTGCAGCACGGAGAGTGTTGGCATCTTTTGTAATGCCCTGCTAAGCTACTGCACAAGTACTAGAGGGTGGGTGAATAGTACTTTAAAATAATTAAGAGGCTAATTCCTAATTACTTGCAAACTCTACCAAACAATGCGGAAAATGCGGAAATGTAAATGTTAGACAACAAAGAAACAATTGCAAACAACGATATTACTGGGTTCGGATCCACCCAAGTCTCCCCGACTTGTTCCCGGTGATCCTACGTCCCAACCACCCGGATCCCCTCCGGATACTCGAGTTAGAAACCCTAACTCAAGATTTCCACTATGAAATACTTGTGAAAAAACATTCACAAGTCAAATCATACACAAAGTAATTTGTGACTCCCACAACCCGGGATCACAACCACACTCTCACAACCGAGAGTGAAACTTACAATATGAAAGTAAATGAAATAGAAACTTCTTGCCGACAAAATACTTATGCCTTGAATAATGCTTACGAATTAGGGCAAAGATGATTTTGAGGAAGAAGAAGTGGCACCAAACCCTAGCTCCAAGATGTAGATCAGCGATGGAGAGCTATGGGGATGTTGGTGACCTAGGATCAAGCACTTGGCTTGGAAGGCTTCACACTCAATGAATCTCTCTTTAGAAGTAAGAGTGGGGAGATATTATTGAATGGAATGAAAGAGCTTTGAATGAGCTTGGAATGATTTCTCTTGATCTCTAAACTTGCAATAATATCGGCCTTGACTGCAATGAATGCAGCCCATCAAGTATTTATACGTTAGAGGAGAGAGAGAAAGAAATTCGAGTCATTAAATGCTCCAACGGCTCTTTTCTGAACCCAACTAGTCGGTCAAAGAACAACCACCGACCGACTAGTTCATCAACTAGTCGGTCGGTCAATTAACGTAGACCGACTAATGGAAGAACAGCCAAAAGGTTGAAGCACAGACAAAAGGAACTAGTCGGTCCAAGAAGAGTAGCTGACCAACTAGTTTCACAACTAGTCGGTCGGTTACTCAACTGAGACCGACTAAGAGAAAAACAAATAGTCTGAGAGCAAATTGATTTAGTCGATCCAAGAACAAATGTTGACCGACTAGTTCATCAACTAATCGGTCGCCAAATGAGCATAGACCGACTAACGATAAACAGTAAGTTAGGTGAAAATTGGCATGTACAGTAAAGCTCAACTAGTCGGTCGAAGAAGGAAGATTGACCGACTAGTTCATCAACTAGTCGGTCGATCAATGAACACAGATCGACTAAAGATAAACAGTAGCTCAGGCTCAAATTTGCATGTACAGGGAAAGCTCAACTAGTCGGTCACAGAAGCATCACTGACCGACTAGTTCACAAAATAGTCGGTCGGTGAGTCAACGTAGACCGACTAACTGTAAACAGTAACGAGCTTGGAAATGACTGACTGAAACTAGTCGGTCCAAGAAGCGTTGCCGACCGACTAGATCACCATCTAGTCGGTCAGTTCTTCTTCTTGAACCAACTAACATGCACAAGAAGTCGTGAATCGAAGCGCGAAGCTTCGGAAAAGATTGTATGGACTTCAACTAAGATCCTAGAGCTAAGATATGAGCGTTATGAAGATTTAAACCGTAAGACCTACTCAAGGCTTAACATTCTACGAAAGAAGCTTAAAGACTATAAATAAAACTTGACGATACCGTCTTCAAAAGCTTCAATCAAATCTTCATGACTTCTAAATTGGTCCATAAGCTTCAACAAAGCTTTAGGCATACGATCACGAGCTTTGAGAAGTCTTGAGACGTCGTAATTGATATTCATATGAATTTGGCGACGATCTCCATAACCGCGCTCACAAAGTGTTAGTTCACGATATATTTATGTTTGTTCATCATCCAAAACCAAATCCGGGGAGTCCAATATCCAACATTCTCCCCCTTTTTGGTGATGACAAACCAACATAAATAATAATCAAAAATAATAATTCAAATGAAATTTACTTACTCCCCCTGCATTGATGACACGTTAATTCCAAATTAAACAATAATAATACGCATCAAGCAGAAGAGTAAAGTATATAAATGAGAATCGATTATTGAAATATCGAATACCAAATGTTGGTTATTGAAATATCAGATTTGAAAATCCATTTATATATCTTAACTCCCCCTGAATCTAACATATCAAATTAGATTCTTGGAATAATGCTTCAAATTATCATTTAGCACATCGTTATTATTATATCTCTCCCCCTTTGGCATTAGCAAAAAGAGCGGGAGGAGATCAACGACAACAACAATGGCTTCAAATAAAAGCATGGGAGGCGTAGAATACGACGACGGTTCAAGTGACAACAAAGAAAAATACGAATAAAATCAAGGCGTGTCAATGAAACCATAGTCGAAAATCGTAAAACGAAATCATCAAAAACTCAAATCAATTTTACGGATTGAGTTATGGAATATACTCTCCAATATCAACAATCTTGGTTAATTTAGTGCATGGAAAACAATTCTATGTTTTCATAAAGTGAAATCTATTTAACCAAGTTAATATCGTCGAGCGACGAAATCAAACATCAGAGACATAAAAAATTATATAATGTGCACAATAGAATGAAATGTCAACAGCGATGTATATATATAAAAATATGAACCAGAGTACATCAAAAATATACATCACTGACATACAAAACATCGATCTAACGATCGGTGCACAAAATACAGCATCATATCACACAGATATCAAAGTGTCACACAACATACAACATCATCAAAGTACATCAAAATAATCATCAAAATGCATCAACATGTCAAAATCATCCAGAACCACACTCTATCCTACCCAAAACTCTCTCACAACAGGATATGTCATCCAATGTGCATCGGGAGAGGCCTCAAAGAAGCTCAAGAGGCAGCGGGAGGATCAGAAGCAACTGCAGGCTCTGCAGGAGCGGAGGTGGTAACTGGATCAGCTGGAATGTCAACGGGAGCGACGGCAGAAGTCTCAGGCACGGCAGAAGAGACGATCTCAGGAGCAGCGACGGTAGTGGCCTCGGGAGCACCAGTCGTAGTATCCACCGCAGGTGTGGTGGCAACAGGAGTACTCTCGGGGTCACCAGCAGAGGAGACAGCAGCAGCACCAGAAGTGCCCTCGGGGGCACGAGTAGAAACACAACAAAGCTCCTCAATATCCTCCTCATCCAACTCATCCTCGTCAGAAAATGACGGAGGGATCTCAATACCATGGTGACGAGCTATACGACAGAGAATCTCCTCAGAACGAGCCTGATGAGACTCCAAACGCCGCACAACACGAACGAGCTCAGCAAGAGTGGAAGCGGGAGCAGCAGAGGCAGAGGCAGAGGCTGACGCTGAAGGGGTCGTCCTCTGAACGTGACGGAGTTCCGCAAGAGATTTCCTGACGACAGTCGCGTTCAGAGGGGGACCGAGAGGGCGCTCATCGTCACGAGGGAGTGTGACACGGAAGTGACGGAAAACCAGAGTCAACAAGCACTGGAAGGGGATATGAACCGACTTCGTGGTCTTGCGAATACACTCGAAAGAATCCATCTTATCGAGTATAATGCGAGCCCAGTTAATCGAGCTCCCCATGAAAATAGCATAGATCAACTTCAAGAAAGGCTGGGACGGTAGAGATGAGGAGCCGTACTTGGGAAGCAAGCACGACTTCAGAATCAAATTGAGGACCCAGGCATTAGGCTTGAAGGATTTGGAGGGCACGCCAATCATGGCGGGAGGAATCTGGTGGAAAATCTGAGAGAGGACGACCTGATCAAGGGAGGTGATATCATCAACAGAAATGTCAGAGGGGAGGAGGCCAGACGAGGAGATACCCAAAATCTCTCCTAAGATTTCTGCCGTGAGGACATAGGAGTCCCCAAACAGTCGTCTCAACTGAGTGGGTCGCATCGTACTGACCCCGGATCCTATTGGCATAGAAAAGTTTCACTAAACGAGGGTAGGGGTGAGGGTTCGCCTTCGGGTCATATCGAAGGTAATCGAGAAGACCGGAGGACGAAAGAAGATCGGGGAGGCCTAGGAAGTCACTAAACTGGACGAAATGCTCCAGAAGCAGTGGGCAATGTTCGATACGGTTGTAAGCCGCGAGACACATAGGGTCGTCGCGACACAACGAGAAATCGACACCGCCTACCGGCATCGGAGCCTTTCCCTTAGGCTTACGGGTAGATGTACGTGGTCGGGAGCTAGACTCAGGATGGGTAGGAGGAGTGGGTTCCCTATGAGTCTCAGTCTCGGGTCTGAACTCGGTATCGAAATCCGTAGGTGTGTGGAAAGAGGAGGGAGAGGCAAGTTCCTTGGTCTTGGGCTTAGGCTTGGGCTTGGGTTGAGCACGAGGATTCGCTTTCGTCGTCCTCTTACGCTTATGAGGAGGCGAAGACGAAGAGGGTTCGGTAGGCTTCGAACGGTGTTTCGGAGGTGGGGGGTCCGAGGGAGGCGAATCGACGGTCATGGGCGAAGGGCCAGAGGGAGTGATCGGGATACGTGTACGAGCCATAAGCGCGGCACGCCACGACGCAAGAGATCGGAAAAAGCCCTAGAGAATCGAAACCCTAGCAACCGAAATGAAACCCTAGCCGAAATGATCTAGCCCTAGAGAGATAACCCTAACCCTAGGAAGCTAAGAGAGGAGAGAGGATCACCTAGGAGGAGAGGGCGACGGTCGGCGACGGAGGAGATGGCCGGAAACAGGCTGGAGATCGACGGACACGAAGGAGGAAGTCGAAGGGTCGGGGGATTTTTCGAGTTGGAGTGAGAGAGAGACCGACTAAAAATGAGTATAGTCGGTCGGGGCTGAGATTTAATCGACTGGAATTCGAAAAGACAAAACAGTCCTTGTCACAACTAGTCGGTCACAGTTCAAGCACTGACCGACTAGATCACGATCTAGTCGGTCGGTCAATGAGCTTGAACCGACTAGTTGCAAACAGTGACTGAGCCCAAATTTACTGACAAGAATTAGTCGGTCTGAGTTCATCCACTGACCGACTAGATCTTAATCTAGTCGGTCGGCCAATGAACTTGGACTGACTAAGAGAGTCCAAAAATTTTAGAATTTGAAAAATTGATTTCTCTCCTAATCACACTTCGACGAAACATCAAAATACTCTCATTAATCATTACACTACCCCATTAAACATCGAAAATCTGAAATTTTGACGATTACGAACAAATCGAGCGAAAATTCCGAAAATTCAACAAAAATCCAGAAAATTTCAATTAATCTAGCATGAGCAAATATAAAGAACTGAATAGCATGCAAGATTATTGAAAAACATATGAATCCTAAATCTCGGATTCACCCATAATCCCCAATTCTCGACGCAACCGCACAAAGGAGTCCTCCTTTAGGGGTTTCGTGAAAATATCGGCGATTTGCTTTTGGGTTTCAACGTACACTAATATGATGTCCTTTTTAGCACCATGATCATCTAAGAAATGGTGTCGGACATCTATGTGTTTCGAACGGGAATGGTGTACCGGGTTCTTGGAGAGACATATTGCACTTTGGTTGTCCACCATGATAGGGCAAGTATCACAGTTTATCCCAAAGCCTTTAAGTGTGTGTCTCATCCAAAGAACTTGAGCACACGCGGCACCGGCGGCAATGTATTCCGCCTCGGTGGTTGAAAGTGATACGGAATTTTGCTTCTTGGAAAACCAAGATACAAGAGAATTTCCTATAAAATAGCAAGTGCCACTAGTACTTTTCCTGTCGAATTTGCATCCCGCATAATCGGCATCACTATATGAGATTAACTCATATGTGCTAGATTTTGGATAAAGTAATCCAAAATCAAGTGTATAACTTAAATAACGGAAAATACGTTTTACCGCTATTAAGTGAGACTCCTTAGGTAGAGACTGATAACGAGCACATACGCATACAGTAAACATAATATCGGGCCTACTTGCGGTAAGATAAAGTAAACTACCTATCATACCTCGATATAGACGAATGTCTACATCTTTACCGCCGTATCCTTATCAAGATGCGTAGTCGTGCTCATTGGAGTCTTCTTTCCGGAGGCATTCTCCATTCCAAATCGCTTTAGCAACTCCACCGTTTACTTCGTTTGGTGGATGAAGATTGCATCGTCCATTTAGCGAATTTGGAGACCTAAGAAATATTTGAGCTCACCCATGTGGCTCATCTCAAATTGTTCCTTCATCACATTAGAAAACTCTTCGCAAAGAGCAAAGTTAGTAGCACCGAAAATGATATCATCAACATATATTTGAACTAAAATTATATCATTATTCGAATGCTTAACAAAAAGTGTAGAATCGGCTTCTCCCATTTTAAAATTCAAATCCAAAAGAAAATTCTTTAGGCGATCATACCAAGCTCGAGGAGCTTGTCTCAAACCGTAAAGCGCTTTCTTTAGTTTAAAAACATGATTTGGAAATTTTTCATTAATAAAGCCCGTAGGTTGAGAAACATAAACTTCCTCAACGACATCTCCGTTTAAAAACGCACTTTTTACATCCATTTGAAATAATTTAAAATCCTTAAGGCATGCAAAAGACAATAATAATCTAATTGATTCTAATCTAGCTACCGGAGCGAAGGATTCTTCGAAATCAATACCTTCCTCTTGACGGTAGCCTTGAGCAACTAACCGAGCTTTGTTCCGGACGACGACTTGGTTTTCGTCGGTTTTGTTCTTGAAGATCCACTTTGTCCCTATGACGGTGTGGTTCTTTGATGGCAATGGAACAAGCTCCCAAACCTCATTCCTCTCGAATTGAATGAGTTCCTCCTCCATGGCTAAGATCCAAGCACCATCTTCGCACGCTTCATTAACATTCTTTGGCTCTATCGAGGAGGCAAAGGCATAATGAGCGAAGTAGTTCACTTGTGATCTCGTCTTGACACTATCATGGATATTGCCAATGACTTGCTCATGAGGATGGTCACGAACGGTATGAAGCCGTTTGGGAATACCTTGATCACTAGGAACATTCTCAACAACTTCATTAGTTGGGTTAGTCTCAATAGAATCAATAGAATTATTAGAATTAGAATTACCAATTGAATCGCATAAGACATCCATAGAGTCATCATCATTAGTAATTCTAGTTGGAAAAAATCCTTCATTAAATGAAACATGAAGAGATTCCTCGATCGTTGAGGTTCGTTTGTTGTATATCCGGTAGGCTTTGCTACGCGATGAATATCCAACAAAAATCCCCTCATCGGATCTTGGATCGAATTTGTCCAAACTACCATACGTGTTCTTAATAAAACATTTTGAACCAAAAACACGAAAATGTTTAACTTGAGGCAACCTACAAAACAACAATTCATAACAAGTTTGTTTAGTGCCGGGCCTCAAAAGTATTTTATTAAACACATAGCAAGCGGTATGTACCGCTTCCGCCCAAAATTGATGGCCAAGTTGGCTATCATTAAGCATAGTGCGAGCACACTCCACTAGCGTCCTATTCTTTCTCTCAACTACACCATTTTGAGGAGGTGCGCGAGGGAATGAAAAGGTGTGTGTAATACCAACTTCATCACAAAATGTCTCAAAAGACTCATTCTCAAATTCCCCTCCATGATCACTACGAATAGTGACAATGGTGGTTCCAATGAGATTTTGTACTTTCTTAACAAAAATTGTGAAGTTTTCAAAAGCTTCATTTTTATTACATAATGAAAATACCCAAGTAAACCTAGAAAAGTCATCAACGATGACAAGTCCATATCTAGCATTACCTAATGAAGCAACTCTAGTTGGCCCAAATAAATCTAGATGTAATAGCTCTAGAGGCCGCTTAGAGGAAATGCTTTTCTTAGGTTTAAATGAAGATTTTGGAAGCTTGCCTCGTTGACACGAGTCACAAAAGCTTTTCTTTTGAAAGACAAGCTTAGGGAAGCCTCTAATAGAATTTAACTTGGAAAGCTTAAATAGTGTTTCAAAGTTCACATGACCAAAACGTCGATGCCATAAGTGTTGTTCACTTGTGTTGGCAATAAGACATTATTCATGTGATCTTGGAAGATCTAGGATATATATATCCTTATGGCGTGTGTCGGAAAACAATAATTCATTATTATCTTTTCTTAAAATATGGCACATTCCTTTCGCAAAGTTAAATTTGTAACCTTTGTCACAAAGTTGACTTATTGAAATAAGATTGTGGTTTAATCCTTTAACAAGGTAAACATCACTTATTAGGGGTTTAGAAGGATTACCCACTTTACCACCACCTATGATGGTTCCACTCTCGTTGCCTCCAAAGACTACCCGGTTTCCATTTGCGATGGAAACCACTCCGGAGAGCAATTGAGCGTCACCTGTCATGTGTTTTGAACACCCGCTATCGAGTATCCAATTCCCCTTGGAGCTAAATTTAAATTTGTTGCTCCTTTTCTTTTTCTTTTCCTTGAGTACCTAAAGATAGAAAATTTCATATCATGGTACCCAAGGTCATTGGGTCCAAAAGATTAGACCTTTGGAAGCCAAGTCCAATTGGACTTAGACTTCCCCACATAATTTCTACTATGCACAACATCTGAAAAATAAGCATTCATGTAAACTTGTTTTTCATCCATGCTTGTGTCCTTTAGGCTCCAAATTGTGAATATTTTGGGAGCCCTCATCCTATTGGGTGCATGCATGCGACGTTGATTTCTACGTGATGCATGTTGTGGATAGGCATAAGGAACATGATGGAATGGTGCATGTGGATAATTATTCATACGATGATGTGGGTGAACATATGCATGTGGAGGAACACGTGCATGAGGGTGTCTCACATTGTGTGCATGTGCCCGTGAACGTGTAGCATAGAAATCATCATATGTGTGAGCCGGTGGAGTAGGACGTGTGTTCCTACGTGGCATGGTATTGGTGTACATGTAGGCATGACCCTTCTTTGGAGGTCCACCCAAAGTGGGTTTCTTTCCGAAAGAGGGTGTGAACGAGGTGGAAGCACCATTGGTAGATGAACTACCAATAGAGTGTTTGCTACCACTCGTAGAGGTATCGGAAGTTGGCCTAACAAAGGTAGTGGCCGACTTGGATGACTTTCCCAAAGTATACCCCAAGCCAATGTGGTGATTGGCCGGAGGTAAGACACTTAGGATATTATCCAAATGGCCCTTACCCTTATTGAATTCATTGATCCGGCCTAATGTGTTCTCATATTTCTCGGTGAGAGAACGCAAAGAAGTATCCAAAGTGGATACTTGCGATGTGAGCACATAAACACGAGATTTAAGATTCTTATTCTCAATACTCAAAGTCGAGTTTTGAGAAGTCAAATCCGCTATCTTATGTTCTTCCGGATCCTCGATGCTAACATGTTCAAGTTGAGTCTTGAGATTAACAATCTCATTATTCAACTCTTCAACAACGGTGTCGTTTTTGGTGATGATAGTTTTAGGCGTGGTTTGGATGCTAGCTAAATCATCTTTTACTTTAGTATACCTATTTACTAACTTAGAGTATTTAGACCATAATTTCTCATTAGCATTTCTAAGGTCATCCATGGTTACCTCATCGCCTTCGTTGTCACTATCATCGGAGGAGGAAGATCCTTGATCATGCTCCTCTCTCGCCATGAAGCACATATGCGCTTGCTCCACTTGCTCATCGTCCGACTCTCCGCTTGAGGAATCCTCGGAGTCGGTGAATGTTGCTCCGACAAGTCCCTTTTTGTACCCCTTTTTGTACTTCTTGGACTTGTCAAATTTTGGCGCCTTCCACTTCTCCTTTTGCTTATTTAGAGGACACTCCGCTTTCATGTGTCCTGGCTTGTTGCATTTGAAACACAAAGAAGAGGAGGTGTTAGAAGAACCAAATTTAGCTTTGTTCTTATAGTTACCTTTCCGAAAGAACCGGTTGAACTTCTTTGCCATGAGTGCCATGGACTCCAAGTCCAACTCGTCGTCCGAGTCTTCATCATCGGTTGATGTGGATGTGGATGGAGCGGCCTTGAAAGCAATAGCCTTCTTCTTTGGCTCGTCTTGCTTTAGGTAGGACTTCATCTTGTCCTGCAACTTAAGCTTGCTATCCTTGCGAACCTCGTATGACATTAAAGTACCCATTAGTTGAACAACGGTATAGGTTTTCATGTCATTACCTTCCTCAATGGAGAAGGTCCGTTTCTCCCAACTTGAAGGAAGTCCATCGATGATCTTCGAGACTTTCTCCTTTTGGGTGTAGGTTTTACCGAGAGCCTCCAACTCGTTTGTGATGTCGACGAAGCGAGCGTAGTACTCCTTCATCTTCTCACCCTGTAGCATATGAAACAACTCGTAATCTCTATTAACTATAACGAGTTTAGAGTCTCTTACCCTACTTGTCCCTTCATGTAATATGAGGTGGGAATTCCATATTTGATATGCACTTTTACATGTGCATATCTTATTGAAATCCTCGGGTTCCAAGGCGCATTGCAAGGCGTTCATTGCCTTGGCATTGCTCACCTCCGCGGCGACCTCCGCGGGAGTCCACTTCTCAAAGTCTTCTTCGCTAGGCTCGACGTATTCCTTCATCGTGGCCCTCCATAGAGATGCACTCCGGAGGAAAGTTTCCATCCGGCATTTCCAGTACCCGTAGTTGGTACCGTTGAAGAATGGAGGCCTCGTCAAGGAATGTCCTTCCATCACCGAAGACGCTCCTTCACGGTTCCTGAAGGTGTTGTAGTCGGAAGGTGGACGAACGGCTTTGTTGTCGTAGGCAGACATAGATGTAGACTTGGCTTTGATACCAAATGTAATGCCCTGCTAAGCTACTGCACAAGTACTAGAGGGGGGTGAATAGTACTTTAAAATAATTAAGAGGCTAATTCCTAATTACTTGCAAACTCTACCAAACAATACGGAAAATGCGGAAATGTAAATGTAAGACAACAAAGAAACAAACGCAAACAACGATATTACTGGGTTCGGATCCACCCAAGTCTCCCCGACTTGTTCCCGGTGATCCTACGTCCCAACCACCCGGATCCCCTCCAGATACTCGAGTTAGAAACCCTAACTCAAGATTTACACTATGAAATACTTGTGAAAAAACCTTCACAAGTCAAATCATACACAAAGTAATTTGTGACTCTCACAACCCGGGATCACAACCACACTCTCACAACCGAGAGTGAAACTTACAATATGAAAGTAAATGAAATAGAAACTTCTTACCGACAAAATACATATGCCTTGAATAATGCTTACGAATTAGGGCAAAGATGATTTTGAGGAAGAAGAAGTGGCACCAAACCCTAGCTCCAAGATGTAGATCAGCGATGGAGAGCTATGGGGATGTTGGTGACCTAGGATCAAGCACTTGGCTTGGAAGGCTTCACACTCAATGAATCTCTCTTTAGAAGTAAGAGTGGGGAGAGATTATTGAATGGAATGAAAGAGCTTTGAATGAGCTTGGAATGATTTCTCTTGATCTCTAAACTTGCAATAATATCAGCCTTGACTGCAATGAATGCAGCCCATCAAGTATTTATACGTTAGAGGAGAGAGAGAAAGAAATTCGAGTCATTAAATGCTCCAACGGCTCTTTTCTGAACCCAACTAGTCGGTCAAAGAACAACCACCGACCGACTAGTTCATCAACTAGTCGGTCGATCAATTAACGTAGACCGACTAATGGAAGAACAGCCAAAAGGTTGAAGCACAGACAAAAGGAACTAGTCGGTCCAAGAAGAGTAGCTGACCGACTAGTTTCACAACTAGTCGGTCGGTTACTCAACTGAGACCGACTAAGAGAAAAACAAATAGTCTGAGAGCAAATTGATTTAGTCGATCCAAGAACAAATGTTGACCGACTAGTTCATCAACTAGTCGGTCGCCAAATGAGCATAGACCGACTAACGATAAACAGTAAGTTAGGTGAAAATTGGCATGTACAGTAAAGCTCAACTAGTCGGTCGAAGAAGGAAGGTTGACCGACTAGTTCATCAACTAGTCGGTCGATCAATGAACACAGACCGACTAAAGATAAACAGTAGCTCAGGCTCAAATTTGCATGTACAAGGAAAGCTCAACTAGTCGGTCACAGAAGCATCACTGACCGACTAGTTCACAAACTAGTCGGTCGGTGAGTCAACGTAGACCGACTAACTGTAAACAGTAGCGAGCTTAGAAATGACTGACTGAAACTAGTCGGTCCAAGAAGCGTTGCCGACCGACTAGATCACCATCTAGTCGGTCAGTTCTTCTTCTTGAACCAACTAACATGCACAAGAAGTCGCGAATCGAAGCGCGA
Organism: Scilla litardierei; assembly: GCA_030789695.1. Taxonomy (NCBI): domain Eukaryota; kingdom Viridiplantae; phylum Streptophyta; class Magnoliopsida; order Asparagales; family Asparagaceae; genus Scilla; species Scilla litardierei. The sequence goes on from CM061140.1 coordinate 114,656,581, forward strand.
AGCTTTGGGAAAGATTGTATGGACTTCAACTAAGATCCTAGAGCTAAGATATGAGCGTTATGAAGATTTAAACCGTAAGACCTACTCAAGGCTTAACATTCTACGAAAGAAGCTTAAAGACTATAAATAAAACTTGACGATACCGTCTTCAAAAGCTTCAATCGAATCTTCATGACTTCTAAATTGGTCCATAAGCTTCAACAAAGCTTTAGGCATACGATCACGTGCTTTGAGAAGTCTTGAGACGTCGTAATTAATATTCATATGAATTTGGCGACGATCTCCATAACTGCGCTCACAAAGTGTTAGTTCACGATATATTTATGTTTGTTCATCATCCAAAACCAAATCCGGGGAGTCCAATATCCAACATCTTGTATGTTGATTACTTGCGGAGAGCAAATATTTTAGTGGATTCAAATCTCTACGGGGTAGAGGACTGGACGTTGGATCACAAGGATCCGAACCAGGATAAAAATCTTTGTGATTGCGTTTGGAATATTCTGGATTGTGATCTTTTATTTTCGCACTCTTATTGCAATTTTTTATTAACTTTTAATTTTGCAATATCGTCTTGATTTACAATATTCACCCACTCTAATGTATTTGGTGTGCCAGGAGATCCAACATTTGGTATCAGAGCTACATGGTTAAGATGGCCTATACCTATCCGACGAACACTTCAACATCTTCATCACAATTTCCAGAAGGGCACTCTACTACAAGGCCTCCACTATTCAATGGTTCCAACTACTCCTATTGGAAGACAAGGATGGCAATCTATCTACAAAGCATCGACTACGAAATTTGGAACATGTTAGAAACTCAATACGAGAAGCCTACAACTCCATATGCCCAATGGACTACAAATGACAAATCTGCTGCAACTTGCAACTCTAAAGAAATGAATGCACTATTCTGCGCTATGGACAAGAATGAGTTCAACCGTGTCTCCCAGGCCAAAACCGCATATGACATCTGGCATACACTCAAGGTAACTCATGAAGGAATAAATAAAGTTAAGGAAACTAAATTCTCTGTTCTTGTTCACAGGTTTGAGTTATTCAGAATGAAGGAGAATGAACCAATTGGAGAAATGGTCACTCGTTTCACCGACATTGTCAACTCCTTAATAGCCATTGGCAAAATCTATTCTCAAACAGAACAAGTACGGAAGATTCTTCGTGCCTTAACATCAGAATGGGAGAAGAAGACTACAGCCATAGAAGAAGCCAATGACCTTTCGACTCTCACCGTTGAAAGCTTGGTTGGTAACCTGATGGCCTGCGAAGTACAACTTCAAGATCGCAAAGAACAAGCAGATACAAAAAAGAAAACTCTTGCCTTCGCCACTACATTAGACACCGATGATTCAGACATGGCACTAATAACTAGAAAATTTAAGAAGTTTCTACGAAGAGTTAAGTTTAAAAGTTTTAAGCCCACAACCACTGATGCTTCTTTGTGTTTTCAATGCAACATGCCAGGACATATGAAAAAGGATTGTCCACTTCTTAAGCCTAAAGAAAGGACATTCAACAACTTCAGAAATGTTAAGAAGTTCGAAAAGAGAAAGAAGGTACTAGCAGCAACATGGGACTCTTCATCTTCAGATGAAGAAGAAGAAGTCAATAATCAATCTAAGGAAGAAAATGCACATATGTGCTTTATGGAACAAGATGATAATAAGGTAAGTGTTTTAAATAATGAAGAATTACTGGAAGCCTTTAATGATTTATATATGAGATTTAAGAAATTGAATTCTCGACATAAGGCATTAGTTGTTTCTCATCAAGAACTAACCTCTTCATCTTCTTCATTAGATAGTATTAAAATTGAGAAAGATTCATTATCTTCTCAAAATATTAAGTTAATACAGGAAAATGAGATTCTCAAATCTGAGAATCATAATATGGTTACACATATTTCTACTTTAGATAAAGATATTTCTTCTTTAAGATTGAAATATGATAACATGTCTGTTAATGTTAGCAAAGTCAATAAAGGAAAGAATAGTTTAAATAATTTACTTAAAATACAACATCCTGCAAATCATAGACAAGGATTGGGTTATACAAATACTCCCAAATCCAATATTCTTGATAATATTACTTTAGAAAAGAAAAGGCACGTGGTTGTTAATGCTAAGAAAATTGATTCTTCTAATAATATGAAAAATGATACTATTCATATGCCAAAGAAAACCAATTTTTTACGTCTTCTAAGAAAACTATTATGCATAATATTTGGGTTCCCAAAGACATTTGCTTATATGATAAGGATTTATATATATATCTAACTTTATACAAAATATTATTCTCTCTTCTAACTATTTGAAGAAACCAAATTCCACTTGGGTTTGGTTTCCTAAGGACTAATCCTAAGGACCCATATAAAAAGGGTACCAATATTTATTGTTTATCTTTTAGGTACATATGAAAGAAAGATGGATACTAGATAGTGGATGTTCTAAACACTTGACCGGAAACATCAAACTTCTATCAACAGTACAATTCAAAGATGGTGGCACTGTTACTTTTGGTGACAACAACAGAGGTAAAGTAATTGGCATCAGAACAGTTGGTGATCCAACTAAGCCCATCATCGAAAATGTGCTCCTCGTTGACGGTTTGAAACATAATATCTTATCCATTTCTCAATTATGCAATAAAGATTTTAAAATAGTTTTCGAAAAGAATGCATGCATTATATATGATCTTAATATGACTAATATTTTATTTCAAGGTAATCGTAAGAATAATATATATATGTCTTATGCATGAAAGTATCCACTAATAATCATTGTTTACTATCATCCACCGATAAAACTTTATTATGGCATAAACGTTTTTGTCAAACTAACTTTAAGAATTTAGCACGTATTTCCAAACACAAGTTAGTTTCTGGTATGCCAAATATATCTTTTAATCATTTACAATTTTGTGATTCATGTCAACAATGTAAGATGCATAAATCCTCCTTCAAATTAAAAGATGTTATTTCTACAAAGAGACCTCTTGAAATTTTACATTTGGATTTATTTGGTCCTTCTAGAATAGCCTCTTTGAATGGTAATAAGTATGCATTTGTAATTGATGATGATTTTTCAAGATATACATGGGTATTATTTTTAAAGAATAAGAATGATGCATACGAAGAATTTACAATATTTTGTAAAAGAATTCAAAAATTAAAGTCTTCATCCATTATTACTATTCGTAGTGATCATGGAGGAGAATTTGAAAATGAATTATTTACAAAATTTTGTAATAAACATGGTATAACACATAACTTCTCTTTTCCTCGAGCCGCACCACAAAATGGTGTAGTTGAAAGGAAAAATAGAACATTGCAAGAATGTGCTAGAACCATGTTATGTGATAGTAATCTACCAAAGTATTTTTGGACAGAAGCCGTCGCTACTACATGTTATGTTTTAAATAGAATTTTGGTTAGACCAGAAATGAATAAAACTTGTTTTGAATTGTTTTATGATCGAATTCCTTGTGTTTCTTATTTTAAGGTTTTTGGTTGTAAATGTTTTATTCTTAATACTAAGGATTTATTGGATAAGTTTGATTCTAAATCCGATGAAGGTATTTTTGTACGATATTTGATGTGTCCATATTTGCTATCTTTTCATAGCATCATTCCGTTGCATTTTATGTTATATCCACATCCAAATCCCGCATTTTCTTACGATACTGCACTTCTAATGCCATATTCGAGTTTCGTAGAGTTTTGTGGATTTTCGGGGATTTTGGAGCAATTCGGGACCACTTTTGGATATGGACACATCCAGCATGCCCGTGAGCCCGTTGGCGAGGCTCTACAGGAGCTCGCCGAGGTTTGGAAGCTTATGGGAGGAGTAGAGGAGAATCTGGCAAGAGAAAGGAATCATTAGGGCTGTTTCCCGGGCGACTCGACCGAGTAGCACAAGCTGCTCGGTTTAGCTGACACACAAGCCCAGTGAAGTGCACATCTTACTCGACTGAGCAGAATGGCGACTCGGTCCGAGTCGACCCATTTTTGAGCTGCATCTCACCAATATCCTGCTCGACCTAGCAAGACCTACTCGACGGAGCCAGCGAACAACTTGACCGAGAAAGGCCTACTCAGGCTGAGTAGGCAGAGCGACATTTTGGAAGGAGGCTCCGATCTACTGACAGCTCGACTGAGTAGGCGGGCTCCTCAACCGAGCAGCCCGGACCCTTCGCCTAAGCCAAGAACAGTGCTCGACCGAGTCACTGACTCGGTCGATGACATGCGGGCTTATTTTGAAATTTTTTCGTGGGGCCCCCAGACTGATGTATGAGAGCGAATTTTTACTGACGTTTGGGGAAGAGCTTTCATAGCGTTTTATGTTTTTGAATTGAGCTTGGAAAGAAGGAACGAAGAGGATTGTAGATCTAGATCTAGGTTTTGGAAATTGAGTTGTTTTTGGAGAAAGATTATATTTTTAGTATTGCTTTTGTCTTGGAATCTGCGATACTTTGATCTCTGTTGGCTATTGCTTCTTTCTCATTCGCGGTACGTAAGATCTTAATCCCCCGCTTGATTTTATTGCTATGATGTTCTCTACGGTAGGAACTATGTTTTTACTTGTCGTAATCGCTATGTGTGAGTAGTTTTTCCTAGGGTTGATGGGTTAGCCCTAAGACTCTAGAAAAGAGATGTATATCTGGATCTCTAGGTTGTATTGGGAATAAGGGGGATTATTTCGATCGATCCATCCAAATCCTTAGGAGAACTCGTACTGAGATCATGCCCACGGTCGGTGGAATTGATGACCTTAAGGAGTATATTTGGGATTTAAATATGGAATTAGTGGATCTAACCAAGGCTCGTGACCATGTCCGACTCGTGCCTTGAGGGGATCCACCGACGAACTATATCGCTACATTGACGGCTACCGCCATTGTGTCAATAAGATCCACCGAAATACCTCGAAATTTTAACCTACGAGAGTGGTATGAGTTGAGAGATCAACCCCCTAAATCCAATGCAACGTAAAGATCCCATTCTAACATCAACCTCCGACGGTCTTAGCGGTGATCCCTAAGGCCCTAGCTTCTTTTATTATCGAACCAACAACACCATCACAACAAATCTTTCACACCCGACTGCTATCTCATTCTGAGATTTAAAGATAATCTGAAACCCCAATACACTGTTACTGTCCCTGTGGGATTCGACAATCTTTTATACTATAATTTGACACCGTCCGCTGCGGATAGAGCCCAAAGCTGACACCTATGAACCATACTACACCTAGTGACTGTGACATTTCTAGGTGGACTTTAGGTGTAAGTTCGGGGTGCGTCAAGTTTTTGGCGCCGCTGCCGAGGACGGTTACGGTGTATCTTCGTTTATTTTTTATTTTGAATAATTTGCTAGCAACTCTCACCATTCCTTATCTTTCCACCCTTTCTATTCTTTTTAATTATTATCTTGCTATTCATGGTATTTTTCTGAGCTGTCTTGTGCATGATCACTCGCTTTGGAGCTTTTGATAAAGAATTGCTATTCGATCCTGAAATCGAGAAAACAACAAAAGCTCTCAGGGCCTCGAATAGAAGTCAGACACTCTCTGATCAAATGGCAGAAAATACTGCAACTCCACCTCGCACCATGTCCATCCAAGACCATATGAAACCGAGCTTTGGAAACAATTCCTCCATCTTGAGACCGCAACTGGCGGCAGCTAGCTTCGAGTTAAATACCTGGCTCATAAATCTGATGCAGCAGGATCCCTTCCATTGGCATCCGCACGAGAATCCAAACCATTATATCGACACTTTTTTGGCGAAGTGCGATAGATTTAAAGCCAAAGATGTGAGCGATGACGCCATTAAGCTAAGGCTTTTTCCCTTCACTTTGAGGGATAAAGGTTCATATTGGCTACGAGCCCATCCTTCCAACCACTTCACTACATGAGAGCAACTGGCACTCGCCTTCGTAGACAAATTCTACCCACCCTCCAAGACGGTACGGATCAGAGGAGCCATCTCTAATTGTAAGCAGCTTCTGTAAGAATCTCTCTACGAAGCATGGGAAAGGTTCAAAGACCTTCAGCATCAGTGTCCTCATCATGGGATCCAGTCCTGGGATCTGGTACAAAGCTTCTACAACAGGCTGCAACCCAGCACGAAGATGATAATTGATGCCACCGCACAAGGCGTCCTGCTGGACAAATATCCTGAGGAAGCCATTGATCTACTTGAGCATATGACAGCGAATAACCAACAGTGGAGTGAGGAGCGCACCATTATCACAAGAACCCATGAGGTAAAAGCTGTTAGCCACCTCGATTCTCACATTGAGACTTTGTGTAAACATGTGGTTAGAATTGAGCAACGGTTGGACTCCATCCCAACAACTACCAACACCCCAACCTATCATCCTTCGGAGGAATACGGAGAGCAAGGATACGTTCCCAATGAGGGACATTATGAAGGAGCCGAATCATCTGAGTCGGTACAGTATGTCCAAGGGGATGGGCGAAATCAATGGCAACATCCGGCCGCAAGGAATCACTCCGGATTGTCATACGGGAACCCAAGTGGAGGGCTGCAACCTCCACAGTTTCAGAGGCCACCACCCCCTCCTCAACAACAACAAGGACAACCACCACATCAACAGCAGAGCGGATTTAGGCCAGCTGGGCCGTATCGACCACCAGGCTACCAATTTAATCGCCCACCCCAGCAAGGCTATGCACCAACACCGTCGCGTTCCAATCTGGAGACCACCTTAGAGACATTCATGAGCAGACAAGTCAGGTTCAACCAAGACACGTCTACTCAATTCAAGAACATAAACACGTAGCTTGATGAGCTGAGGGGTCAGATGTCCCAGTTACTTAAGAATCAAGGGAGGTTGCCTTCGCAACTGGAGCCGAATCTGAGGGCTCAAGCTAATGTCGTGGTCTCCGTTACCATGCGTGGAGGACGGACAACCGACGATGTGATGGTGCCGGTCTCAAACAAAAAACAAGTCATAATTGAGGATACCACTATGGGCAATGGTGAGGAAGAGGCTACGAATGAGCCTATCGTGAACGGAGAGAGGGTGGATACGCCTTCCACCATACCCACCGTCACACCGGCACCAAGGGAAGATGCAACTAGTTCCGGTGAACCATCTCCTAAGAATGCTGCAAAGGACAAGGGAAGCCGACCCCCTCTACCATATCCACAGAGGCTAGCTTTAGCTAAAATGGAGAAGAAATATTCAAAGTTCACGGAAATTCTGAAGGGCATCCAGCTCAACAACCCCTTTATGGACGCCATTACAGAAATTCCTATCTATGCGAAGTTTCTGAAGGACCTCGTTACCGGAAAGCGGAAGTATGAGGAAATAAAGCTTATGGAGGACTCTACCTCCATTATAAAGAACCATCTCCCGAGGAAGCTACTGGATCCGGAAAGCTTCACAGTCCCATGCTCTATAGGAGGTACGCCTATCAACCAGGCTCTGATCGACTTGGGAGCGAGCATCAGCTTGATGCCGCTCTCTATATTTGAAAGACTACAAACTATGAGTGACTTGGAGCCCACAAACATGTCAATACAGCTAGCGGATCACTCGATCACGTATCCGGTATGCATTTCTAGAGACATTATTCTGCAAATACCTCCTGGGTTGTGTGTGCCAGTGGATTTTGTTATAATGAATATGCCTGAGGGAGGGAGTTCCCAGCTCATACTTGGCCGTCCTTTCATGGCGACGGCCGGCGTCCTTATAGATGTCCGTGAAGGGACCCTCTCATCGAATGTGGGTAACATTGAAGCCCAATTCAGGCTACAGAAACCTATGAGGGAGCATGTCCGAGAAGAAGGAGCTAGTTATCTGGATCTCCTAGAAGATGATACCATCGGGGAATATACCGCTGAGGGAGTCATGAAGGACCCGATGAAAACAAGTGTTGATGACGATGACGACCCCATTTACAACAAGGCAGTTGTCGCCTATCTTTGTGTGCTTGGTGAGGAGCCCACAGACAACTCTTTGCACCACAAGAAGCCGGAAGCCATCAGTCACGTAGCCGAAGAAAACCATGAAGAGGGAGCATGCCAAATACCGCTGCACAGTATCGTTAGCAAGTATAATGTGTGCATCTCATACGTGCCAAATAACAATTGAAGAACTTGATGGAGTCGAGCTCATGACTCAAAACGAGCACTTATCAGGACGCAACCCGATCTCTTATATCTTAGATTATCTTTTTTAATTTTTGTTTTTGCTTTAACTATCCCAGAAAACCAAATAAAAATGCATTCTATTTATTAAAAATGCAAAACTATAAATTTCTGATAGGTTCTTCCTCTCTACATGTTGAATGTTAAGGAGAGCGAACAAATCGATGTTTTGAATGAAAGGGAGTTGGAAGGAGAGCAGCTGATAGAAGAGCAAAAGAGTCACAGGTGGCTCGACCGAGCAACCACGTGACTCGACCGAGCAACCACGTGCTCGATCGAGTAGCACAGGCACATGAAAACAAGGGAGAATGTCGTTCTATTTACACGGCCCGAGCAGCATCTACTCAGTCGAGTAGTCCCTTACTCGACCGAGTAGACCATCTGCTCGATCGAGCTGAGGAAGTCGCAGGGAAATTTTGGGAAAACAACGTTCTGTCTACACGGCCCGAGCAGCATCTACTCGGTTGAGTAGTCTCTTACTCGACCGAGTAGACCATTTGCTCGATCGAGCTGAAGAAGGCACAGGGAAATTTTGGAAAACCGACGTTCTGCCTACACGGACGGAGTGGCCTCTACTCGGTCCGAGTAGACACCTACTCGACCGAGCAATCACGTGCTCGACTGAGCAAATGGGAAGATGGGAACCAATGGCACCATGGTCTTCTGACTCGACTGAGCAGACGAGGGAGTGTTCTAAACCTCGTATTAATTTTTGTCTGACTCGACCGAGCAGTTATGCTGCTCGATCGAGTCGCGTTACCCTTAATGTTGCAGACCCCATGTTTCGATCGAGTCGGGCTATTAAAACCCAAATCGAATCCATTAAGCCCTAAATTTTCTCACTTTCCCAAATCCACTTTGCCCGAGCACCCAGCCCTCTATCCTACTCGACTCGCACCACTGTCGACGCCTTCCCCTCCGCCGTTCACGCCGTCGGCCGCACCACCATTCCGGTCTGCTCTCTCCCCCCTCCTCTCTCCACTCTCTCTTCCTCTCTCAATCTCCCCATCCTAAACTTTTTCCCTACCCACCCTCTACTCCCCTCTTTCGATATCCCCCCCACCGCCACTCGGCCTCATAACTCCAATGGCCGCACGACTTGCTCAACCGAGCACACTCAGCACACAGCCGAGTCACCAAACAACCACCTCGACCATCTCGACCTACTAGACCAAGTACACTTGACACTCGGTCGAGTAACAACAGGATGTGCGACTCGACCGAGCATAGTTTTTGGTAGTTCGAGTTCCCACACACATATGCCCATACCCATTCTTTTCAACTCACACTGATAATATTCTATCTTTCAATTTCAGGTGTACCGCGCTTTCCGAGGAAAACTAGAATTCTGGTTGCTTGGAAGATACATTAGCTTCACGCCTCGACTCGTGCAGGATCACACTAAACTCACCTCGTCGATCACCTCGGTAAACTCTTTCCACCATACAGTTTACTTACCGATTATCGTTCTTCGTTTGCACGATGCCCCCACGACGATCTAGACCCAGGAACGCCGACACCGGTGCATCCTCCTCTAGACCATCCCGACGCACCTATCGAGCTAGCTTACCCACACAAGGCCAAATTATTGGCGCATTATCTGCCCCTGCACCCCTTACAACTATCACTCCAACCCCTCCCGAGTGTCTATATAACAACGACGCAGCATATGAAGTTACCTTTCGAGACACTGACCAGGGTGACCAGTTCGTCGCCATGCTCCTACTTTTAGGTCAGGGGGTGGCACTACTCAACAGTCAGTCGAGAAGGACCTCCCTTTACTTTGCAACCTAGTTAGGCACTGGCGCTCCGACCCTGTCGTCGAGCCACATCCATCTACCACAGTCTCTGGTCCACAGCAGGGGAGGGCCCATCACCACCTCCAGAGGGTGGTGCCCTTACTTGATGTTGTCCCTCCACCACTTTTTACTTCCCTCATCTTATTTTGTGCCCATCTGTCTTTTCGGGGCCCTAGTCTTACACATCTTGGGGGAGGACACACCATGCATCATTCCATGCATTTCCATCATTATCTTATCCTTGCATCTTATACCTTTTTCTGCCGTTTGCATATATTTATTTTTCGTTCACTTTTTACCCCCTTACCCACCAACCCTAGTATCATTTCCCGCTTGCCAGCATGTTCTCAGCAGTGAGGACACTGTTGCGTTCAGCTTAGGGGTGAGTGCTATCACTTTATTTTTATCTTTCTTTTTATTTCTATTTTTGCGTTTTTCTTTCATTTTCCACCCATTTTTCACATTTTCATCTTTTTTCTCATTCAGCATCACGTTTTTCACGTTTTGCCATGCTTGCATGCCTGTTTTCATTTTCTTACTTTCCCCACCCTTCTCCCTTTTTACTAGAGTTGTTCTGCATGATGATATCTCTCATAGTCCTCAGTAGCTACTCACAGTGCTTATATTTGATGACATGTTATTTAGGGTTGTTTCAGTTTTACTATTTATATGCTTGCATATTCTCTTGTCGATCTCTCTATTTTAATGCCTGATATGAATTGAAATTGAATGCATGAAATAGTATCTAGTATGTGCTTTGTTGGGTAATTCACCTAGGTTCACACATCATTAGAACATTTGGAGCACGTATTTGTTATCTTATTCACTTTTGGTTGCATGCCTGATTCATTGTGCTTTATACCGCATGTTTTCAATATTCATTGAGATGAATGAAAATATCCATGCTAACTATGAGTTTAGTTAAAGTATTATCCCATTGAATCCTTGTGCACCTCTGATGAGTGAACCAAGTGATATATTATTTTCCTTCTCCGCATATCTTTATGATTCTCTACATATCATTTGGTTTCACCCCTACAGCTACTTCTACTGTATCTACTTCCCAAAAATCCCAAAAGAAAAAAAGATAGCTTCCAAAAAATGTGAAAAAGAGAAAAAGAACAGAAAAGATAAAAGAAAGAAAGAAAATTACTTCATATCCTTTTATAGGAAGCTACTACAAATACTTGGGAAAAGACAAAAATTTCCACATCCCATTCCTAGATGTGACGCCTCAAGCTAAGCTTGGGGGGTGAACCATTTGATTATATAAGTGAGTATAACATTAGAGTGGAGATGGTGCACAACGGGGAGATTTGACAATACTTGAATCTTACAAAATATTTTAGTTTTGGAGATTTTTCATGATTTGAAGTGAATATTTGAATGGCATGATCTCTTTCCATTCTCTATTGCATGTTGGTGTGATTTCTTTGTGCTCCACTTGTGTCTATTGATTGAAAAGTGCATTGCTAACTCTTTTTATACTAGACTCTATAGATTACATGAAATTGATATGAGTTGATGGCATGATTTTAGAAGATCCCTGTTTTTGCCTTTATTGCATGCTAGCCATATGATTATTAAGACTTGAAAATACTATTAGCATGTGTTTTTATCATTCGAGGCATCGTGATACACTGCTGAGTCTTGAGACCTGATTGACCACTTCAGCACCCCCTTCCATCTCTTATCTCTTTTATTTTCTTTTGTTTATCGCCCGGCATACCCAGTATTCATCATCCTCGAGGACGAGTAAGAGGTAAGCTTGGGAGATTTGATGTGTCCATATTTTCTATCTTTTCATAGCATCATTCCGTTGCATTTCATATCATATCCGCATCCAAATCCCGCATTTTCTTACGATACTGCACTTCTAACGCCATATTTGAGTTTCGTAGAGTTTTGTGGATTTTCAGGGATTTTGGAGCGATTCGGGACCACTTTTGGATATGGACACATCCAGCATGCCTGTGAGCCCGATGGCGAGGCTCTACAAGAGGTCGCCGAGGTTCGGGAGCTTATGGGAGGACTAGAGGAGAATCTAGTAAGAGAAAGGAATCATTAAGGCTGTTTCCCAGGCGACTCGACCGAGTAGCACAAGCTACTCGGTCGAGCTGACACACAAGCCCAGCGGAGTGCACATGTTACTCGACCGAGCAGAATGGCGAATCAGTTCGAGTCGACCCATTTTCGAGCTGCATCTCACCAATATCCTTCTCGACCGAGCAGGACCTACTCAACCGAGCCAGTGGACAACTCGACCGAGAAAGGCCTACTCGGGCCAAGTAGGCAGAGCAACATTTAGGAAGGAGGCTCCGATCTACTGACAGCTCAACCGAGTAGGTAGGATGCTCAACCGAGCAGCCCGGACCCTTCGCCCAAGCCAAGAACAGAGCTCGACCGAGCAAGCTTCTGCTCGATCGAGTCACTGACTCGGTCAACGACATGCGGGCTAATTTCGGAATTTTTTTGTGGGGCCCCCAGGCTGATGTATAAGAGCGAATTTTTACTGACGTTTGGGGGAGAGCTTTCATAGCGTGTTATGTTTTTGAATTGAGCTTGGAAAGAATGAGCGAAGAGGATTGTAGATCTAGATCTAGGTTTTGGAAATTGAGTTGTTTTTGGAGAAAGATCATATTTTTATTATTGCTTTTGTCTTGGAATCTGCGGGAATCCTTTGATCTCTATTGACTATTGCTTCTTTCTCATTCGCGGTACGTAAGATCTTAATCTCTCACTTGATTTTATTGCAATGATGTTCTCTACGGTAGGAACTATGTTTTTACTTGTCGTAAATCGCTATGTGTGAGTAGTTTCCCTAGGGTTGATGGGTTAGCCCTAAGACTCTAGGAAAGAGATGTTGAGTATTGGTGTTTCATACCAATCTTATTTTGATGATGATCACAATATTATGTTGTTGATAATGACTCTCATGTTTTAGTCTCACAGTTTCATTTCTAGAATATCTTTCTTGGAGACTAATCACTTGGTGCAAGGATGGACATCAAGTGGAGAAGGGCCAAAGCTTGGAGATGATGGAGAGCAATCATGGCATCAAGATTGAAGATTTAGACTCTAAGGAAAGCAATGTAATCCATGTAATATTTACTTTATTGCTTTCTCTATCTTTTGAGTCTAGGTTAATGTAATGCCTTGTTAGATGGTTTACTCATTCATGCCTATGCATTTAACCATCTTAGTGAGCCTTAGGATTATCATAGAATCCAACCAATTAGGTTCACTCTGTCCAAAGACTCATTTGGAGTCTCTGGCTTTCCATCAGTCGCCTGATGAAGGGTTTACAGTCGACTGGGTGATTTCCAGTCGCCTGTCGATCCTTCTATAGTCGACTAATATGCACAACTCAAGTCAACATTTCAATTGACTCAAACTTGAGCTTTACGTACAGTCGACTGCTGATCAGTTTACAGTCGCCTGTAGATTTACTGTCACCTGGGAATTGGCCAACAATTGTCTGAGTAGTGTAAGTGCATTCTCTGCATCTCTCTGTCTTTTCTCCATCTTATACAGCAGTCGACTGATGAAGGTATTACAGTCGCCTGACTATAAGACAGTCGACTGTATTATTAACATCAGTCGCATGTATGCTTATTTGGAGAAAGAGTGTAGCTCTCTGTTTTATTCCATCCCCTGCAGCAGTCGCCTGCTGAAGGTTTTACAGGCGCCTGTCCTATTTCCAGTCGACTGTATTGTCTTCTTCAGTCGACTGTCCTGGCTCAGATTATAGCCGTTGGATATTTTCTAGCCGTTGATCAGTCGACTATCTTATGATCATCAGTCGACTGTTCTTGTCGTTTTCGCCCAGTTTCTAGCCGTTGTAGAATTGATCTTTTGTGGGTTTTGGGGTTTGATATAGGGCTCTATATATATGAGTGTGCTACCATCTCTTATACTTCTTGATGCTATTGAATATCTCAAGAGATCTATAAGCAACTCTCAAACTCCCTTAATTCCCTCTTTGGAGCTCTCATTCCTCTTCATGCATTGAAGTCCAGCTCAAGAGAATTCATCCAAGTGCTTTCAAGCATATCTCAACACTTGGAGATCCTCTTACATGCCTTGCATCCATTTATGAGTAAGAATCTCACGGCATAGGTAAGAGTATTTATTTTACTTGGTGAATTTGTAACTCTAATTCTCTTAGTAGGAATTAGTCTTTCTCTCTTTGTGGGAGTTTATCTCTTTGTGTGATTAGGATATTCTCTGTGTGGGAATAACTCTCTTTGTGGGAGTAACTCTCTTTGTGGGAGTTTAGTGTCCTAGTGTAGGGGTAAACCTAATTCTCTGAATGGGAGTTTGTGATTCTCTGTGTGGGAGTCTTGATCCTCGTGTAGGGTTGGTTGGGTCCTTGTGTAGGGCATAAATCATCTTTGTGGGGTATCTCCTTGTGAGATTTGTATTCACTTCTCTGTGTGGGAATATAGTGAATATTGGTGTGGCTAGACGTACCCAAGTTTGGGGGGACAAGGGTAAAACTTTGTGTTTGCGTTTGGATTAATTGTGTCAATTATTTCCTCTTGCATTTATAATTCCGCATTTGCAAGTTTAATTTTAATTGGACAATTTTATTGTCATTACACTATTCACCCCCCTCTAGTATGTGTTGTTAGTTTTGCAAGGGTAAGGCGATCCTTACAATTGGTATCAGAACGAGGTTATAACATACTGCAACAATGGCATTCAACGTCTTATCCGCGTCTCATGAAGAAGGTCAGTCAACCGTCCGACCCCCGCTCTTCAACGGAACCAACTACCCAAGTTGGAAGATCAGAATGATGATCTACTTGGAGGGTCATGACCCATGGGACATTACGGAGGTTCCATTTGAGAAGCCCATTACTCATGCGGCTTCAAGGACAAAGGTGACAGACTCGATCAAGTACAATGTGAGGGCTGTGAATGCATTCCATTGCGTCCTCTCAGCAAATGAGTTCAACCGCATCTTCATGTGCAAAACGACCAACGAAATTTGGCATAATTTGGAGATTTGTCATGAAGGGACTACAAAGGTAAAGAAATCTAAACAAACTGTGTTTAGATCTAAATATGATATGTTTAAGATGCAGGAAGGCAAAAGCATTTCAGAGATGTTCACAAGGTTCACTGATATCGTGAACGCTTTGGAGGGACTCGGGAAGATGATTTCCTAAGAGGATCGTGTAGAGAAGATCCTTGATTCTCTCACACCTCGTTGGGAGTCAAAGGCCAACGGAATTTTGGAGTCATATGACACGTCCAAATACACCGTTGAGGAGTGCATTGGTAATCTCATGGCGTATGAAGTAAAGCTTCAACACAAGAAGGAGATTCAACCATCAAAGCCAGAGAAGTCAGAGAAGCTCAAGGGGGTTGCATTCCATGCCAAGGAGGAGCCAATCAAATGGAGAAAGAAATTCCATAGAGAAGCTCCTAGTAAAGAAGATGAGCTAGATGAATCAAGTGGAGAAGAAATTGAGGATCTTGCCAAACAATTCAAGGCATTCCTCAAGTGCAAGTAAGGTAAGTCTTTGTCAAAGTTTGCCTCCAATTCTAACAAGGTTCTTACTTGTTACACTTGTAGTGGAAAAGGTCACTTGTCCACCGAATGCCCTTCCAAACCCAACAAAGAAACTTACAAGGGTAAAGGGAAGAAGCATTGGAAAGGAAGGTCCAAGTCCAAAAATCACAAGAAGGGACTTGTCGAGACCTTTGATGATTCGAGTGAGGAAACATCAAGTAACGAAGAAGAGGATGCAAAGGAGGATGCTCACCCGTGCTTTGTAGCCATTGATGTTCCTGCACCAATCCCCTCCGGGTTAAATGAAGATGAGCTGGAAGCTTGGCTCAACTCTTACAATTACTATGAGGAATCGTGCCTCATGGCTATGGAGGAGAAGTCATCATCAAGCTCTAGAAAGGATGATGATGATGATGAGATCGAGGAAGAAATGATCTCATACGGAGAGCTCAAGAACAACTTCGACTTGGTCTCCGAAAAGGCTAGTAAGTGCATCAACTCTTACAATAAATTAAAAGCAAAATATAAAATTGCTAAGAGTAGATTGCATGAACTAGATATTGCTAGTGTAATTCATGATGAAATGCATGATTGTGACACTTTTGAGAGAAACACACTTGTCTCTCAAGTTAAGGAATTGAGTTTAACTAATGAAAATCTTGTTGCTCAAAACCTTAGCTTAGAATCTCACATTCAACGACTTACGTTGAAATGTGAAGAGGAATCATGTAAGATCATAAGCTTTGTGTATTCTAGGGATTCACTCCACGATTTGTTGGAAAAACAACATCCGGCAAATCATAGAGGAGGTTTGGGTTATATTCAAAATGTGGTACCCAAACCCACCCCTAATTCCTCTTATGGTGCAAATACAAGAAATATTGCTAAGGCACATAAGAAGAATCGCCATGCTTTCTTGTACAACAATAACATCAACAAGAAGCATGTAGATCATGAGGTAATGAGGAAGAATGAAAAATCTTCATTTTTTGCTAAGAAGCAAAATCCTCATTCTTTGCATGCCAATAAATTTGTTTCTACACCTAAGCATGCCACATCCACCCCTCTTGCAAAGGCAAAACCCTTGCCTAGGAAATCCTTGAGTTTATGGATTCCCACTAAGGTTATGTGCAAGAGAGGGATAGCTACATCAACTCTCTAGTTAGGAATGTGATCACCTTATGTGATTACATTAGGGAATCAAACTCCTCTTGGGTTTGGTTGCCTAATGTTTAGGTTCCTCACACATATGCATATTGCATGGGTATTGTGCTTGAATGTTTATTTTTAGTATACCTGATCACTCCATATTTTACACCCTTTTTCTGCATGTTTGCATGCCACTTTGATCGCTCATATCGCGTTTTCCACGATTATTCGACAATATTGCGATGCTTTTCACTATTTCTTGTTTTTATCGTAATTAAGGAGATATGGAGCGATTTGGAGTGATTTTGAGATCAAGAGGATTTGCACCCACTCCGGAGTGTCACCCACAGCTCTTTTGAGGGCCATTCAGCGATGGAAGACGAGTGGAAGAAGAAGGAACTTCGTAGGAGCGACGAGGAGGAGAAACGAAGAAGATTGGCCATCTACAGCATGTCACTCGGCCGAGTGAAGCACTCACTCGGCCGAGCAAAGAAGCTCACTCGGCCGACCAGACCAGACACGCTCAACAGAAGAATATCAACATGCCCTCGGCCGAGTGACGATAGACCACTCGGTCAAGTATGGAGATCCACTCGCCCGAGTGGCACGGGAAAATCCATCCAAAAAGAGGCCGACTTACTGGAAATCTACAGTCGACCTGAGAGTTCCGACTCGGCCGAGCATGGAATGCCCCTCGGCCGAGTGAGTAAAGCCACTCGGCCGAGTCACCTCCGAAGACAGACCCCCGAAAACCCCCGACTTACTGGAAATCTACAGGGTTTGTCACTCGGACGAGTGACATTTGTCACTCGGACGAGTGACATTTGTCACTCGGCTGAGTGAGCCGTTCCGCCTGCTGCGTAAGTTGCGATGTCTGGGCTGCGCAGGGGCATTTTGGTCACGATTTTCTGGGCGATTTTGAAGGGTATTTAAACCCAGTTTTTGCCCTAGTTGAGGAGGACTTTTGAGAGCTTTTTAGCAGCCTTTTTGAGAGCTTTTTAGATCATTATATTTAGCTTTTCTTTTGGGGATTAAAAGGCTACTCTTGTTGGATGCTATTGGATTCTCATTGGTTTGTCTATTCTCTTACCAAAACCCCTATTTTTATTAACAATTTCTCTATTGCAATGAATTGTGTTGATTTTATTACTGATTTTTCTAAGTATTGCATGATGATTAGTGAGTAGTGCCATCGTCTTAGGGCGTAAGGATGAACCCTATAGACCCTATTTCTAAATTGTGATGAATTGGTGAAATTCTTGCTAGAATTGATTAGGGTTAGGTTGGGATTGATTAATTACAGATAGTTAGGGATTCATATCGATTGGGATTTGCAAGAGATTGGGTCCCAATTGATAAGAAGCCCTAGAAATTTGATTTAGATTTACGATTGGACTTCTCTAGAATTGGTTTGCAAGAGATTGGACCAAAGCTAGGATTTTTAATCGTGTTTCTATACCAATATCTGTTTGCAAGAGATTAGACGGGTAGGAACTATATCAACCTAGGTCGTAGCTCGAGTTTGCACGAGAGTGGGCTCGAGATACGATTGAACGATGATGTCGTTCTTCACGCTAGCGGCTTAGGTTAGGGTTTGCAAGAGATTGGGCCATATCCAAGGTTTGCTATAGACCGGCAATAGCGCAAGAGCGTGAGCTTGGTTCTACATTTAGTTGCAACTAGTTCACCTAAAATTCAAGTCTAGCAATGATGAAACCTATGAATCACAACGATGAGATACGGTCCGTAGCGGGGATTCCCTATCCCTAGGCGCTTCATTTTATTGATATTTCTATCGACATTTGAACGATTGTGACTATTTTACCCCAAATTATTCTCGACCCTCTTGA
This sequence comes from Scilla litardierei, assembly GCA_030789695.1. Lineage (NCBI taxonomy): Eukaryota > Viridiplantae > Streptophyta > Magnoliopsida > Asparagales > Asparagaceae > Scilla > Scilla litardierei. Next base: position 114,675,101 of record CM061140.1, read on the forward strand.
TAGCTAGGTGATTGGAAGAAGACACTGTCATTTGTTCCTCCCTGAGTTCGATACCCACTCGTCGCTACACCGTGCGCTTGCGGTAAGACTACGAGTCGCTTGCCCCGGGTGTGTGCACTCCCGGGGCTTCGATCAAGTTTTTGGCGCCGTTGCCGGGGAGGCGACAGTGTGTTATTATCTTCTTTTACTTAGTATCTTCTTTTTGTTTTATTATTTTTATTTTTTTACTCCTTTTTCATGCTAACAATTCCTTTGAAACTCTGTTTCTCTTTGCATGAACATGAGATCGACGGCGGATCCAAAGGATAATATTTGATCCGGAGATCGAACGTACTGAGAGGAGGATCAGAGCCGAGAGAAGGCATGCTACGGAGGATAATTGTATGAACCGCACGGAGACAACGGAGGAACTAGAGGAACGTATGGCGAGGATCATATCCATCAGAGATAGGCTTCGGCCTAAGACTTCTTCCACCACTTCATCATCGCCATGCCAGAATTGGCGGCGGAGAAGAATTTTGAGCTAAAGACGGGATTGGTAGTATTGATGCAACAAGACCCGTTTCATGGGAACTCCCATGAGAATCCGCATTATCACATCCAGCTCTTCTTGTCCAAGTGCGCCACCTTCCAAATGCCGGGCTTTTCTGTTGATGCAATCCGACTGCGGCTCTTCCCCTTTACACTCAAAGACAAAGCTTTATATTGGTTGAGGACGTGGGCGGAAGGTATATTCACTACTTGGGATGAGTTGGCTAGCGCCTTCATTGACAAATTCTACCCGCCATCCAAGACGGTAAAGATATGGAGTGCTCTCATGTCCTTTAAGCAAGGACCGCAGGAGACCTTATACGAGGCATGGGAGTGCTTCAAGGATTTACAGCATCAGTGCCCCCATCACAGTATAGAAGATTGGGAGCTTGTTCACAGTTTTTATAATGGACTCCAACTGGCACGAAGCAAATTATAGACGCAACCGCCAATGGAGCTATACTATCAAAGACCCCGGATGAAGCTACGGCCTTACTAGAGGAGATGGCCTCTAATAACCAACAATGGGGCGACGAGCGAGGTCATTCTTCTTCCTCCTTGAAGCCCACTAGCATATATGAGGCCAAGGCCGTAGCGGAGCTTTCGAACAAATTTGACTCTCTCCATAAGGTAGTGGAGAGATTGGAGAAGTATATCATCGAGCCACATGGAGCACCCTCTACATCTACGCCGATAAGCAATATGAGTGATTGGCAAGACCAATCTCAAGTCATGTAAGTAGGAGGAGAGCATGGAGAGGGGGCCTTGGAACAAGTGCAATATGTTGCGGGGAACTTCGGATATTGGGCCAACCCGGCCGCAAGAAACCATCCGGGCTTTTCGTATGCAAATAATGATGATGCTTTAAACCCGCTGCCATAACAACCTCCTCAAGCTCGGCCTCCACTACCACAACCTCAGTATCAACCGAGGGGGCCACCGCAACAAAATTACCCGCCTAGGCAACAAGCGGGACCGTATAGACTGCCCAGTTACAACCAAGGTTGGAGAGCTCCTAACCCACCTTAAGCTCAACCACGATTGGACCATGAAGCTAGGGTGGAGGAATTCATGGTGGAGCAAAGAAAGATCAATGCTAGGTTGACGGCGGGACAAGATTCACTAAATATCGTCGTCGCTCAACTTGGAGAGCAACTTGCGTTGCTAAACAAGAACACCCAACAATTGCCGGCTCAACCCGAGCCCAATCCAGGAGCAACACCGGCCACATCAATGCGGTGGTGGCGGTTACAACAAGGGGCGGGAAGGATACCACTCCCGCTATGACCCAAAACAAGCAACCCATCGTAGATATTTTGGAAGAAAAAGAGCTGGCGATTGAGGAGGAGAGCCAAAAGGAACCGCTAGGAGGAAGAAATTCTGAAGTGGCGAAGCCTAATGACGAGCGCCGCTACATGCCACCGGTGCCATTTCCATAACGGCTAGCTAGAGCCAAGATAGAGAAAAGGCTCGCCAAGTTCCTTGAATATTTGAGGGGAGTAAGCCTCAATATTCCTTTCCTAGATGCTATAGTGGAGATCCCGTCGTACGCAAAGTTCTTGAAGGACTTGATATTGGAAAAGAAAAGGAAGGAGAAAATCATGCTTGCCGAACAAGGAACTTGGTTTACCCGGAAGGAAAATGAGCCCGCAAAATTCAAGGATCCCGGGAGTTTCTGCATCCCTTGCACACTTGGAGGCGTCCCGTTGCAAAAAGCTTTAGTTGACTTGGGCGCGAGTGTGAGCCTAATGCCCCTTAGCATTTTCCGGAAATTGAACACGGGCACCGACTTAAAGCCGACCGACATGAGAATTCAACTTGCGGATGGTCGGATTACTAGGCCGGTAGGGATTGCGGAGAACATTCCACTTCAAATTCCGGGAGGAATATGCTTACCTTGTGATTTCGTTATCATGGACATCAAGGAAGAGGGCGACACTTCACTTAGGGATTGCGGAGAACATTCCACTTCAAGTTCGGGGAGGAATATGCTTACCTTGCGATTTCATTATCATGGACATCAAGAAAGAGGGAGACACTTCACTTATACTTGGACGTCCGTTCCTCACCACCGCCGGTGTTATAGTCGACGTGCGGGAAGGAACTCTATCCTTGAATGTCGGGAACATCGAGGTCGAGCTTCACATACCCAAATCCATGAAGCATATGCCCTATCACGAGGAGCTGGACTATGTGGATCTCCTTGATGAGGTGATTAAAGAAGCTATTCCCCACTCTATTGGTGCCCTCCATGACGATGGCTTTGAGGAAAGCCAACCTTCTAGCGAAGAAGAGAAGTTGGAGGACCCTTCAGATAGCTCCACGGCCGATGATGAAGGTGACACTGATGTCACAAGAATACGGGAACTTTGCAAGCTCTCGACGGCCAAGAATCCAAAGAAAGCTCCACCGAATAGAAGATCGGTGTCACCGGCCAAGAAGAAGATAGGAACGAGCTCTGCTTGGGAGACTTATCCCCTAACATTACCCATGATGAGGGGGTACTGAGAAAGACCAATGATCATCACGACCCAAATCCAAGTGGCCTTCCCGGCAAATTTGACGGGCGTATCTCGTATGCGCCCAACATCACGAGCTAAACGAATATCTAAAGGGGTCGAGCTCATGACCTTAAACGAGCGCTTGTCGGGAGGCAACCCGACGGTTTTTGCATTGTTTTTATTTGATTTTCATTTTTGGTTTAGATTTTTATTAGTATTTAGAGTCTAGTGTCTATGAAAATCGTGACAACGGGTCCTAATTTTCATGACAGGAGATGGATAAAGAGAGATCACTCATATGGAGGATGACCGAGGCAAGGGAGAGCGCTCCAGGAACGCGCTCAGGCCTTAGTAGGAGGAAGAAACTGACTGGAGGAAGAAAAACAGAGACTGGAGCGAAAACGGAGAGCCATTGCAGAAAACGACATGTCACTCGGCCGAGTAGCATCTGCCACTCGGCCGAACAAAGACTCCAATCAGCCGAGTGGAGCACCAATCAGGGAAGTTTCTGCAGACCAACTCTCTGTCACTTTCTGTAAGTTTTAGTCTTAATTGCCACTCGGGAAGTGACTTGTCACTCGGCCGAGTGAAACAGATACCCTCCCAGTTCTATAAAATTACTGAGTGGCAGAGCCACTCGGCCGAATGGAGTTTCTCCATTCGGCCGAGTAAAGCAAATCCACTCGGCCGAGTCGTAAGTGGCGAGGATATTTTCAAATTTTTTTAGTTTATGCCCCTCGGCTGAGTGGCGTTCTCACTCGGCCGAGTCGTAACAATCATATATATGCAGCAGCGGCAGCGGCGCGGTTTTCGAAACGCAAAATCACCAAATCACGCCTGAGCCGCTACCGCTTCATCTCCCCTCGCCCGCTGTGATCGACCCTCCCTCGCCCGAATCGAACCGACGCCGCCGACTCACCGTCGACGCCGACGTCGATGACGCCGACGCCAACCGTCGGCGCCGCCCCCCAGCCGCCGATCACCCCTTTTCGCCCTGAAATCCCCCATTTCTCCTCATTTCTCTTGATTTGTACGCCTGTTACGCCCCCAAATTCAAATTAATTTCCATATCTATCTATTATCCCTTATCTCCCCCATACGTATTGATTATTATTCACTGATTTTATCGTTTTCGTTTCAGGCTAGCTTGGGGGAGCTTTGGAGAGTTTTAGGATGCGTACGGAGCTTTACGGAGGAGGCATCTCTTTGTACACACTGCTGATTGCTCTCGCGGCGTGTTCAGGTATACTCGTTCCATTATTTTGCACGTCGCATTACTTATTTGGGTGAGCACGTCTCGCGGCACATATGCCGCCGCGCACTAGGCCACGTACACGGGAAGCCACTGCCAAGCGGAAGAGGACCGATGATCCTGGTCCCTCTTCCGCTAGGGAGGACTCCCCTCCACCTATCCCACCACCACCTACACAACCGCTTCCTGCCGATCCCGTTCCACCACACTCTCCTGCCATCGGGCCGATGGGGATTACGTTTCGAAATGACGCACACAGCGCCAGATTCGAGCATATCTGCCATCGCTCGATAGTACCCTCTAGGTTTACACACCTAGCCGACCTAGACCGCCTAGGGGTACTTGAGGGGCTTCTCACGTTATACGACAACGTGGGATGGCGTGATTTTCTGTCGGTGTCGGCGGATACTTACATCCGTCCGACACTAGAGGTCCTTAGTTCCATTGACCAGACCCCTGGAGGATGCTCCTTCCGTTTGATGGATCGAGAGTGCAAGATCACTCTCGACATGCTATGAGCATTTTTCCAATGGCCCGCCGTCCCTGACCCAGACCGTGCCTATGCTCCCACGCACATCCCACCCCCGTCGTTCGACACCCACACCTTCTCGACCCGGATCACGGGATCCCCACTCGCCTTTGACCCTAGTAGGGCCAAGGCCTCAGCTATCCTCCACCCCTGCCTCCGCATTGCGCAGTGCCTTATGGCGACTACTTTTCTCGTGAGGTATGAGCCCGGGACCATGTCTACGCTAGAGCTCTACATTATCTATGCGATGACTCGCCCTAGGGTTCTAGATAGGGGTAGCGACGTCATGGTCCCCGCCGTCAAGATCGACATTGCCAGCTGGTATTTGGACCGCATCATTATTTCGGTGAGCGCTCGCTCCCCTATCTGTTACGGCGGTCTGATCACCCTTTTGGCCCTTATGACCGGAGTGGACCTACCTGACGACTTGCACCGACCTCCGGGCCCCACCACACTTTCTATAGATGTTATTTCCCGGATGAAGATGCTTCATCCCCACAGTCGTCAGGACTGGGTGTGGTTGCACGGTCCCTTCAGTGCTGATTATATGGTTCTCCCGAGCCCCGCTCGGACACATATTGGACCGGCTCACGGGGACTGGATTCCAGTGATGGATCTCCTTATCCCTGCCGCCTACGTGCTTGAGCCTAAGGATGCTGAGCAGACACCCCCTGTACCACCTGTCGACCCCGGGATCCCTCAGCCTGCACCTGCACTGTCTGCACCTCCCGACACCTCTGTCCACACGTCTGTTAGTGTCAGGAGCACTTTAGCTGAGTAGTCCACCACCACCACCACTGCGCCTATTTTCGTCGAGCCCATTACCACACTGAGTCCCGAGCGTCCACCCACCATTCTTGAGAGCGGCGAGTCTTCCTTTACCGCTGCCGTGGAGACCCTCTCCCGATTGCTGTTCTCGACTCCTGGGGAGTCATCTTTTGTGCCCTTCATGGCCTCCCCAGTCGTCGACCTTTCGGTCTCCACCGCCCCTGTCTTTACTGAGAGCGTCGTGACATCTGTCCCCACGTCTGTGTGACTGACCTCTCACACCACCTCGTCGTCTATTTTCACTTCCACTTTCTCTTCTTCTGCTGCTGCTTCCGCTTCGACACAGCCTGCGTCCCAGCCTCACACCGAGGCTGGGCATCACGTAGTGAGCACCGCACCACTCCCACCCTTCTTTGCTACACACATTCACTACACCGCCCGCCAGAGACAGCCCCGCATTTCACCGGTTAGACCTGTGCGTCCCTCTGCTCTACCACCCCCCGACACTCTAGTTCAGAGCATTCGTGCTCTTGAGGGGGCTGTTAGTGGACTTAGAGGGGACTTTAGGGCTCTCTCCGCCACGGTCAGCGCCGTGCAGACCCGCGTCGCCATCCTTCCCAGTATTCAGGCTTGCCTGAACCAGATTCTAGCGCGTCTGCCTCCACCACCGACACCCTCCCAGCAGCTACCACGCCCACCACCACCTCCACCTCCTCCGCCACAGGACGGTGCTGGTGCACCACCCCCAGCCTAGGCACACACTGGATGCCTTCTATATTTCTGTTGTTTTGCTGGTTGTTTTTGGAGCCTGATGATTTTTTCCCCCTCCTCCACATACTATTTTGGTTCCTATTTGGTCATATCTTTTTATCTCTTTTTGGGAGTGAGGGAGAGTCTTTTTGGGGACACTTTTATCTGCATCATTCTGATCTCTGCATGCATCATTCACATTCACCTCATATTTTCTTTTTCTTTTTCTTTTATTTTCATCATGCATGCATCCTCACCCCCCCACCCATTTCGCGTCTCTCGGTGTGCCACACTTTGCACATTGAGGACACTGTGCACTTTAGCTTGGGGGAGTGAGTTCTCACACTTTTTGCTTTTTGTCACCTTTTATTTTTATTTTTTCCACCTTTTCTTTGTTTTTACACCATTTTCACTCACTTTTTTCGTTTTTTATCATGCATCGTGTTTTCTTATCTTTTTGAGTGTGCTACATTTCGTAGTAGTTTCTATTTTCTTTTATCCTTATTTCTTTCATCTTTTGCTAGAGATGACTTTTCTATGATGATGATGATGTGGTGATTGGCTTATCTCTGTTTGCATGCTATTTTGTCACGCCATAGTTTTTATTTCAGATATCATATGCTTTGTCATGCTACGCATTTGAGATAGTAACCCACCTTTTCGTATATGAATATGGATGAAATTCTGTTATTAGCTGAAGTCTGATAATTCATATGTATGCTTTTCGTAGAAAACACACCAAGCTTCACGCATTGATTGCTTATATCTGGAGTACTGCTTTCCTTTCGTATATCACTTCTTATTGCATGAAAAATGTACACATCACTTTCAGGTTGAATGAATGAATGTTAGGGTGATATAACTGGACTAGTTTACTTTCTGAGATCAAACTGAGTAGATTACTTTACTCTGTTGAAGTTGTTGTGCACGTCTTATAGAGTGAACCGAGTGTTACATTTATTTCTTTCTCCACATATCTTGAGCATTAATTCTCTACTTTTATTCATTGGTGAATCTCCCTTTAGCGGATCCTATATTGGCAATTTCCCCGCTTTATAAAGTTCATGATCCACTACCCCCAAAATCAAAATCATATATATATATATATATATATATATATATATATATATATATGCATGTATATCTTTCTATCTTTTGATTTGGGATCACAGTTGTATATAGATATCTCTTGATATTATTAAAGAAAAAAAAGAAAATAAAAGAGAAAAGAAGTTTATACATGATCCCATCTCACATTCTTTCTCTCTTTCTTCCCTCTTTTATTTTTATTTTATCATGGAGCTTCAGAAATGGGGAATATATTTATTGATTTATCTTATGCCACCACGCTTATAGATAAGCTTGGGGGAGAGGAACCAATGATGTGTGAGAGAGTGACTACCTGACTGTGCATGCCAACCTAAGCTAGGTAATTTTCTATACTAGGTGAGATCACTAAAAGTTTTGCGAAATCCAGGAATTGACACTTAGTATACATTTCATGAAAACCGCACTTTTCTATTCTTATTGCTCAATATTGTGTGATATCTCTTATACTCCAGATAGAAAGCATTCAATTCCAAAGTGTGTGGTCTATGATTATGCATACCGCTTTAGATGCTTCAGACGATGTTAATTCTAGAATGATTCCGTATCTCATATTATTTTGCTATTCTGGGGTTTTCTATTTTGAATGCATCCACATACTATAGTATCGAGATAAAAATCTTTGGCGTGAATTTTACATTCGCGTGTGCTACATGAGTAAACAAAACCCACGTCCTGAGAAAATGATCTAGCACCTCTCTCTTTGCTTGCTTTCTTTATTTTCTATCTCTTCCATCTTTCTTTTTTGTTATTATTATTATTTTTTCCATCGGGCTCGCCTTTTACTTATCTTCCTCGAGGACGAGTAAGAGGCAAGCTTGGGGGATTTTGATCACTCCATATTTTACACCCTTTTTCTGCATGTTTGCATGCCACTTTGATCGCTCATATCGCGTTTTCCACGATTATTCAACAATATTACGATGCTTTTCACTATTTCTTGTTTTTGTCGTATTTCAGGAGATATGGAGCGATTTGGAGTGATTTTGAGATCAAGAGGATTTGCACCCACTCCGGAGTGTCACCCACAGCTCTTTTGAGGGCCATTCAGCGATGGAAGACGAGTGGAAGAAGAAGGAACTTCGTAGGAGCGACGAGGAGGAGAAACGAAGAAGATTGGCCATCTACAGCATGTCACTCGACCGAGTGAAGCACTCACTCGGCCGAGCAAAGAAGCACACTCGGCCGACCAGACCAGACACGCTCAACAGAAGAATATCAGCGTGCCCTCGGCCGAGTGACGATAGACCACTCGGCCGAGTATGGAGATCCCCTCGCCCGAGTGGCATGGGAAAATCCATCCAAAAAGAGGCCGACTTACTGGAAATCTACAGTCGACCTGAAAGTTCCGACTCGGCCGAGCATGGAATGCCCCTCGGCCGAGTGAGTAAAGCCACTCGGCCGAGTCACCTCCGAAGACAAACCCTCGAAAACCCCCGACTTACTGGAAATCTACAGGGTTTGTCACTCGGCCGAGTGACATTTGTCACTCGGCCGAGTGAGCCATTCCGCCTGCTGCGTAAGTTGCGATCTCTGGGCTGCGCATGGGCATTTTGGTCACGATTTTCTGGGCGATTTTGAAGGGTATTTAAACCCAGTTTTTGCCCTAGTTGAGGAGGACTTTTGAGAGCTTTTTGGCAGCCTTTTTGAGAGCTTTTTAGATCATTAGATTTAGCTTTTCTTTTGGGGATTAAAAGGCTACTCTTGTTGGATGCTATTGGATTCTCATTGGTTTATCTATTCTCTTACCAAAACCCCTATTTTTATTAACAATTTCTCTATTGCAGTGAATTGTGTTGATTTTATTATTGATTTTCCTAAGTATTGCATGATGATTAGTGAGTAGTGCCATCGTCTTAGGGCGTAAGGATGAACCCTATAGACCCTATTTCTAAATTGTGATGAATTGGTGAAATTCTTGCTAGAATTGATTAGGGTTAGGTTGGGATTGATTAATTACGGATAGCTAGGGATTCATATCGATTGGGATTTGCAAGAGATTGGGTCCCAATTGATAGGAAGTCCTAGAAATTCGATTTAGATTTACGATTGGACTTCTCTAGAATTGGTTTGCAAGAGATTGGACCAAAGCTAGGATTTTTAATCGTGTTTCTATACCAATATCCGTTTGCAAGAGATTGGACGGGTAGGAACTATCTCAACCTAGGTCGTAGCTCGAGTTTGCACGAGAGCGGGCTCGAGATACGATTGAACGATGATGTCGTTCTTCATGCTAGTGGCTTAGGTTAGGGTTTGCAAGAGATTGGGCCCTACCCAAGGTTTGCTATAGACCGGCAATATCACGAGAGCGTGAGCTTGGTTCTACATTTAGTTGCGACTAGTTCACCTAAAATTCAAGTCTAGCAATGATGAAACCTATGAATCACAACGATGAGATGCGGTCCGTAGCGGGGATTCCCTATCCCTATGCGCTTCGTTTTATTGATATTTCTATCGACATTTGAACGATTGTGACTATTTTATCCCAAATTATTCTCGACCCTCTTGATAGCTAGGTGATTGGAAGAAGACACTGTCATTTGTTTCTCCCTGAGTTCGATACCCGCTCGCCGCTACACCGTGCGCTTGCGGTAAGACTACGAGTCGCTTGCCCCGGGTGTGTGTACTCCCGGGGCTTCGATCAATAACCATTGTTTGTGTGTGTTTCATGATTTTGAAAATATGTTCAAACTTATTTTTTCATGAAAATGGGGACGTTGGGGTTTATTAACATGCATGCATTTTTGATCCATGTGTTGTGTCAATAGGGGAGTTAATATGTTATATGTTTAAAATATTCTAAGACATATTTTAACTCTCATTTCGGAGGTTATTTGAGATCATTATTTACAATTGGTTATTTTTGGTCTCAAACTAAACCTCTTGTATATTGCCAACTTGTTCATGTTTTATTTTGTTTTGGCAATATCATTGTGTATCATTGAAGCTTGATTTTTCCATATCTATTGCTTTGATACACGTTAGGCCCATGGCTCCATTATTTTTTCATCAATTTGTAAAGAGGATTAATTTTCAAGATTCTTTTTTATACAATTGATATTTACCTCAATTGTTAGAGATTGCTAATCTCCTTCTTTATAATTGGTATTAGATTCTAAAAGTCAAAGTTTGACCATTTCTATGATCTAGGGAGAGCATGGGATAGTGAATTGATACCCACTAAATTTTTCAATTTGGTATCATACATCTCCTTTATTCTTGCATATTGTCACATCTTGGTTAAGATGACAAGGGGGAATATTGTTGATATCCACCTTTTTGACGATGTCAGGGGGAGAGTTATGCATTATGTAACCTTATAGGAGAGAGTTTTATACATATGCATATGGTGAGAGATTTATGGGATTAGATAAACCATTCATGTTTGCATGATATTGTCCATTACAATTGGTTTATGTTATCCATGCCTATTATATGTCACCATGATCTTATTTGGTAGAATGAGTATTTACTATTGTGTAGCTCATTGTAGAATTGGTACATATAAGTAGGGAGAGCTCATTAGCATTGTGCTTTAATACTTTGTATTTTACATAATGTGTGTCATCATCAAAAAGGGGGAGATTGTTGAGTATTGGTGTTTCTACCAATCTTATTTTGATGATGATCACAACATTATGTTGTTACTAATGACTCTCATGTTTTAGTCTGACAATTTCATTCCTAGAATATCTTTCTTGGAGACTATTCACTTGGTGCAATGATGGACATCAAGTGGAGAAGGGCCAAATTTTGGACTCAAGGAGTGCCAAAGCTTGGAGATGATGGAGAGCAATCATGGCATCAAGATTGAAGACTTAGACTCTAAGGAAAGCAATGTAATCCATGTAATATTTACTTTATAGCTTTCTCTCTTTTAAGTCTAGGTTAATGTAATGCCTTGTTAGATGGTTTACTCATTCATGCCTATGCATTTAACCATCTTAGTGAGCCTTAGGATTATCATAGTAACCAACCAATTAGGTTCACTCTGTCCAAAGACTCATTTAGAGTATCTGGCTTTACATTAGTCGTCCGATGAAGGGTTTACAGTCGACTGGGTGATTTCCAGTCGCCTGGCGATCTTTCTACAGTCGACTGATATGCACAGCTCAAGTCAACATTTCAATTGACTCAAACTTGAGCTTTACGCACAGTCGACTGCTGCTCAGTTTACAGTCGCCTGTAGATTTACAGTCGCCTGGGAATTGGCCAACAGTCGTCTGAGTAGCGTAAGTGCATTCTCTGCATCTCTCTGTCTTTTCTCCATCTTATACAGCAGTCGACTGATGAAGGTATTACAGTCGCCTGACTATAAGACAGTCGACTGTATTATTGACATCAGTTGCCTGTATGCTTATCTGGAGAAAGAGTGTAGCTCTCTGTTCTATTACATCCCCTGCAGCAGTCGCCTGCTGAAGGTTTTACAGGTGCCTGTCCTGTTTCCAGTCGACTGTATTGTCTTCTTCAGTCGACCGTCCTGGCTCAGATTATAGCCGTTGGATATTTTCTAGCCGTTGATCAGTCGACTGTTCCTGTCGTTTTCGCCAGTTTCTAGCCGTTGCAGAATTGATCTTTTGGCTGTTTTCTTGGGTTTTGGGGTTTGATATAGGGTTTATATATATATAAATGTGCTGCCATCTCTTATACTTCTTGATGCTATTGAATATCTCAAGAGATCTATAAGCAACTCTCAAACTCCCTCAATTCCCTCTTTGGAGCTCTCATTCCTCTTTATGCATTGAAGTCCAGCTCAAGGGAATTCATTCAAGTGCTTTCAAGCATATCTCAACACTTGGAGATCCTCTTCCATGCCTTGCATCCATTTATGAGTAAGCATCTCAAGGCATAGGTAAGAGTATTTATTTTACTTGGTGAATTTGTAACTCTAATTCTCTTAGTGGGAATTAGTCTTTCTCTCTTTGTGGGAGTTTATCTCTTTGTGGGATTAGGATATTCTCTGTGTGGGAATAACTCTCTTTGTGGGAGTAACTCTCTTTGTGGGAGTTTAGTGTCCTAGTGTAGGGCTAACCCTAATTCTCTGAGTGTGAGTTAGTGATTCTCTGTGTGGGAGTATTGATCCTCGTGTAGGGTTGGTTGGGTCCTTGTGTATGGCATAAATCATCTTTGTGGGGTATCTCCTTGTGAGATTTGTATTCACTTCTTTGTGTGGGAATATAGTGAATATTGGTGTGGCTGGACGTACCCAAGTTTCGGGAACCAGGGTAAAACTTTGTGTTTGCATTTGGATTAATTGTGTCAATTATTTCCTCATGCATTTATAATTCTGCATTTGCAAGTTTAATTTTAATTAGACAATTTTATTGCCATTACACTATTCACCCCCCCTTCTAGTGTGTGTTGTTAGTATTGCAAGGGTAAGGCGATCCTTACAAGAGATGTAGATCTGGATCTCTAGGTTGTATTGGGAATAAGGGGGATTATTTCGGTCGATCCATCCAAATCCCTAGGAGAACTCGTACTGGGATCATGCCCACAGTCGGTGGAATTGATGAGCTTAAGGAGTATATTTGGGATTTAAATAGGGAGTTAGTGGATCCAACCAAGGCTCGTGACCATGCCCGGCTCGTGCCTTGAGGGGATCCACCGACGAACTATATCGCTACATTGACGGCTACCTTCCTTGCATCAATGAGAGCCACCGAAATACCTCGAAATTCTAACCAACGAGAGTGGTATGAGTTGAGAGATCAACCCCCAAAATCTAATGCAATGTAAAGATCTCATTCTAACATCAACCTCTGATTGTCTTAGCGGTGATCCCTAAGGCCCTAGCTTCTTTTATTATCGAACCAACAACACCATCACACCAAATCTTCACAAACCGACTGCTATCTCATTCTAAGATTTAAAGATAATCTGAGACCCCAATACACTGTCACTGTCCATGTGGGATTCGACAATCTTTTATACTATAATTTGACAATGTCCGCTTGCGGATAGAGCCCAGAGCCGACACCTATGAACCATACTACACCTAGCGACTGTGACATCGCTAGGTGGACTTTATGTATTAGTTCGAGGTGCGTCAATATTCTACACGTAGTAAAGCATATAGGATTTATAATAGAAGAACCTCATGCATTGAAGAATCTCTTCATGTTAGTTTTAATGAGAACTTTTCTCCTATAACTTGACGTCCCACCGATTTGCACAATGTGTAGTTGGAACGAGGATACCAGGGTTAAATATTTGTAACCGCAAGCACACGGTGTCGATTTGTGGCTTGGGGTCGAACACAGGGAGGCATGTGATGTGCTTGTAATCAAACAGGAACCGGATCATCCGGTGGGTGAGCTAGCCCTATCGCTTGGTGGGTTGTCACGATATGAAACTACGAAAAGGTGTAAGATATAAAAAGTAACCTAGGACTTTGGTTTCCACCCTATCATGAGTTCTCACTATTACGATCGACGGATGGGAATAAGATCAAATTCTAGGGTTTAGTGGTGAGACGTTGCCTCTAATAGCGGTACCTAGCGTCCCATGGGCCCGATATTCTGGTCGATGCCCAGGATGATATGCTAGGTCTACCCGGGTTTGGACGGTGGGCATTCCCATGTCCGACACCAACCGACTCTGGGAGAACTAAGCTCGCAACGATTGCTCCCGACATTTCATCCAAGCCGTTTCCATGCGTGAGGAATCAATGTCTATGCTAGAGGTGTGAGCTGTGGCTAAGGGATCAAACTCCTGTTTTATTTTCCCTTGGCCCGACGGTCAGAGGCGGTCTTTCTCCCACCAATGAAAATAAAACACTCCGCGTAACCATCTAAATCCCTATATCCTATCGAAACCCTAATCCTATGGTCGTTCTAGGGAGAACCCACGAAGGGGCTTCCACCAATATCCCAGATTTGGAAACTACTCACTAATCATTGCAAGAGATTCAATAACACAAATTTCAGCCATTAAAATGAGAATCAAAGAGTAAACTACTGTAGCAAATGGTATTAATAACGCAATATTAAAGTATTAAAGCGATCAAGAAACTTACAAATTAAAATAAATTCTCAGCAGCCAAAAACACCTAAAAACAGTTAAGAAAATGGGGATTTCGTTTTCTGGGAAACCTAGGGCTATTTATACATTCGGGCAAGATGCCAGGAAATATTCCCATAAGAAGACAAAAATAAACCTCCACCCGATCGGTTGAAACATCAACCGATCGGGTGAGACGATCGTTGACCTGGATCTTCAGCCTCTGAAATACTTCACCCGATCGCTGAACTGGTCGGGTGAGACGTTGGACTCTCAAGCTGGGCATTCTGCTGCTACAAGTGACCCGATCGGTTGACAAGTCAACCGAATCGGGTGGAATTCGAGTCACAAAACAGAGGGCACTGTCACACCCAACCGATCACCGAACCGATCGGTTGGGGTTTGCTTCTTTGCTTGCTCCTCCTCAGGTCTAATACGGTGCACAAGCCAATCAGGTGGATCTATCTACCCGATCGGTTGAGGGCTGATACATGATCTGAATTGACGTATGGCCCTCAAGTTCTCGTGTGACTCCTTTCGTTGCTCCGAAGACTCATGATGTGGGCTATGTATGTCCCCTGCGCTGGAAATCTCTTGCAATAGCACACAAACACAAAGAAAGTGAAAAGGAACTAAAATCACAAAAGAATAGATACGAAACAATGAAAAACGACGGAAAATCACGGAGAAGACGTGCGTGATATATCAATTATAAACGCACGTCAAAATCCCCCAAGCTGAACCCTTCCTCGTCCTCGAGGAAGACGAGTAAGAATAGGAGCTCGGAGGGAAAAATAGAAAGGAAGAAACAGAAGAAGAAAGCAAAATCCTAGATCACCCGTCAGAGCCAACGAAAACCAACACGCCACACTAAGCAAGCATGCGATAAGCATATCACTAAACCCAGGAATATGAGTCCATACAAGTGTCGTGGGTACACGCGGTGAAGCGCGAGTGAGTGAGGTCGTGAGCTAGCAGATGATGTAACTATCTAATTTGTGCAATAAAGCTCCATATACTCATACCCAAGGAATGACCCAAATATCTATTCAATTCGAATTAGCGGTGAATAATAGTTCAAGCATGCGTGAGAATAGAGTAAGAATAGAAAACATATCATATGTCGGAGACTCTACTGCTAGGAACTAGGAAATCGCCGCACGATTGCCAATATGATTGCTAGAAAATTCATATGCCAAGTGTGTTCGAAAACGAAGGGGGTTGAGTAGGGGTTGAGGAGAGCACTTGGTGCAAATTCTCGCCTTCCCTTTATTCATGGCGGTAGGAGTAATATTCACAACGGAAGATTTTTTTGGGGTTTTGGATATCTGTATATTTTTTGGATTTTTGCTATACATATTTTTTATTTTCTCCCTTTTTTCTTTTTGAATTTTTCTTCTTCTTTTTTTTGAAGTGGGATAATGAAAAGTGTGCACTCCCCCAAATGGGAGAACGATGCACGACGAGGGGATCTGCACCAAGTAAAACAAAAAAGAATTCGAATTCTAAACACTTGGCAAAAGCAAAAAAAAATTCGTTGATCAGAACATAAGCAAAATGGGTTATCCTAGTCATATTGGCAGAGTCCCGACACATGCGATTTGAAGCGTAATACATGTATGATTCATGCACAAAGAAGAAGGCAGTGGAGGCAATATACCGCATATTCGAAATTGAAGCATAATAGTCTAGGGGTCATCCAAGGATAGGCATATAAAACAAAATCACAACATAGAAGCACACCAACTAGCTAGTCACAACACACAACTCACACAAAAGCAAAGTGAACCCACTGAGCATAAAATGCAGTAGGACTCGACTTCCTAGGGTTAGTGAAAGTGATTATCATAGCTAAGCTAAGTGCATGCGTGGTTCCATGGCAGTTCATCATGTGGGGTCATCTTTAGGGGAGGGAGAACTAAAAAGAAAGAAAAAGAAAACCACGATGAAAACGACTCAAAAATAACGGAAAAAAGACAAGACTGACGCACAAAGTGTGACTCCCCCAAGCTGAACGTTGCATTGCCCTCAATGCAATAGAAGTAAATGCAGGAGGGCAACTAAAGATGGGAGGGAAGTGCGCACCGACAAATAAACGGGAAAAATATGAAAAATACACAAATAGAGATATAGAAAAATAAAGAAAATAAATACCAAAACAAACTATACAAAAGAAACATACACACAAACACACAAAACAAACACACAACAAACAAGAGACAATACGACAACAATCACAGAAAATAGATTTCCCCCAAGCTGATCTCAATAATGCTAGAAAAAAGATGTGATCATGGTGATGCAGAACAAATGGCTAGGGGAAAATCAGAAAAAAGGGAAATCAAGGTGCAGGAGCGGAAGGAAGAACAAACTTGGGTTGGCTAGGTTTATTGAAATGGGAAAAATCATGATTCTCGCGTCAGGCAAAGAAACGGAGAAATCATGAAAAACATACAAAAAGACTGATCTCTCGCTATCGAGAGGATTCCTGTTTATTGAAAGCATAAAATTTTACACAATTGCTACACTACTGGGTTGATATCACCTATAGCAAAAGGCGGATCCACTATCTTTACCTGTACAAGCAACTGCTCCAACTGCTCCTTCCTTGGTTCTGCTAGGCGCATGTGTCCACGAACACATACGAACTCTAGCAATGCATTCTCTATCATTCCCACAAGGACTCCACCTGTACCCTGCAAAGAACAGGATGCATCAGTTCGCTGCAAAAATTTCACCCTCGTAATAAAAGTATTCCAAAGAGGATCGTCTATAGAAATATATGAAATAAATAGTGGTGGACGATACTTCCCTGGAAATAATTCGATATCATCTTGTGTTGTGATAACTATCTCTGTGGTGTCCTCTCTCAGCTGCTCAGGTAAATATGGGTCACAGGTGTGGACTTCCTTGACAGGTTCGTTTAGATATGACACGTCCAAGCATACCTCCGATACATAATCATGTGTGTGCTGCAAAAGGTACGACGTGTCAAGAGTATCTGAATCAAAATAAATATCAAATGGAATAGATGATTCAGAAATGGAATGGGTAGGAATATCTCCCTGGATGGGAGCAGTAAGCTCTGTGGGATAGTTCTCGGCATCAGTGGAAGGATGAGCTGGCTGCGGAAGCTCTAACGGAGGAGGGTAATGCTCGGGATCCTCATGAATGGATGTGTCCTTGTCTCGATGCACGACCTCCTCATCGATGAGCTCTGGTTCCGCGTTTAAGGCCTCCTCAAAAGCATGCTCTGGCTCCACATGGTGCTCTTTTGTCTCTTCATCAACTATCAATGTAGGCTCTCTCTGGAATGGTGATGCTGGCTGCTCATGTGTGTCAACTTGTGGGGATGTATCGTGTGGAGGAGAATGCCTGCAAGCAATCCAAAAATGTAGTCTACCCACCAGAAAATCAAGACTGACATTGATGTCTTCCTCAATTGTTCCTGCAGCCGAAACATGGTTCATAACAAAACCTGCAAAGCGTAGCTCAAATGCATCGCCTATTGTAATGCTAACTGAACCGGTGACCTCACTGATTCCAAGAGGCCCTCCAATAAGTTCTGAATTATGTCCTCCTCTGGCGGCGCATATGATTCAATTTCTGCTCCTCCCACTGCCTCTTCGTCCATCCACTCTTCATATGCAACAGCTGTATTGTAGGATGTGGGATCGACGATGACACATTCTGGCTCTGGCAATATGACTGGCGATGATTCTTGCCCATAAGAGGAAGAAGCAGAACTGATATCCTTGGAATTCATTGCAGCCTTAGGCATAAGCACATTGGTTTCAATGTCTCTTTTCACCGATTCCAATAGAAAATCACCCCTTTCAATCTTGTCTTGCATTTCAATCTGATGTGCAAGCATCTCATCAAGAAGCTGATCTCCCGTCAGGGCGTTCTGATCAAAATCTGTGGCCCACATGGAAGCATGCATCCCATCCAAAAGGTATTCTCCCGTCTGAGCACTCTCATCAAAATAGTATTGTCCCATCTGAGCACTCTGATCAAAATAGTATTCTCCCATCTGAGCACTTTGATCGAAATCTGTGGTCCATATAGTGTAATCCATTATACCTGATCAACAAAGATACATACCTGGGGAAAAATATCAGTGGCACAAAAGAATATAGAAATGATAGTAATGGTGGCGAGGGTGAAAATTCCCGATAAAAGACTACCTACCCTCTACAACGAATATGTACAATATGTATGACGTGTGTTTATATTTTATATATTCACGCACGTCTACTTTGTGTTTTTCCGTTGTTTTCCGTTGTCCCGTGTCCATTTTCTTGGGATTTTTAGTTTTCTTTCACTTTTAGGTGTTTTTGTGTATTTGTAGGAGATTGCTAATGTAGGGGACATATAACAAAGATATCATGAGTCCCCGGAGCAATGGGAGGAGTCACGCGTGATCCAGGGGGTCAAACGACGAAGATCGCCATTTTTTAGCCCTCAACCGATCGGTTGGACACAGCCAACTGATCGGGTGGTGCACGCGTGTCCGACCCAGACAGAAGCTGAAGCGAAGTGCAGCCCAACCGACCGGTTCGTCGACCAGTTCAAACCAACAGAGCTCTTTGCCATTTGGAGCTGAATTCCAACCGATCGGGTGACATCTCACCAGATCGGTTCATCTGTAGCTGATTTCCCAAGCGACGACCCAGAGAGCTCAACCGACGGTTCACTGACCGTGCCAAGTCGACAGAACTTTCTGTATTTGTGGGGGGCAATTCCAACCGATCGGTTGAATGGTCAACTGATCGGTTCACCTGATGCTGCATTTCTCCAAGAGACGACCCGGAGACGCCAACCGGCCGGACCAAGCGAGCGGCTGAAGTTCTGAACCGTCGATGTTGAAGCGCGAAGTAGCTCACCTGATCAGTTGATGCTTCAACCGATCGTGTGATGTCGATTTGTATATATATTTGCCCTAGGTTGCTGAAAAGGAGAGTGGTTATTTTTCTGTCTTTTTTCTTGTACGGTGACGGCTGGAATTTTATAGTTTTTGTAAGTCTTCTGATCGCTTTCAAACTTTAATATAGTCTTAATAGCATTGCTACTTCTTCATTTCAATCATCTGATCATGATTTTTACTGTTGATTTTTGTTTAGATCGCTTTTTAGCTATGATTTGTAAATAGTTCCCAAAGCTGGGATTTTGGTGGAAACCCCTTCGTGGGTTCTCCCTAATGCGTCCATATGACTAGGATTTCGATAAGGATTAAGAATTTAGATGGTTACGCGGGGTGTTTCATTGTCATCGACGGGAAAAAGACGGCCTTTTACCGTAGGGCCAAGGGAGAATAAACCTGGCAGTTGACTCCCTAGCCATAGCTCACGCCCTTAGCGTAGACATTGAATCCTAGCACGTGGGAATGGCGTGATGAGATGTTGGGAGTTATCGTTGCGAGCTTAGTGCTCCCGGAGTCGGTCGGTGTTAATGGACATGGGAATGCCCACCGACTGAACCCGGGTAATCCGGTGTATCATCCTGGGCATCGACCAGAATATCGGGCCCATGGGACGCTGGTATCACTCTTAGAGGCAACTCTCACCACTAAACCCTAATTCCGATCGTTTTCCTATCCGTAAGTCGTAATAGCGAGAACACATGATAGGGTGGAAACCGAAGTCCTAGGTTTCCTTTTATATTGTTTATCCTCCGTATTTACATTCCGTGACAAACCATCGATCGTTTGAGCTAGCTCACCCGTAGGGTGAACCAGTTCCTCTTAGACACAAGCACAACCACGCCTCCCTGTGTTCGACCCCCAAGCCACACTACAACACCGTGCGCTTGCGGTATAAATATTTAAATCTGGTATCCCCAATCCTATTGCACTCTTATGCTTCAAAACTAGGGGACGTCAAGCTTTATGACGCAATTGCCGGGGAGGCAACGTGCTTGTTTATTTTAGGACCTTTGAACCCTTGAGTCTAGCTCACATCTTCACCTCGCGATAATTTTCGCATTCTTCATTTTCGTTTTTGTATTTTTTATTTTTATTTTCTATTTTTTATCTGTTTCCATACCATACTTGCTTCACGGGGTGTTTGTGATTTTTCATGCGCAAGAATACAAGGAGTCTCGACGACTTGATTCCTTTAGATCCGGAGATCAACGCCACCGTGAGGCGTCTAAACGCAGAAAGAAGAAGATGGGAAGAAGCTGAAGCTATGGGAGAGAACACTCCTCCCCAGAAATCTCTGCTGGAATACTCGATGCCTTCCATCGGGTCCACCTCCTCCATTCAACCTCCGGCTATTGTAGCCCAAAGTTTCGAGAAGTATGACACATTCAGGATTAATGGTGTCACAACTGAAGCAATCCGTCTGAAGCTATTCCCCTTCTCTCTACGGGATAAAGCCAAGCAATGGCTTAGGGGAAAGGACCCGAACACCTTCAATTCTTGGGAGAAGCTCTCGATCGCTTTCTTGACTAAGTTCTTTCCCCCGGGAAAGACAACGAAGCTGAGGAGTGAGATCTCCTCCTTCTCCTAAGCCAGCCACGAGTCCCTGCACGAAGCTTGGACGAGATACAAAGAGATGCAGCGGAGATGCCCTCATCATGAACTTCCAAAGTGGCAGATTATAAATCTGGTCTATAATGGGTTGAGTGATGACCTAAAATCTTCGATGGACGCCGCGACTGGGGGGTCCTTTATGTCAAGAAGTGAAGAATATGCCTGTAACATTTTAGAAAACATGGCATCAAACAATAAGAGGTGGTGCGATGAGCTTGCAATACCCAGATCTGGAGGCATTCATAGAGTCGAGGACGTCGACAAGTTGTCTAGCAAATTCGATTTGCTATCGACCCAGATCTCAGCGCTTATGGTATGAGCTAGTGGTGCCAGCACCCAACAGGTAGCAGTGGTGGAAGCGGAAGTCCTGGGAGACTTCGAGGGTGGTGATATTTTACCGCCGATGGATCAAGCTAGTGCGCTTTTCTTCAACCCGACGGGTAATGCGTCGTATCCACCCAGGACTAGCTCGAATCTGGTTTATTCTTCTAATAACCAGAACCACCCCAATTTGAGCTATAGGGCGTCGTATCAGCAGCCCCAGCAGCCCCAGCAACAAGTATATCAGCCGCCTCGGCAACAGCAACAGTTTCAACAACAGCAGCAGCCACATCAAGTATATCAACAGTATCCTCCCAGGAACTAGCAGCCCTTGCAGCAGCAGCAGCAGCCATATGGCCAGCAGCGAGTTATCTCCCCGGTCAAGACACTCTTGACCCAATATATTACGAATCAGGAGAAGATCAACTTGAAGCTGGAGATGGGACAGAGGGCCCTCACTGACCAAGTAACCCAGCTGGGGTTGCAGGTGGCAGGTGGCTAACCTTCAAAGGGCGCAAAACCAATTGCCGGGTCAATCGGAAGTGAATCCAAGGGGGGCAAATCAGACATTGGCACTAACGCATGATCATGCGAATGTGTCTGACATCGTCTTGAGAAGCGGGACACAAATTCCTACAAGAGTGCCCGCTAAGGAACCGGAAGCTCCGTTGGTCGATGGGCGACCAATTGAAAAATCAAATGACGACGGAGCTTCGTCACCAAAGAATACGACTCCGGAGGGAGTCCCTGAAGAAGAGAAGAAGAAGGACGAGGAGGGGAATCTTAGAGTATTTAAGCCTGTTGTGCCTTTTCCAAGACAACTTGCCAAAGCTAAAATTGATAAAAAATACGGCAAGTTCTTCGCCATGGTCAAGGATTTGAGCTTGCAGATCCCTTTCCTCGAAGCCATAGAGACAATTCCCTCCTATGCGAAATTTTTAAAGGATTTGGTGACGAGGGGTTCCAGAAAGGAAAAGGTCTTTCTCACGGTGGAATGTAGTGCTCTCATCCAGCGAGCGAATCCGCCCAAGCTAAAAGACCCGGGAAGCTTCTCCATTCCTTGTTCGATTGGGGAAGTGAAGATCCAATGGGCGCTCATGGATTTGGGAGCGAGCATCAGTCTGATGCCCCTGTCACTATACAGGAGGATAGGAATGGGAGACCTGGAGCCCACAGGTATAACCCTTCAACTAGCTGATAGATTGGTCAAATATCCGGTGGGAATTGTAGACGACCTGCCAGTCAACGTCAGCGGAGTGCATGTGCTGGTAGACTTCGTGGTGATGGACATGCCCAAAGACACTCATACACCCATCATCCTTGGACGGCCCTTCATGGCCACTGATGGCGTACTGATGGATGTGAAGAAAGGGAAGTTATCCCTTAATGTTGGCGACCAGAAGGTCGAGTTTGACTTGGGGTTGTCTATGAAGCACCCTCCGGATGAACCTGGTTGCAATATGCTGGACTTTGAAGAGGAAAGAGCTGTAGAAGCTAGGGCCTGGGAAATTCTCTCAAGGAATCCCCCCGACAGCTTGGGGGACCTAGAAGAGCAAGTCAGTTTGAAGAAGGAAGTAGTTGTCTAGGAAGCGGGTGTCCACATACGATCCCTCCCGGATTCCAAAAAGTTGCTCCGACGAGGAGAGAAGGGAAAGAGCCCATGGGGCTCACCGTTGATGAGATCCGGATCTTAAGAAAAGTGGCGGTCGACGCCAATATGAGGGAGAAGCCCCCAGACATCAATGGAGGGAGGATCGTCGAGCAAGTCTACTTATCACCGCCGATGACACCAAAGGCCACCGCTCCAACATCTGAAGGAATGCCAAACATTGGGCATCACCCCCGTCCTCCTTGAAAATCATCTACCGGGAGTCGAGCAAACGACGTTAAACAACAGCGCTTCATGGGAGGCAACCCATGTTCTAAACCCTCGTCTTTATTTTTAGGATTATTTTTAGGTTTATTTTTCTTATTTTGTTGAATAAATTCAGCAACGGGAGCTTTCGTCAAGAGACTTAGGCTATTTTTAAAATTGTGCAGGAAACAATCCCCCAACCGATCGGTTGATCCCTCAACCGATCGAGTGGGACGTATCAGAAAGTAGCATATATCTGTTCTTCAGCGAACCGCTCGGGTGGAACAAGCTGAGACCGGGTGGCAGATCGTGTGAGAAGAGCAGAACTCTCGGGAAATTTGGGGATTTAATCAACCGATTGGTTGATATGAAGCAGTGGTCGTGTCACCGTCCAGGTGAAGTGCACAAAACTATCGGGAAAATCATGAAGCAGCCAACCGATCGATTGAAATCTCAACCGATCGGGTCGCTTGTAGCCACTTTTCAACAAATTTTTCGAAACTTTACCCAACCGATCGGGTGAGATCTCACCCGATCGGTTCGCCTAAAACCCTATAAATACCCCCGCCTTCACCCGTTCATTTCTCCTCACCCGATTTCGAAATTTCGCAGCCGTTTCGACTTCTCCACTCCTCAACCAGCCACGTTCTTCCCCCAAACGACCTCCAATCCCTCTCAACCGATCTCGCCACTCCCTCCTTCTCTCTCTCCATCACTCCCACTCTCATTCTCTTTCATCCACCCCTAATCTTTGCCCTAACCCTAACCGATTCTTCCCCATTTCAAAATTTTGTAGAAAAGGCGTGACGCGGCTTCACACTCCCATCAAGTGCACAGCGTTGGGTGATTTGCGAGCAAGGATTAACTTTGCTTCTGGGTAAACTCGTTCCCTAGCTCTATTTCTTACGTTTGCCCTAGTAGTACTGTTTTGCTCAATTGCTATTGATTGTGTGCATTTGTCATATCTTGCATTCACTTGCATTACACACCATCATGGCTAGGGAAAAAGATAAGGGTAAAGCTATCATGCATGAGGAGGAGCCGTCTCGCAAGAGACGGAAGTCCACACATCCACCTATTTCACGTCCTCCTCCTACACTGCCTACACAGCCCCTACCCCAATCTATCATCCCTCTTGAGGACCCAATGTTGGGCCCGCGTGGTTACCGTTTTCTGAGCCTTGAACAAAAATATTTTTATAATAGACTCGACGCACGTTCGCACCTTTCCACCAAGTTTGCACACGCACAAACACTTATCGATCTTGGAGTTTTCTCCGAAGTCGAGACTCTCTTCGCTAACTTAGGATGGTTAGCTTTCTTGAACGCCCCGCGGCATCCTACCCCGCCCTCACACTAGAGTTCTTATCTTCTCTCCGTTGTGAGTCGGGATCGATCATCGTTTTTCGGGTCCGAAACAATACTATCCGCACCCACCTGAATACTATTAATAACATTTTTGGATTCCCCATTCTAGGGGGCGATGCTATCCGCCCCTACGGATATCACCCCGACTTCGATGTCGATCAATTTTGGTTCCGCATCACCCTCCACGATCACTATCCCCGAGGTAAGGCCAAGGCCTCCTCCATCATTCACCACGTGTTTCGTCTGGCTCACCGAATCATATCTTGCACGTTCTTCCCAGGGATGAGTCCGGGACGGTGACTATCCCTGATCTTTTCATTTTGTGGGCCATGGCATTTGATTTCATTCTGGTGATGACGGGATCGCCTTCGAGGCCCCTCACATTCCCATTCATGCTGGTGCTTGGCTCATTCACAAGTTACTTGAGATTAGCCGCGCCGGTAAAGGCAAGTACTGTTGTGGGGGCCTCATTACCATCATAGCTTCATATCTCCAGTACAATATCATCATCCCCAGAGATTTGCCTCCTGCCGCAGGACCTACACATCTAAATCTTGATGTCCTGCGGCACATGCTCATGATCAAGCCCCGCCCCGACGGTCGTTTCACCTTTTACTATGGACACCCCCTGCTCCTTACACCATTCTGCCCAACCCAGGTCGCATGTCTATCGTTCTTGTGGCAGATTGGACATTCCCTCCCGACCCAGAGTATCTGGGGGGTTACGTCTTCCGTTCCTTCCCCCGGGCGCACCCAGACCACCTTCCCTTGTCGCCCACTTAGGCAAGCAGGATATCCCTGCATCCCGAGGAGACTCCGGGGCTGGCCCCAGTCATACCACCCCGGCTTCTAGCACTATCACTTCTAAGGCACTGACTGAGGCCTTCTTAGGCCTAGCCTCTGGTGCCGGCATGACCACTGCCGCTGGCACCACTTCCACTTCCCGTCCAGCCTCTACTTCTTCCGTTCGCCAAGCCGCCTCTGCTCGCCTCGCTCTCGAGGCTGAGATAGCTTCACTGCGCGCTCGCGCTTTGTTGGCTTCTTGTGCATCTTAGTTGGTTCAAGTTGAAGAACTAATCGATTAAATGTCAATCTAATCGATTAGGAATTCTTCTTGAATCGACTAGCCATCCTTTGAATCTTAGCCTAATCTCTGTTGACCAACTAGTCGGTCCAAGAAGGTTCACCGACCGATTAGTTCTCAAACTAGTCGGTTAATGTTTCTTCTTAGACCGACTAGATTTTCCTTCGTATTTCACCCAATTCTCTGTTTGCAACTAGTCGGTCCAAGAAGGTTCACCGACCGATTAGTTATCAAACTAGTCGGTTAGTGTTTCTTCTTAGACCGACTAGATTATTGTGACCTTTTTCCTAAAATCTCTGTTTCAAACCAGTCGGTCCAAGAAGGCTCACTGATCGACTAGTTCTCCATCTAATCGGTTAATGATCCTTCTTAGACCGAATAAGCTGCTTTTATTTTCCAGCCGTTGGAGATTTTAATTCCACGATTTTTCTGGATCTGTTTTGAGTCTTTCCATATCTGTTTGATGCGTTTCAAACATGGAAATTCCTCTATTATGATAGAGATTTCAGATCTACTTTTTGAGATATCGATTATCATTTTGAAACTCTCTCTCTCTCTCTCTCTCTCTCTCTCTCTCTCTCTCTCTCTCTCTCTGACCTAATCCTTCCAAGAGATCTTGAGCTTTTGTGTGATCATTCTCCTGAAGGATTCAATGATCACGATCATCATCCTAGCCGTCTCCATCTGTTCATCTCAGTGGTGCTAGGGTTTCGTGATCTTTTCTCTCCATCATTTTTCCTTGCCCTAATACCGTAAGTATCTCTCGAGGCATAGAAATTTGTGGTGAGTATTTCATATTTCATTAAACTTGTTATTTGAGTTTTGCTCTCGGTTTGTGAGAGATATTCGTGATCCCGGTTTGTGGGAGTCACGATTCAATCTTTGTATTGATTTGTCTTGTAGTATTTTCAACAAGAGGTTTTTAGTGAAAGCTTGAGTTAGTGGATTCTAACTCAAGTAGCCGGAAGGGATCCGGGTGTCTGGGATGTAAGATCACCGGGAATAAGTCGGGGAGACTTGGGTGGATCCAAACCCATTATATCTATTGTTTGCATTGTGATCTTCTTGTTGTTCATCTTTATTCCGCATTGTTGTTTGTGTTTGCAAAATAATTAGGAATTATCCGCTTGATTATTTTAAAGTACTATTGACCCCCCTCTAGTACTTATGCAGTAGCTTCCATGGTATTACAGTTATGTATTTGTATGCTAAGGCAATAGTGGAAATCTCGTACCAGATTGGTTGAGGACTGGATGTACCCAAGTTGCGGGGAACCAGGATAAAAAACTCTGTGTTTGCGTTTGCATTCTTTATTTGCTAAGAAATTGTAACTTGTTCATATTATTGCAAGATAATTATTTTGTTTATATTCGCTGTGTAAAGATCAATACTTATTTGTATAAAGATATTTTCTTGTAATCTTATTATCTTTCAGCAGAGTTTTGCCTGAAAACTCTCTGGGAGTCGACTACCATTCATAGGGAGTCGACTACCTGTTGTGTTATTTCTCTGATTAACATTGCTTATAAGATTAACTTGTTGATTAAGAACCAAGCATAGATCACTCTACTTGGTTTCTTAGGCAACTTTAGAAGGATTATAATTGTGCTAATCAACTAACGAAAAAGATTTATTATTTGAACAACACTATTCAACCCCCCTTCTAGTGTTGTTTGCCATCTACAGGATCCAATAGAAGCATACAACAACGATAGAATTCAACGCTTCATCCATGTCTCATAAAGAAGGTCTATCAACCATTTGACCCATGCTCTTCAACGGAACCAACTACCATAGTTGGAAGATCAGGATGATGATCTACTTGGAGGGTCAAGACCTTTGGGACATCACAGAGTCGCCCTTTGAGAAGCCTACTACACACGCGGCCTCAAGGACAAAGGCGGAGAAGGACTCTATCAAATTCAATGCGAGTGCTATGAATGCATTCCATTGTGCACTCACTTCGAATGAGTTTAACCGCATCTCCATATGCAAATCGGCCAACGAAATTTGGCTTATCTTGGAGATTACCTTTGAAGGGACATCCAATGTAAAGAAATCTAAACAAATTGTGTTTAGATCTAAATATGAAATGTTTATGATGCAGAAAGGAGAAAGCATCTCAGAAATGTTCACAAGGTTCACAGACATCGTGAACGCTTTGGAAGGACTTGGGAAGGTGATTTCCCAAGAAAATCGAGTGGAGAAGATTCTTGACTCTCTTACACCCAAATGGGAGTTAAAGGCCAACGGGATTTTAGAGTTTAACTACATGTCCAAATATACCGTTGAGGAGTGCGTTGGGAATCTCATGGCAAACGAAGTGAAGCTTCAACACAAGAATTGTTGAATATTGGACTCCCCGGATTTGGTTTTGATGATGAGCAAACATAAATAATCCATGAACTAACAATTTGTGAGCGCAGTATTGGAGATCGTCGCCAATTTCACGAGAACATTCAAAGCGACATCTCAACACTTCCCAAAGCTCGTATTCATGCCTAAAGCTTCGTTGAAGCTCTTGCGCCGTTTTGGAAGTTATGAAGAATCAATCGAAGCTCTCGAAGACCGTTTATTAAGGTTTTATTTATAGTCTTTTAGCTTCGATATATAGAATGTTAAGCCTTGAGTATATCTTACCATTCTAACTTCATTACGCTCATTTCGTAGCTCTAGGATTCTTGCACAAGTTCATTCTAACTTCCTCGAAGCGTCGCGCTTCGATTCGGACTTGTTTGTGCATGTTAGTTGGTACAAGAACAAGTACTGACCGACTAGATGGTGATCTAGTCGGTCAGCAACTCTTCTTGGACCGACTAGTTTGATTCCTTAATTTCTTGGACTTTATTGTTTACAGTTAGTCGGTCTACGTTGACTCACCGACCGACTAGTTTGTGAACTAGTCGGTCAGTGATGCTTCTTTGACCGACTAGTTGTGACTTACTGTTCATGCTAAATTTCTCCTAAGCTACTGTTTATCGTTAGTCGGTCTAAGAACGTTTGGTGACCGACTAGTTGACAATCTAGTCGGTCAACTTTTGTTCTTGGACCGACTAAGTCAATTTGTATTCAGACTATTTCATTTTGCCTCTTAGTCGGTCTACGTTCATTGACTGACCGACTAGTTGTGAAACTAGTCGGTCTGAAAGTCTTCTTGGACCGACTAGATTTCTAGGTCTGAAATTCTCTTTCTTCTCAGTTCCTCTCTTAGTCGGTCCATGCTGTTTGACTGACCGACTAGTTGATGAACTAGTCGGTCAGTGAGTGTTCTTTGACCGACTAATTCTCCCAGATTTCTATCCGTTGGTGAATGACCTAACTTGTTTTCATGGGACCCTATAAATACGAACCTAGGTCATTTCTATCTAGGTTAGAGCTTCCATTCAGAGATTCATTGAGATCAAAAGAGATAGCCATTCTCACTCAAATCAAAAGCTCTCTTCCTCACAAGAAACCCAATCTCTCTCATTTCTAGATCTAGAATCCATTTAGAGAGAAGCTTGTTCTTGGTGAGCTCTTCAAGCTATTGCTTGATCCAAGTCTCCAAATCATTCCTAGGCACCTTTTGCTGGTCATTTCCTTGGTGCTAGGTCTTGGTGACTTCATCTTCCTCAAATCCTCCATTTCACCTATTGGGTAAGAAAAACTCAAGGTATAGGATTTTGTGGTAAGTTTGCTTATTTCAATATAACTCATTTATATTGCTTGTTGATTCTCTCGGTTGTGAGAGAAGGTTGTGATCCTGGGTTGTGGGATTCACGTTTGCCATTGCATGTATGATTTGATCTTGTGAAGGTTTTTCACAAGATATTCATAGTGGAAATCTTGAGTTAGGGTTTCTAACTCAAGTATCCGGAGGGGATCCGGGTGGTTGGGACGTAGGATCACCGGGAACAAGTCGGGGAGACTTGGGTGGATCCGAACCCATTAACATCATTTGTTTGCATTGTTAATTTTGTTGTTGTCATTCAATTTAAGCTTCCGCAAATTGATTTGGTAGTTGTTTGCAATTTAATTTGGAATTATACTCCTTATTATTTTAAAGTACTATTCAACCCCCCCTCTAGTACTTGTGCAGTAGCTGGTAGGGCATTACAAGAATGAGATTCAACAAACCAAGCCCGAGAAGCAAAAGGGGGTTGCATTCCATGCCAAGGAGGAGCCAATCAAATGGAGGAAGAAATTCCATCAATAAGCTCCTAGTGAAGAAGATAATGAAGATGAGCCTAGTGGAGATGAAATTGTGGAGCTTGCCAAGCAACTAAGAGCATTCCTCAAAAGCAAGCAAGGTAAATCTTCTTCAAAGTTTGCTTCTAATTCTAACAATCTGATTTGTTTCAAGTGTAGAGGAAAAGGTCATCTATCCACCGAATGCCCTTTCAAACCCACCAAAGAGACTTACAAGGGTAAAGAGAAGAAGCATTGGAAAGGCAAGTCCAAGTTCAAGAACCAAAAGAAGGGATTTGTTGGCACATTTTATGACTTCGATGAGGACACATCAAGTGATGAAGAAGAGTATGAGAAGGAGTGTGCTCACATGTGCTTCACGGCTTTTGATGATTCTTCATCAATCTCCTCAAGTTCAAGCGATGAAGAGGTGGAGGCGTGGCTCAACCCCAACAAGGAAATGTGCTTCATGGCAAAGAGGGAAGAGTCTTCGTCAAGCTCTATCGAGGAGGAAAGCGATGAGGAGGTTGAGGAGGAGAAGATACCCTACGAGGAGCTCGAATACCGCTTCAACATGGTCTCCAATGGGGCAAGTAAGTGCATCGACTCATATGCGAATTTGAAAGCAAAATTTAAAAATGCTATGAGTAGGTTGCATGCCTTAGAATCTACTAGTGTAAATAGGGGTCTGCAGGTCCGGGTACCCTGTTTTTTATGTTACTCGGACCCTATACGGTAAGGGACCGGTTCCTAAAATTTGGACTCGGAACCTACCCAGTTGGACCATATACCCGGACCCTACCTGGACCTGATGGTTCCGAGAAGGTTCCGGGTACCCTGTAAAAAAAATCTAATTTGTGATGCATTACGAACAATAATTTCCAAATGATCTGTGCTTGACAATTACCTCAAATACACATGACTAAATATCAATCTGGAAGTAAAATATTGTCTCTAGTCTCTTTCTTCAGTGATAAAGGTATACTGATCAGTCTTTTCTACTAGATAAAGCTAGACACATGGAAGAATGATTCATGTTTACCTCTGCTGCTCTTTTGAACGCATAAGAGAACAATATGATTTTTTATTCAAATGCATTGTTTGATGAACTTACGCGTTGCTCAAAACTTCAGGATTCAAGTTGTACTCCATAATGTTATAAGTTCAAATTAGATACATCCAGGGTGGATCACTCTTATATATTTTGATCATTAATATTATAATATATAAAACATTAAATATATAAAATATCAGTTCCGGTTCTGAGTACCCGTTCCCTATAAACGGGAACCGGAACCGGACCCGATACCCGTCGGTTCCTAATTTTCCTACCCGGAACCTATCTGGAACCGATAACTATCTACCCAGAACCTACCCGTTCGGGTAGGTTCCGATCGGGTATCTGGGTACCATGTACCCATGCACACCCCTAAGTGTAAATAATAATGATGCTTTGCATGTTTGTGACACTAGTGAGAGAGACACACTTCTCTCTCAAGTTAAATATTTGAGTATAACCAATGAAAAATTAGCAGATCAAAACATTAGCATAGAAACTCGCATTCAACAACTTACGTTGAAATGTGAAGAGGAATCTCATAAGCTCAAAAGCTTTGTTTATTCTAGGGATTCACTCCACGAGTTGCTTGAAAAACAACATCTGGTAAACCATAGAGGAGGTTTGGGATACACTTCAAAGGTGGTTACCAAAAACCCACCTCTAATTCTTTTTTTGGGTGCAAATTTAAGAAATATTGCTAAAGCACCTAAGAAGAATCACCATGCCTTCTTGTATAACAATAACACCAACAAGAAGCATGTAAATCACAAGGTAGTGATGAATAATGAAAATCCTTCATTTTGTGCGAAGAAGCAAAATCCTCACTTAATGCATGCCAAGAAAATATTTTCTACACCTAAGCATGCCACATCCACCCCTCTTGCAAAGGCAAAACCCTTGCCTACGAAATCCTTGAGTTTATGTATTCCCACTAGGTGTAGTATGCAAAAGAGGGATAGATACATCAACTCTCTAGTTAAGGATGTGATCACCTCATGTGATTACATTAGGAAATCAAACTCCTTTTGGGTTTGGTTCCCTAATGTTTAGGTCTCTCACACATATGCATATTGCATGTGTATTATGCTTAATGTTTATTTTTAGCATACCCACTATTTGTGTGATGTTTCATGATTTTGAAAATGATTTCAAATTTATTTTTCATGAATATTGGGACCTTGTGGAATACATTGGCATACATGCAGTTGTTGATCCATATGTATGTCAATGGAGGAGTTAATATGTTGTATGTTTAAAAGTATTTTTAAAATATATTTTAACTCTCATTTTGGGTTATGTTTGATATCATTATTACTCAATTGGTGTCTATTTTTACAATTGATTACTATGGTCTTGATCTTAAACCATTGACATTGCCAACATGTTTCATATTATATTTTCTCTTGGCAATGTCATGTGTATCAATGTGTTTGATTTTTTTATATCTATGCTTTGATACACTTTAAGCCCATGGCTCCAAGTATTAGTTACAATTGGTAAAGAGGATTATCTTTCAAGATTTTTTTCTACAATTGGTATTATCTCAATTGTTAAAGATCGTTTATCTCCTTCTTTACAATTGGTATTAGATCCTATAAGTCAAAAATTTGACCATTTCTATGATCTAGGGGGAGCATGGGATAGGGATTGATACTCACTAAATTTTTATATTTGGTATCATACATCTCTTTATCTCTTGCTTATTGTCACATCTTTTATTCGAATGTCGAGGGGGATATGCATGTTTGATGTCCACCTTTTTGACAATGGCAAGGGAAGAGAGATATGCATTATGTAAATCATTTATTTCATACATATGCATTTGGGGACAGAGATATATCTATGGGGGGAGAGAGATATATATATATACACACACACACATATGGGGAGAGATATGTGGGATTATGTAAACCATTCTGCGGAGCATGTTATATACTTATTGCAAGTGGTTTATCTAATCCATGCCAATTATATGTCACCGTTTTTTTATTATTTCAAGTGATATAATGAGTTATTTACAATTGTGTATCTCATTTTACAATTGGTGCATATAAGTATGGGAGCTCATTAGCATTGTGATTTATTTCTTTATATTTTACATAATGTGCGTCATCATTAAAAGGGGGAGATTGTTGAGTATTGGTGTTTCATACCAATGTTATTTTGATGATGATCACAACATTACGTTGTTGCTAATGATCCCCTTGTTTTAGTCTCACTAGTGAGAGAGACACACTTCTCTCTCAAGTTAAATATTTGAGTATAACCAATGAAAAATTAGCAGATCAAAACATTAGCATAGAAACTCGCATTCAACAACTTACGTTGAAATGTGAAGAGGAATCTCATAAGCTCAAAAGCTTTGTTTATTCTAGGGATTCACTCCACGAGTTGCTTGAAAAACAACATCTGGTAAACCATAGAGGAGGTTTGGGATACACTTCAAAGGTGGTTACCAAACCCACCTCTAATTCTTTTTTTGGTGCAAATTTAAGAAATATTGCTAAAGCACCTAAGAAGAATCACCATGCCTTCTTGTATAACAATAACACCAACAAGAAGCATGTAAATCACAAGGTAGTGATGAATAATGAAAATCCTTCATTTTGTGCGAAGAAGCAAAATCCTCACTTAATGCATGCCAAGAAAATATTTTCTACACCTAAGCATGCCACATCCACCCCTCTTGCAAAGGCAAAACCCTTGCCTAGGAAATCCTTGAGTTTCTGTATTCCCACTAGGTGTAGTATGCAAAAGAGGGATAGATACATCAACTCTCTAGTTAAGGATGTGATCATCTCATGTGATTACATTAGGAAATCAAACTCCTTTTGGGTTTGGTTCCCTAATGTTTAGGTCTCACACACATATGCATATTGCATGTGTATTATGCTTAATGTTTATTTTTAGCATACCCACTATTTGTGTGATGTTTCATGATTTTGAAAATGATTTCAAATTTATTTTTCATGAATATTGGGACCTTGTGGAATACATTGGCATACATGCAGTTGTTGATCCATATGTATGTCAATGGAGGAGTTAATATGTTGTATGTTTAAAAGTATTTTTAAAATATATTTTAACTCTCATTTTGGGTTATGTTTGATATCATTATTACTCAATTGGTGTCTATTTTTACAATTGATTACTATGGTCTTGATCTTAAACCATTGACATTGCCAACATGTTTCATGTTATATTTTCTCTTGGCAATGTCATGTGTATCAATGTGTTTGATTTTTTTATATCTATGCTTTGATACACTTTAGGCCCATGGCTCCAAGTATTAGTTACAATTGGTAAAGAGGATTATCTTTCAAGATTTCTTTCTACAATTGGTATTATCTCAATTGTTAAAGATCGTTTATCTCCTTCTTTACAATTGGTATTAGATCCTATAAGTCAAAAATTTGACCATTTCTATGATCTAGGGGGAGCATGGGATAGGGATTGATACTCACTAAATTTTTATATTTGGTATCATACATCTCTTTATCTCTTGCTTATTGTCACATCTTTTATTAGAATGTCGAGGGGGATATGCATATTTGATGTCCACCTTTTTGACAATGGCAAGGGAAGAGAGATATGCATTATGTAAATCATGTATTTCATACATATGCATTTGGGGACAGAGATATATCTATGGGGGAGAGAGATATATATATATACACACACACATATGGGGAGAGATATGTGGGATTATGTAAACCATTCTGTGGAGCTGTTATATACTTATTGCAAGTGGTTTATCTAATCCATGCCAATTATATGTCACCGTTTTTTTTATTATTTCAAGTGATATAATGAGTTATTTACAATTGTGTATCTCATTTTACAATTGGTGCATATAAGTATGGGAGCTCATTAGCATTGTGATTTATTTCTTTATATTTTACATGATGTGTGTCATCATTAAAAGGGGGAGATTGTTGAGTATTGGTGTTTCATACCAATGTTATTTTGATGATGATCACAACATTACATTGTTGCTAATGACCCTCTTGTTTTAGTCTCACTAGTGAGAGAGACACACTTCTCTCTCAAGTTAAATATTTGAGTATAACCAATGAAAAATTAGCAGATCAAAACATTAGCATAGAAACTCGCATTCAACAACTTACGTTGAAATGTGAAGAGGAATCTCATAAGCTCAAAAGCTTTGTTTATTCTAGGGATTCACTCCACGAGTTGCTTGAAAAACAACATATGGTAAACCATAGAGGAGGTTTGGGATACACTTCAAAGGTGGTTACCAAACCCACCTCTAATTCTTTTTTTGGTGCAAATTTAAGAAATATTGCTAAAGCACCTAAGAAGAATCACCATGCCTTCTTGTATAACAATAACACCAACAAGAAGCATGTAAATCACTAGGTAGTGATGAATAATGAAAATTCTTCATTTTGTGCGAAGAAGCAAAATCCTCACTTAATGCATGCCAAGAAAATATTTTCTACACCTAAGCATGCCACATCCACCCCTCTTGCAAAGGCAAAACCCTTGCCTAGGAAATCCTTGAGTTTATGTATTCCCACTAGGTGTAGTATGCAAAAGAGGGATAGATACATCAACTCTCTAGTTAAGGATGTGATCACCTCATGTGATTACATTAGAAAATCAAACTCCTTTTGGGTTTGGTTCCCTAATGTTTAGGTCTCACACACATATGCATATTGCATGTGTATTATGCTTAATGTTTATTTTTAGCATACCCACTATTTGTGTGATGTTTCATGATTTTGAAAATGATTTCAAATTTATTTTTCATGAATATTGGGACCTTGTGGAATACATTGGCATACATGCAGTTGTTGATCCATATGTATGTCAATGGAGGAGTTAATTTGTTGTATGTTTAAAAGTATTTTTAAAATATATTTTAACTCTCATTTTGGGTTATGTTTGATATCATTATTACTCAATTGGTGTCTATTTTTACAATTGATTACTATGGTCTTGATCTTAAACCATTGACATTGCCAACATGTTTCATGTTATATTTTCTCTTGGCAATGTCATGTGTATCAATGTGTTTGATTTTTTCATATCTATGCTTTGATACACTTTAGGCCCATGGCTCCAAGTATTAGTTACAATTGGTAAAGAGGATTATCTTTCAAGATTTTTTTTCTACAATTGGTATTATCTCAATTGTTAAAGATCGTTTATCTCCTTCTTTACAATTGGTATTAGATCCTATAAGTCAAAATTTTGACCATTTCTATGATCTAGGGGGAGCATGGGATAGGGATTGATACTCACTAAAATTTTATATTTGGTATCATACATCTCTTTATCTCTTGCGTATTGTCACATCTTTTATTAGAATGTCGAGGGGGATATGCATGTTTGATGTCCACCTTTTTGACAATGGCAAGGGAAGAGAGATATGCATTATGTAAATCATGTATTTCATACATATGCATTTGGGGACAGAGATATATCTATGGGGGGAGAGATATACACACACACACACACACACACACACACATATGGGGAGAGATATGTGGGATTATGTAAACCATTCTGTGGAGCATGTTATATACTTATTGCAAGTGGTTTATCTAATCCATGCCTATTATATGTCACCGTTTTTTTTATTATTTCAAGTGATATAATGAGTTATTTACAATTGTGTATCTCATTTTACAATTGGTGCATATAAGTAGGGGAGCTCATTAGCATTGTGATTTATTTCTTTATATTTTACATAATGTGTGTCATCATTAAAAGGGGGAGATTGTTGAGTATTGGTGTTTCATACCAATGTTATTTTGATGATGATCACAACATTACGTTGTTGATAATGACCCTCTTGTTTTAGTCTCATAGTTAACATTTCAAGAATATCATTTTTGGAGACTAAATACTTGGTGCAAGGATGGACATCAAAAGGAGTAATGCCAAAGCTTGGACTCAAGGGGTGCCAAAGCTTGGAGATGATGGAGAGCATCAAGGTTGAAGTGATAGACTCTAAGGGAAGCAATGTAATTCATGTATTATTTCATTTATTTCTTTTCTCTGTTTGAGTCTAGGTTTAATGTAATGCCTTGATAGATGGATTAACTCATTCATGCATATGCATTTTCCATCTTAGTGAGACTTAGGCTATCATGGAAATCATTCCAATAGGTTTATCTTACCTTAAACTCAAACTGGAGTTTTTGGCTCTCCTACAGTCGACTGATGAAGGCACGACAGGCGACTAGATGATTCCTGGCGCATGCCCAGCCTTTTACAGTCGACTGGAATGCACAGCTCAAGTCAAACTTTTATTGACTTCTACTTGAGCTTTCGCATCAGTCGACTGAAGTTCATTTTGCAGTCGCCTGTCTTCCAACAGGCGCCTGCGAATTTTTCTACAGTCGTCTGTGCGTATCTTGCATTTTCTGGGCTTCATCCTAATTGGCAAGTCAGTCGACCGATGAAGTATGTACAGTCGCATGTCTATTTACAGTCGCCTGTGAAATGGTCATCTATCGTCTAAAGGCGCTAATTCAAAAGTTGCATTTTCTCGGCTCATTTCCATCCCAAGTGACAGTCGCCTGCTGAAGGATATATAG
Organism: Scilla litardierei; assembly: GCA_030789695.1. Lineage (NCBI taxonomy): Eukaryota > Viridiplantae > Streptophyta > Magnoliopsida > Asparagales > Asparagaceae > Scilla > Scilla litardierei. Next base: position 114,712,499 of record CM061140.1, read on the forward strand.
GCGCCTGCTCATTTACAGGTGCATGTGTAGTCTTCTACAGTCGCATGTCCTGGCTCAGATTATAGCCGTTGGGAAATTTATAGCAGTTAAACAGTCGACTGTCAGTTGTTCATCATTCAACTGTCTGTGTCGTAAACTACCAAATAGAGCTGTTGCAGATTTATTATTTTGGGGTTTTTCTTTGGGTTTGAGGGTTCCTTTGGGCTTCCTATAAATAGGAGAGGGCTGAGGTCATTAGAGCTTCTTGATGCTATTGCAAATCATTAAAGTTTAATAAATCCACTCTCGAACTCTCTCATTTCCCTCTTAGAGCACTTATTCTCCTTCATGCATTGAAGTCAAGCTCAAAGGAAATCATACAAGTGCTATCAAGCTCAATTTCATCACTTGGAGATCCTCTTCCATGCATTGCATTCATTAATGAGTAAGTTCATCATCAAGGCATAAGTAAGAGTATTTGTTTTAATTTGTGTTTTCTTTGAAACCCTAGTTTTCTGTGTGAGAGCTAGTTACTCTCTGTGTGAGAGTATAACCTTTTGTGTGAGGGTTGGTTGAGATCTGTCACGACCCGCTTTCCTAAAATGGAGGCGAGGCGTGAGAAGTCCGCTCAGACTCGGAGCTGTGAGGCTCCAGTCTGTAAAGCGTCTGGAATAACCACGTATAGGTCCTTGCAAGTGCATAGCAGAACAACAATAATAATAAAAGGAGACAGATAATAAAATTATTTCAATCTCAGAATGTCCATATAAATTCCAACATCACAGAAAAGCCACCAGGCTAAAAGAAAAGAGTCTAAAAGGCCCAAGCATGGCCAACAGAAATAATCAACGTACAGAAAGAAGGGTGCTATGCACCGACAACCTAACAACAGACTAAGCAGAAAGTAACACAGAACTACGTCTCTACGACTGGTCGCCGGTGTCATCGAACTCCACGTCAACAGTGGACCCAGGCTCAACCTCAACAAACACCCCGTCCTCAGCAACAGGCTCTGGCTCAGCAACTAACATGCGACACCCAAAAGAGACGAGGGCGCATGTCAGCAAGTCTACAAGAGACTTGTGCAAGGAAACTAAAAGGAGGAAACAACCTAGCAGTTCTAAAAGTATGCGATGACATGGCAGTTTAAGATATGAATGCAACAAGTAGTAAAGTGCGACAAGTATGACATGGCAACAGGTTATACATGGCAAAGGAAATCATTCACATGGATTTTTACACGTCAAGTAAACACGTCAAGGAAACACGTCGTGCACAGAGATTACGCCTTTGGCTGGAGTGGCTGTACGGGCCAACTCCTACGCTCAAGTGATCGCTTATCCCTACCCCTCCATGTGTATCGGGCATTGGCTTTCAACCAACACATGTAGCCCACTTCTGGATCACGAGCCAGGAAGTGTATTTGGCATAGGGTTGTGCCTGCAACGCAGGTGCCTAGCCTGAACAAGGAAGTACGTAGCGTGTGCTACGAATGCAACATTCAAGCATGGATGACATGTCATGGCAAGTTATAATTTAAGTGCGTACAGATAAAGAATTTAAACGTGACAGGCATGGTAGTGCACAAGTAAAGAGCATACAGTTATGAAAATTAAACGTGACAGGCAGCAACGCATGAATAACATGGCAGGGTGACAGATCTAGCTTCGTTGTCAAGCTAGATCTTAAAGTTGCGTCTAGGCGATTTATCATTTCGTCGCCTAGTCTCTTTTACGCTACAAACGGGGAATGGCCTAAAACATGGCCTAAACACAAGTTGGCAAGTTTCACTTGCCTGCAATCAACCGATCTGAAAATACCGTCCAATCAGTCCAGTCTACCTATGTGCTCGGATCACCAGCCTACAGTCCCAAATTAAAATTATCTTTATTAGTGATTTACCAGACGATTAAAATACAGATTTTTATCTTGATTAGCATGCATTGGTTGGGGGTCCTAAGTGTTCAGAAAGTTACCCTCACACAACGCGAGAGCTACACTGGCGTCGGGTAGCGACGCCAGGGGTTGGAATAATAGAAACGCTCCATGTCCAGATTCCAAATAAGATTCCACGCTTGCCAATTCTCGGGCAGCGACCAAATCAGTGAACAAGATTCCAATCAGTGAGTAGGAGGTCGGTAGACGTTTGTACAGCTTCCGGGAAGCCGTAACAACGAACCGGGACGAACGGTTCGACGTACATGAAGTCTACAACGTTGGGCGTCGTATGAGATGATCGTAACATCGGAAAGCACCCGTAGGAGAGGTAGAGGGCTGTCGGAAGAATCCAACAGCGAGAGGGGACGATGAGATCTCAACGACGCACCGATACGTCGTTATACATGCGTAACAGCGAGAGCACTCGCTGTTTCGAAGCAATGGAGGCTGAGGAACTGCCGCGGAAGGTGCAGGGGGGTCCAGGGGTCGGTTCACGGTGGCGGCGACGCCGGAACGGCGGCGCAGCGGCGAGTTTTACCACTGCGAGCTGCTGCTGCGCATGCTGCGGGCCGCAGCGGCTGTAGGCGGAGCTCCGGTGGCCACTGCGGGGCTAGTCGGGGCCAGTCGGCGGATGGGAGAGCCCAGGTCACGTCGCCGGTGATGGGTAAGCCCGGAGACACGAGGGAGCGGCGGTTTTGTGTTGCGTGCGGGAAAAAATGAGAACGGCGGCAGTTTCCGGTGGCCAGCGGCGGGGCAACGGCGGCCCAAGGGCGGGGGCACGTCGGAGGAAGGGAGAGGGGCGATCGGCGACGGGCCTTGGCCGGAGAATGCAAGAAGAGGCCGGCGCTAGGGTTGAATGCGTGATTGTGGGTATAGGGGTGGCGGCTACTCTCGATTAGCTGTGAAAAAATACTTGAAGACCTAGGTTATTTTAATAGGTAGAGGGCTGTGAACGTGGCTAGGATGAACGTGGGTAGGGCTAGGACTTGGTCTAGGGTTTATTTGAATAGATTTTAAGTTACAACAAAGATTTGTTTTGTCTATTATTAAAAAAATAATAACTCTCATCATCTCCCTCTCTCCCGTGTGGGTGTGTGCGGCTAAGGGGGTTAAAAAATAAAGTAAGTCAAAAAATCTGATGTAATATTATTAATCAATTATTAGGGAGTTAATACAATGAAACTTAGGGCTAAAAATGTAATAGGTTGGGCCAAAAAGTGCAAGTAGGTCAAACGAAGCCCAAAAATCGTAAGATAAATATTGAGGCGACCAGGACGATGAGAGAAAGAAAACTAAGTAGACGGATCACAATTTTGACGTCGAGGGACGAAACTAAAAAATAAAAAGGCCTCACGACAAAAGTGAGAATCGTGACATCTCATCAAACAAAGTCAAATCGTGGGAGAACGACCCGTGAAATGACATTCCAAATTAATTCCATAATTTAATATTCTTCGAGAGGGTCACAACGGCATATCACACTATAGGGTTCGGATACAGACAAGAATCTAAAATAAATACGTGCACGAACAAGACTACTTGCACGAAAAGCGTACAAAGGATTCGGGGTCCAAAAGCTACAGTAATCCCAAGTTGGGCACACGTCAGGGGTTGGCTTGCTAAGGATGCAACCAATGTGCTACGGCCCTATCGACTCAACAACACGACTTACATACAAAGCAACAAAACCAATCAGGTACCCGAAATTGCTATACGCACAGCCATATTACGAATAGTGAGTACAGGCCGTTACATCCTACCCACCTTAGAATAAAGTCCATCCTCGGACTTTCTAACTATAAATATAACTCTAGCCAGACTAGTAACTATCCCAATCACATCACACTATAATTCAACCAGGTGTAGTCATTACAAGTGCTTATATATGCACTAGGTAGTCAACCAATAACTCTACTAACATGTATATATTCACGCACATTACACACTTACACCTGTCATAGCCAGTCAAATTCATACATGTATCACGTATTTCAATCATATATATATATATATATATATATATATATATATATATATATATATATATATATACATATATACACACACACACACACACACACACACACACACACACACACACACACATATATGCATACATCCTTTATATAACTACTACTTACCTAGCACAAAACAATAGTTCAGATACTCACATAAGAATAGTCTCACACTAGCAATTACAATCAAGTTTACTATATCTAATATACATTCACCACTACTATAATTTCACAATTATATAGTCATTCAAATGCATGCAAATATTTCACCATATATTCACATCACATACGGTCCTATAACTATATTCACAACACGCCACTCATACCATAGTCACCAATACCCATAACTAAGCACATACTTACCCGTGCATGGTGCACATCCACACACATTAACATTTCATCCATATATTCCAATCATACCACTATATACTCAGCACATCTACACACCTAGTTTAGCTAGCACACATACGTTCACACAGGCAAGTCCTTAGTAAATAACTATACCACAAGACCAACACCTATAACTGTATACTGGTATAGCGACCCATAATCATGTGCATAACACAACCAGACACAAACAATCCTATCACTATACATACATCATCCATTGCTTTATTCATAGTACTACACGCAACCACAGACATATGTAACAATGTACTTAGAGTATACCCACCCAAGCTTGAGTGAGACTCAAAACACACATCAGAATACTCTATATACATAACACGGTATCTATACCTATACCTATACCACTCCAATGTATACACATCTACCAACATAACCATATACATACCATAATGTCAATCACACTTAATATTTAGTCAGGTAACACCACATAGTTCAATCACTTTATATACTATAATAATATTACAGACATCAGCACACGTATAATTATAATACACTCCCTAATACATGCATTCATTGTATAGTCATGCACATGTAACATATATATATTCACACCATATCCATCTACCTATAATTAGTATACCAATACATCTACTTATCCATACATAATTAAGATGTGCATTAGTCGTGTATACCTCATGGTATACACGCATACAACATCCCGTAAAAGCAAGCAATACCAATCAAAATTATAATCCTACTACCATATGTATATCACATATATACTCATGCAGCAAATACATAACTACTTACGTCTAAGCACACTACATATTTACGTACGAGCACACACTCACACGTACTAACATATAGGTCATATAATAGGCCTACCCACTTAACTGTAAGTACACTTATTATCATTATACCTATCATACTCACGACTTATTAATATATTATATACCAAGCATCTACAAGTATCTTCAAGCTACTTACACTACTAGTATATGCCCTAATAGAATTTCCAATATCTATACAGACATCCCTAAAGTGGTATAGCTATTCGCACATATATAATAACACCACCATATATACAACTTCATATACATCATGAATAACACTGATTATACATGCATAATACAAGAGTTAATTATTAATACCCTAAGGGTAGCACGCATATACGGGTCCACACACTCTACCTATATGCATACACCACAACGACATCACAACTTATACTAATGGCCCACCAAATTATACTAAAGTTGACACAGGCGATGACAAGCATTAATAGGATGACTAAGCGATGGTAAAGGGAACCGAACTCAACGAGCATAGCAAACGAGATCGGGATGAACGGGTTCAAACGAGATGAGGGTAAGGAGGTAGCTTGGTTAGGTGAAACAGTGACTTAATTGTGAATGTTTAGGTAGAGGAAAGGGAGATGTAGTAATACCCTTATAGGATACAGAAAAATAGTGTAAATAACATAAGCTAAAATACGAAAAGTTTGAAAATTGTCGTACTTCAAAGTTGGAGTCCCCTTCTGTATAAAAATATTTGGAGGTCGATAAAACGAGTTGTTCGAAACAAGTTTGAGTCGCATATACATAATAAGAGGAAATGGTTTATTGGCTTATTGAAAATTATTATAAGGAAGAAGTAAAACATTCACACGAACATTAAGGACATGGTTAGAAAATATTATACGGCAGTAATTTAATAATTTCAGCAAAAGTTTCGAAATTCAAAGAATGAAATCAGATCGACTATAGTGTAGAGAATTTAAGCACATGCTAAATGTTTTACCAAGTCTTAAAACTGGAGAGAAATTAGAAATAAATAATATTGAAAATACTTTTAGATAAACCTGGATTTGCCAACGAACTGATTTATACAAAGATCTTAAAGTACGAGTACCACGAACCTAGAACTGATATATATAAAAATAATTGAAGTTCTATTTATCTTGGAAGATATTCTAAAGTATAGATGGTAAATGGCTAAAATGAATTTCGTAGTTTAGATAAATGATATATCGATTTATCAAAATAGTAATAAAGTTTTAAAACCAAAATGCGAGAAATATTGGTTAGCAAATAGCTACGTTAAAAATTACAACCAATAGACTCCAAAATCTACGAAAAGGATTTTAACTCAATCGAAATAGTGAGGAATTAAATATATAAGAAGAGGGTTTAAAAACAAAGTTTATACTGAGCAAAAACTTTTAATCAAGGGAAACCGAAAACAACTTTCAAAGAATCAAGCTTTGCAACGGAGGACATTCGAAAGATCAACGATTATCGTAATGTGGTGATCATGTGAATCGAGAGCTAAGAATGTGGTTGTATGATGAATGCGCCTAAATTAGGATTCAAGAAAAACTACGATGGAATTCTTCGGTCAGTAACACAGAAGTGTAGTGATCAGGAAATGATAGAATCAGGGGGTTCTACTTATCGGGTTGACTAAAGGTCAAGAGAAACTTAACACTAAGGTTTTCTAATGAGCTAGAATATATTAGAGACCTCAGGGAAAGGTCCTAAGAGAAACAAGATCATGTTCTGTTGGGCCCGAAATCGATGAACCCAAGCGAACGACTAAAGAAATTCTAGAAGTCTATCATGGTCAGAGCTAGGCAGGAACCACTAAGGTAACTCCTAAGACGATTATATCAATTTCTAGCATGGAGTCTAGCTAACAATCAGGGACCTCTAACTAGCAAGCACATACGTCTAACTAAGTCTTACTAAAGTCCTAATGGATTCTCTACTGACCTGAGACAGATGTTCGGGCAACACGTCTACCAGCCACCTAAGACATAGGAAACGATAAAAATTATACTCAAGGCTTATGATTTGGATGTTTTAATTTATTTAATGGACATTCTATAATTATTATCGTTGTTCCGATAATTTGTAGTTGCAAGAGTGACCTGCATGGGCCACCAATAAAACCTGTCACAAACCGCTTCCCTAAAATGGAGGCGAGGCGTGAGAAGTCCGCTCAGACTTGGAGCTGTGAGGCTCAAGTCTGTAAAGCGTCTGGAATAACCACATATAGGTCCTTGCAAGTGCATAGCAGAACACCAATAATAATAAAAGGAGACAGATAATAAAATTATTTCAATCTCAGAATGTCCATAATAAATTACAACATCATAGAAAAGCCACCAGGCTAAAAGAAAAGAGTCTAAAAGGCCCAAGCATGGCCAACAGAAATAATCAACGTACAGAAAGAAGGATGCTACACACCGACAACCTAACAACAGACTAAGCAGAAAGTAACACAGAACTACGTCTCTACGACTGGTTGCCGGTGTCATCGAACTCCACGTCAACAGTGGACCCAGGCTCAACCTCAACAAACACCCCATCCTCAGCAGCGGGCTCTGCCTCAGCAACTAACATGCGACACTCAAAAGAGACGAGGGCGCATGTCAGCAAGTCTACAAGAGACTTGTGCAAGGAAACTAAAAGGAGGAAACAACCTAGCAGTTCTAAAAGTATGCGATGACATGGCAGTTTAAGATATGAATGCAACAAGTAGTAAAGTGCGACAAGTATGACATGGCAACAGGTTATACATGGCAACAAGTTATACATGGCAAAGGAAATCATTCACATGGATTTTTACACGTCAAGTAAACACGTCAAGTAAACATGTCGTGCATAGAGATTACGCCTTTTGGCTAGAGTGGCTGTATGGGCCAACTCCTACGCTCAAGTGATCGCTTATCCCTACCCCTCCACGTGTATCGGGCATTGGCTTTCAACCAACACATGTAGCCCGCTTCTGGATCACGAGCCAGGAAGTGTATTTGGCATAGGGTTGTGTCTGCAATGCAGGTGCCTAGCCTGAACAAGGAAGTACGTAGCGTGTGCTACGAATGCAACATTCAAGCATGGATGACATAGCATGGCAAGTTATAACTTAAGTGCATACAGATAAGGAATTTAAACGTGACAGGCATGGTAGTGCACAAGTAAAGAGCATACAGTTATGAAAATTAAACGTGACAGGCAGCAATGCATGAATGACATGGCAGGGTGACAGATCTAGCTTCGTTGTCAAGCTAGATCTTAAAGTTGCGTCTAGACGATTTATCATTTCGTCGCCTAGTCTCTTTTACGCTAAAAATGGGGAATGGCCTAAAACATGGCCTAAACACAAGTTGGCAAGTTTTACTTGCCTGCAATCAACCGATCTGAAAATACCGTCCAATCAATCCAGTCTACCCATGTGCTCGGATCACCAGCCTACAGTCCCAAATTAAAATTATCTTTATTAGTGATTTACCAGACGATTAAAATACAGATTTTTATCTTGATTAGCATGCATTGGTTGGGGGTCCTAAGTGTTCAAAAAGTTACCCTCACACGACGCGAGAGCTACATTGGCATCGGGTAGCGACGCCAGGGGTTGGAATAATAGAAACGCTCCACGTCCAGATTCCAAATAAGATTCCACGCTCGCCAATTCTTGGGCAGCGACCAAATCAACGAACAAGATTCCAATCAGCGAGTAGGAGGTCGGTAGACGTTTGTACGACTTCCGGGAAGCCGTAACAACGAACCGGGCGAACGGTTCGACGGTACATGAAGTCTACGACGTTGGGCATCGTATGAGATGATCGTAACATCGAAAAACACCCCTAGGAGAGGTAGAGGACTGTCGGAAGAATCCAACAGTGAGAGGGAATGATGAGATCTCAACGACACGCCGATACGTCGTTATACATGCGTAACAACAAGAGCACTCGCTGTTTCGAAGCAATGGAGGCTGAGGAACTGCCGCGAAAGGTGCAGGGGGGTCCAGTGGTCGGTTCACGACGGAGACGACACCGGAACGGTGGTGCAGCGGCGAGTTTTGCCCCTGCGAGCTGCTGTTGCGCGTGCTACAGGCCGCAGCGGTTGCAGCGGAGCTCCGGTGGCCACGGCGGGGCTAGGCGGGGCCAGTCGGCGGAGGGGAGAGCCCAGGTCGCGTCGCCGGTGATGGGTAAGCCCGGAGACACGTGGGAGCGGCGGTTTTGTGTTGCGTGCGGGAGAAAATGAGAACGATGGCAGTTTCCGGCGGCCAGCGGCGGGGCAACGGCGGCCCAAGTCGGGGGCACGTCGGAGGAAGGGAGAGGGGCGGTTGGCGGCGGGCCTTGGCTGGAGAACGCAAGAAGAGGCCGACGCTAGGGTTGAATGCGTGATTGTGGGTATAGGGGTGGCGGCTACTCTCGATTAGCTGTGAAAAAAATACTTGAACACCTAGGTTATTTTAATAGGTAGATGGCTGTGAACGTGGCTAGGCTGAACGTGGGTAAGGCTAGGACTTGGTCTAGGGTTTATTTGAATAGATTTTAAGTTACAACAAAGATTTGTTTTGTCTATTATTAAAAAAATAATAACTCTCATCCTCTCCCTCTCTCCCGCGTGGGTGTGTACGGCTAAGGGGGTTAAAAAATAAACTAAGTCAAAAAATCTGATGTAATATTATTAATCATTTATTAGGGAGATAATACAATGAAACTTAGGGCTAAAAATGTAATAGGTTGGGCCAAAAAGTGCAAGTAGGTCAAACGAAGCCGAAAAATCGTAAGATAAATACTGGGGCGACCGTGACGACGAGAGAAAGAAAACTAAGGAGACGATCACAATTTCGACGTCGAGGGACGAAATTAAAAATAAAAAGGCCTCACGACAAAAGTGAGAATCGCGACGTCTCATCAAACAAAGTCAAATCGTAGGAGAACGACACGTGAAATGACGTTCCAAATTAATTCCAAAATTTAATATTCTTCGAGAGGGTCACACCGGCATATCACACTATAGGGTTCGGATACAGACAAGATCTAAAATAAATACGTGCACCAACAAGACTACGTCCACGAAAAGCGTACAAAGGATTTGGGGTCCAAAAGCGACAGTAATCCCAAGTTGGGCACACGTCGGGGGTTGGCTTGCTAAGGATGCAACCAATGTGCTACGGCCCTATCGACTCAACAACACGACTCACATACAAAGCAACAAAACCAATCAGGTACCCGAAATTGCTACACGCACAGCCGTATTACGAATAGTGAGTACATGCCGTTACAAGATCTCTCTGTGTGAGAGTTTGAGTCTCTCTGTGTGAAAGCAAAGGTCTCTCTGTATGAGAGTAAGGAATTCTCTAAGTGAGAATCCAAATCCTCTGTGTGAGGTATCTCTGTGTGAGATTGTATTCACTTCTCTGTGTGAGAATTATATTGGATATTGGTGTGGTTGAATGTATCCAAGTTTGGGGAACCAGTGTATCATCTTATGTTTGCGTTTAGATTTTTGTGGTGTTTAAATTCCTCTTGCATTTATAATTCCGCGTTTGCAAGTTCAATTTTTAAATACGCAATTTGTGCCATTACACTATTCATCCCCTCTAGTGTGTTGTTGTTAGTATTGCAAGGGTAAGTCGATCCTTACATAGAAATCTTACAACTCTTGAGATTTCTAATTTAAGTTAAACTCCTTGTATTGGGTGATTTTGTTCTAATAATTAGGTCAAACCCAAACCCAAAACATAGCCAAACCCAAACCTAGCCACTCCTCATGCGTGCCACTGGACGGTGGTCGTTGTCCATTACCAGCCAGTCATCTGGCTACGACCAGCTGCCGCCCCTGGTCATCTTTTCGACAATGATGTCCCGTCAGCGGTGATGCCTTTAGTGTGGGTTTTAAGGTTTTCATCTTTCTTTTTTGGATTAGAAATTCATAACTCTTTACGAGTCTTTCCTGCTCACGTTTGCAATGCATTGCGATGCACTCCTTTCTCTTGAACAAGTCGATCACAACTCCTTGTGATTGATCGCGTATATCTCGTATATGCCGAGTAATACCTTCGATTTTTGTGATTGATCGCGTATATCTCGTATATGCCGAGTAATACCTTCGATTTTCATAACATGCCATCATCATTGTGAGACTTTAAAAGAATGACTCCTACTTCAACATTGACTCGATTATACTCTATTACGATCATGTCATATGTACACTAGTGACACTAGCTGCATATGAAGACCACTCATTTTGAAATCGTCATTATTCGATTGGTGTGAAACTGAACTTTCCTTCGAACCAAATCTGGACGGTTAGTAATAGCTACTGTGAAGTCTAGTCTCTTCATCATAACTATGTTACCAATGTGTCTTGGGTATGAAAATCTATCAAACCCCATTAACCCCTTAATGTTATAAGTCATGTATGTGATACTATATTCAAAGACAGATCAAACTTATTACATTGATACATTTGTCCAAACTACCGCGGCCAAAGATTTGATATGGATCCATGCTGACTCCATATGATACTATAACCTCCCATGCCAGGGGAGATGAATCCCTTCTTGTCTGTCATCTCCATTCACAAGCTTTGGACTATGCCCAACGAGTACCTAGTAACGATCACATTCACCGTTGATCGGAAAAAGCCAAAGTGTAGCACTCTCACATGCAAGATTCTTTAGCATATCGTAGGTCAAAGGGCTAAGCTACACCAACTATCACCCTAGAGTTTCTATTGACAATCAGAGTATATTTACCATATAGAAGCTTCTTGACGAGTCATTTTGTAGACTTGTTCTCCAACAAGCATATGTGCACTATTTCAAGATGTCTCCACATCGAGTGGCTATAAGATGAGACACCATCATTGCTATGGTAGAGATCAGTATACACTGTTCTATGACTATCAATGTACTGTCTTAATATTCCTATGACCATGAACATTTTTATATTTGTACTTTAAGCGGATCCATTATGCCTCATTATCATGATCTCATTATGATCCTAATATCCTCATATAATCCAGGAACTTTATCCATGCAATCACATTACTATGCACACATATAATCAAGATGCATTAAGAATTTACATAGATAAAGAATACTAAATAGCTTACTATTATTGTGAACAATATGTATCAATTATAATAATTGACGTAAATGCATACATATTTCGACATGTACCCTGCTCGCACCCACACGGGAGCCAGGGTACCCCAGCTCCCCTCGTGTAAGGGACAAGGGTTGTAGGGGTGGGGGTCAGGGGTTTAGGGGCTCAAAGTAAATGTCACGGTACCTCACCTTTTTATTGTGTGGGGGTTGGAGCTTCATTCATATTTCCGAAAACTCCTCACATAATGGGGCAGTGAGGGGTTGCGCCCATATAAGAGAGCAAGTACGCATAAATGACATTGATGTGTAGATACACCCATATGAGAAGAACAAGCATCCATGCGTCAGTGTGATTCAGAGCCACCCGAGTATATGGGCATGGAGGGCAATACATGCTTTCCAAGCGGGGTCTATTGGTTAAGCACACACATGCTTTCAGTGACAAACATATGTTTGGCATTTTCATAGACACTTCGACATACTACTTGGATGCCTGCATCCAAGTATGTCTCTTAATTAAGCACATACAAGCAATCCATACTCATGCGTACGATTCGGATGATGTTAGACACTATGGCCGAAGAAAGAAGGCGGAGATATAGGGATTTTTGTTGGCCGTCGCTCGCTCTAGATGGCGGCGATATTTGAACATGCTAGCGAAGACGTAATTGCAGTGAGGGGATGGGAGGGGCGGGTTGGGGGGACGCCACGTGTTTTTTCGGGAATAAATGTCTCAGTATGTACACATGAATAACTTTAATGACAAACCTGTAAATAAACGGTACAAACTTGTAATTAAGTGGTATGTGCAGTAAAACAGTGGATTCACAAATCAATTCCCATAAAATAAATAATAAAAATAAATTTGCTCTCCTGTTTAAAAAACAAAAAGAAAAGGGGTATTTTGCAATGTACTCTCACGTGCTACGCATCCCTTTGCTGATCCCTCCGATTCCGATTCACACACACCGAAATAAAAAAATTAAAAAAATAGGGAATTTTCTCCATTTCATCTCCATCCTATCTGAAAAAAAATAAATTAAAATAAAAAGGGCAGAGTTTCTTTTTAAAAAATGGCTTCCATCGTCTACCCCAATCCCATCTCCTTCTTCCCGCCAAAAAGGTTAAAAACATTCAAGCCCATATTCGCCTCATCAGCGCAGAAATCGGTCGGCGACGATCCCGGGGCCACATCGGACCTAGTGAAGCTCGCGCTCGCCAATGTCGAAGCTTACAAGAAATCGAAGGACGACGCTCCGGTTCCGGCCACCGCCGGTGATCCTAAGGAAAGCGGTGTTCCAGCTTCCGAGGTCTTGGATCCCGTGAAGGTTGCCATGGAGAGAGCTAGAGAGTACAAGAAGAATAAAGAAGCAAAGCTTGAAACCACGCGGCAAATGAAAATTTCTGGTAAATTTCGGTGTCTTTTGTAAGTTTGATCTGTCAAAGTTACGATTTTTATAGTTATTCAAGCAGATTAAAGAAAAATGGAATGAAAACTAATTTCCAGATGATTTAGAAATTGATTGACCCATTATTTAGTTCTAAATGATATTTTTGCGGGTAATTTTTAGATTTAGGAAAAAAATTAAAAAAATTATTAGTTTTCAACCAAAAAAATAAGTACACAATTCGACCAACTCTGGCCACGTCAGCAGCAAGGCGCGTGGCCTCGCCGCTGACTGGGCTAGTTTGGAAAATGCCGCACTCGGAAAGTGCGGCATTTTTGGCCGTACTTGCCAAGTGCGGCCATTATGTGGGTCCGCTTTAAGTGGAAATTTACGGGCCGCACTTGGCAAGTGCGGCCTGTCTGAGTGCTATAAAGCCCAGCTCAACAGAGAGCTGGCCATTCTTAAAAAAATGAAGAACTTTGGAAAAAGCTAGGGTTTTGCGAATTCACCATGGAGCAAGGAGTTGAAGGACGCAAACTTGCTAGGACAATGACGCTTACCCTTGTAGAAGCAATTGCTCTACATTCTTCGCGTGAAGAGGAGCCCGAAGCATCAACTCGCCAACCCTTATCGCCGCAACATAAGGCGAACCCAGAAGGTGATAATTTAGCTCTTTCAGACATCAACACCACCCTATACTGGATGCATAAAGCTATTAATCGCATTGAAGGGCGGGCGATTGAGAACCAGAACGATATTCGAAAAATCGAGTGTCTCGTTGTAGGTATGGGGGTCGAACAAGTTCGAATGAATGAGGCTCTTCGACGTGTCGAGGAGAAATTGGATTTAGTTGTATCGGAGCCTCGAGACATTGCCCCTCATGATGCTTCAGGACCAAGTGGGTCACGATCACCGCCGCCTCCACCGATACCCCAACTTCAGCCCTGCTCTCCGACAGATCTCATAATCGACAGATCCGGAGAAAGATCTTCACATCTTGGCCTCCCATTTGAAAGACGACGTCGCAATAGGTAAGCTCGTCAGTCCCTCGTGCTTAATCTCGTGAGTATTTCGTTAATCCGGTAAGAATTTAGTTAGGGTTAGGGCTAGGAATGATTTGATTGTTATAGAGTTTGAGATCTCACGGTATCAACTGATTTTTGCAGGGTGGTAACAATGGCAAGTGAGCATATTTTCATCTTATGCTATTATGATGGAAATTTGAGTATTGGTGACAGTTACGAACCTAGATATATCGGGAGAAAAGATAAGTCTATTATAATGAGGAGACCGTCAACGTATATCGATCTAGTAGACCGGATATACAAGGCCACAAAGATCAGACACCATGAGTATGACTTGAAATTGGTGTGCAACTGGCCGGTAATGGATGGCAGGACTACAGCTGTGATGATATCTGATGATGGTGATAGGGATGGGCTATTTAGCTTGTGGTCAACTCAACGGTCAGTTGAAATTTATGTCGAGATTGATGCAATTAGCAACACATGATTGACTCAAAAACAAAGAACATTCGCACACATGCTTGATTTGGAGAACAACTCCGCGGGATTTATGTCTACTTCTCTAGCCTAAGAGTATCAGCAGAACGAGAGACTGACAGAAGAAGGATGTTCGTACTACCCACAAGAGGATGTGAATATGGATGCGTAAGTATCGAAATCGGTTAAGTAATGCGAACTTTTATACGATATCTTCAAATTATAAAAGTGATTTTCTAAAAATTACATGTGTTATTATGTCTATAACAGGTGGAATGTTGCGGGGCAGGGCATTCAAATTCCTGAATATGGCGTGCAAGGAACATACTCCACCTACATGCAAGGTCCATGTGTACCGGAGTCGATGCCAACTCAGTCGAATGTGATGCCTGAAGATAGGGCGGAAAATGTGGATGTAGTAGATAGTGAAGGCACCGATATTGATGACCATGATGGTCCAGGAGATGATAGCATGCATTATGCTGCAGATTTAAACGAGGATGATAAAACATGAATACAACAATCCGTTGATGCGAACACAAATGTGGCTTTTGAAGAGCCATTGCCAGATGAAGTGGCAGTGGATCAATGGGTAACATCAGCAGCTATGAGAAATACTCTAGAAGGGTGTATGGAAGAGGAAAGAATTTATAGCAATACCGGAGTGTTTAAAGTCGGTGATCTTTTTGAAACAAAGGTGGACTTGATTAGGACAATAACGGAGTGGAGCATCAAGCACAATATGAAATTCAAATCAATCAAGTCAAATAAGACATGCTATTCTGTGATATGTGGCCTTAATTATGAGTTGAATCCGCATAGCCAAGATGAGGCGAGCCGGAATTGTCCATGGCGGATTCATACAGCAGAGGGAAAAAGAACCAATGGGAGGTTCAAGATATCAAAAGTTGGTTCAGATCATACATGCAATAATCCCACTTTGAATACAGATTCCAATAAAGCCACATCAGGTTTCATTAGTAACTTGCTTATGCCAATGGTGAAGACAAAGCTTAACATGACACCGGCAGAAATCCAGGATGTTGTACACACCATATTAAGAATTAGAATTTCATATCAAAAAGCATGGAGGGCTAGATCTACTGCATTAACACGGATATTTGGTGATTGGGAGGAGTCATATAGAGGCTACCACGGTATTTAGAAGAACTTTCAAAAAGAAACACTGGAACAGTTTACAAGATCACATACGACACTATCGGGCCAGGAGTTGCAGAGTTTGCAGGGGTGTTCTGGGCATTTGGACTTTCAATTGAAGGTTTCAAGCATTGTCGGCCGGTATTGAGTATTGATGGCACACATCTTTATGTGAAATTTGCAGGTTGTTTACTTGTAGCCACTGGAGTTGATGCAAATGGTGGGCTGTTTCCTTTAGCTTTTACTGTTGTGGCGGCTGAGACCCAAGAAAATTTGCAGTAGTTTTTCAGCCGTATATTTCACTATATACACAGTGCTCATCGTCACCGAACCATTACATTCATTTTCGATAGATTCAAAGGAATTCCTAGAGCATTGAGGGAGGGATCGCCTGCAAATAGGCATCACAGGTATTGCCTTCGACATATCATCGCAAACTTCAAAAAGAGTGGGTACCGAACAGTAACATTGGAACAGAACTTCCGGGGGCCGGGTACTGCATCGGACTTGCTTACATATAATGCGCACCATGCAAATGTTAGAGCAGAGTCCGTTGCAGCAGATGATTGGATTTCTGCAGACTTGGATGTGGAGACCAGAAGGTGGGCTATGCATGAAGATGGTGGGAAACGATATTGTGTCATGACAACCAATTGTTCGGAGAGCTTCAATGACGTTCTCAAACGAGCAAGAGCGCTACCGATACAAGCGTTAATTGTAAGGACATTTTAGAGGTTAATTAAATATTGCTACCATCGTCGGATTGCTAGACATGGGTGGACTACGAATTTCACTCCTAACACAGATGAGCTTTTGGGGGAAACATGTGCAAAAAGTACGGATTTGCTACATCACACGATATGGTGATTATGAATGGAAGGTTTTGGATAATAAGGGACAAGCGTACGCCGTGAAGATACATGGCGAAAGTTACAGCTGTACGTGTAACATTCCTATGCTTCAGCACATGCCATGTGTCTATGTCATTGCCGCAACGTCCAGACAGGAATATGGTGCAAACATATCATGGTGGCCGTTTTGTTCTACATGGTATAATGCGGACAAATATCGCCTTTCATATACCCCGAAATTTCACCCTATACCTGATGAACGGTATTGGAAGGATTGGGATGGTCCAATTATAAATCCCCCCATGAAAAGAAGACCGCCATGTAGGCCTCGTTCGACAAGGATTCGTGGGACATGCATATTCCTCGTGAGGGCAGCGGGCACAATAGATGTAGCAACTGTCATCAACTCGGTATTACAAATCACGTTGCCAAAATCCTTCCCACACTCAAGCGTAAGTAGAATATACAATTGGGTTATTTCATATAGCTTGTCATATAAATTGGGTATTAATTTATGATATTCCAACATTTTAGGTCTTCATCACATGGAAGATGCGGTTCCCGTGACTGATGTATATATGTGGTCTCAAGTTGGAATGAAGATCATAAGTGAGATTATGATGTAATTTAAATTTTGTGATTATATGATATGATCGTTGATGTAAAATTTGCCTTATGTTTTTGTTTCAAATAGAAACATCTTTTGAGTAACGTGTGTTTGATATATGAGAAATGTGGTTGATATATTAGAAATTTGTCTTAAGTTTTCGGTATATGATATATGAGAAATTGGTGTTGATATGAGGACATGAAAATGGGAAGTCGCCTTCCATATTTGCCCAGCAACTGAGAAGAGCCCAGATAATGGTGAGTTATCAGCAGTCGGTGAGAACTCAGCAGAAGCAGCTGTTGAGTTCTCAGCAGAATATGGGCTCTATCCTAGGGTGGCCGAATTGGCTGCACTTGCCAGGTGCGGCAACTTTGGCCGCACCTGACAAGTGCGGCAAAATTAGACGCACCTGGCAACTGTGGCCAAAACGGCCACCCTGGGACAGATCCCATATACTGCTCAGTTCTCAGCAGCAACTGAGAACTGAGCAGCAACTGCTGAGTTCTCAGCTGCTGCTCAGTTCTCAGCTGCTGCTGAGAACGAGCAGCTGTTGGGCTCTTCTCAGCTGCCACCATTACACGATACATATACAAAAACATCCACACTTTTCCATATATTTTAACACACATGATTTACCATATATCAACACGCACGATACATATACAAAAATGCACGATACATAATTGAAACACCGATTTCCCATATATCAACACAAATGACATATATTTCAACACATATCTCGCACGATTTCCCATATATTACATTTCGTCATCTTCTTCCAATTTTTTGTCAATGTCTTCCTTAACGAAGCAGTCATCCAAGGCTATCGGGAGAAATACAGCTATCCAACCGGCCCCTAATGCTGTAAAGAAGCACATCCATGATATCACCATGTATCACCCAAGCTGACACTGATATAGTGGAAGCGTGGGTTATACATGGTGATATCCGCTACGTGCTCCTTTACATCATCAGGGGCCAATTGGGTAGCTTTATTTCTCCTGATAGCTTGGATGGCTGCTTCGTTCAGGAAGCCATTGGAAAAATGGAAGAAGATGAGGAGATGCGACATATGACACCTATCACACATATCCAGTAGCACACATGACACATATTACATGAGATAAACAGTACGTTCCAAAAATAAATGTAAAAAACAATGTCAAATCCTACAATTAAAAATTACCCTAGATAAACAATGTCTCAAAAACACTAAAAAACTACGGCCGCCAAAATCGGCCGAGTGCAGATCTCGCACGACGGGTGTGTCCGCAAATGTACTTGTGATGCTTTATCCTCTTCCATTTGTGGTTGTGTATACTGCTGATGCGAGGGGCCAGCTTCATCCACCGTCTTCTGATGCTACTCCTGCTCTGGCTGCTCCGGCTCCGGCTGCTGCTGCTGCTGCTACTGCGACGTTTCGGCGACATCTCTCTTATAAAGTCGCCGAATATAGCTCGTGTCTGCTCCTGCAAGACGATGTCGTGTTTGCCCCATCACATCATCGATCATATGCTGAATGGCTATACAGTGAGGATTATATGGGTCCTCCTGTAAACCAATGACCGACCGATTGTTGATGTTAAGCAACTCATCACCCTGTAAAACAAATTGTACAATTAATATATTTGAATCAAATAAATTTAAATTTTTAAGAAGTATATATGACTATTAATTACCATTTTACGCTCGAGTGGACCACGTGGCATGTACGAGAGCGGGGGCTCCTGCCTAGTATATATCCATCGCCTTGTGATCCCCCAATAACATTGCATATAATCATTTACCGACACGTCATCCTCTTCCTCAACAACATGGTCAAATCTGTTATCCCATGCCGCTCGAGGCTCCACGATGGCAGCAACCCATTGTTAAGGGGTCATACCTATCTTCCCCGGCATTACTGGGACCGCGACTGGGATGTGTTGAGCTAACCCAAATTGTCGCATAACATGGTCCGATACATGCATTTCAATATCCTCCCAGCAAAATAATGGTACACGTGCACACCATAACCCTTGAAAGGCTAAACAAAAAGGATGAAGAAGCTCGAACCGCGTAGCATATGGCTCCCAGATAACCTAATAGGTATGAATGACAGAAATACATAATTCGACGACGTACTATATACATATATATCATTAATTCAAAATTTACAAATTCAAACCTGTGTGCTCTCTAACGAGTCAAGCTCGTTTCTATACAATTCGAGGTTCTCTTGGGGAGTTTCACGAAATGATATCGGTACGTTCCACCTGCAGCCTAAGGGGCATGTGCCATCCAATACATTTTGTCTGTATGTGGGCCGGCCTATATGTAATCTCCCAGGACCATACATGTAAATATGAATTTGTCAGTTATTTATAATACATATTTATACACTTCACAATATTACAGAATTATTAATATTATACATGCAACAAGGTGTAACATACATATATAGCCGATGTTTGCATCCTTGCCACTTTAGCTCAGAATACATATGTGCCAGCACTGCACTTCCCTACGCATACCCTTCAATTTCCTCAAAATGCTCCAGCTTCTCTAACTATCGTAGATAGACCGATCCTTTGTTTGGGTCCGGAACTAATAAGGTTCCGATCATATGTAGCAAGTACGCACATGCGCATTGCTGAATCTCCTCCTCTGTGGATTCATCAGGCAACTCCATAAATGTTTCACGCAGCCAAGCAAGCTTCACCTTCGCTCCTTGGTTTTCTATGGATGCATGTCCCAGAAGACGCTCCATCAAATTGGCACATGTATTATGTCGTCTTCCAATTTGATAAATGAGGCTTCCGGATATAGGTAGGCCCGTGATGACAGCCACATCTTGTAGTGTGATCGTCATCTCCCCATGTCTCATATGAAATGTATTCGTCTCGAGCCGCCATCTCTCATCCAAGGCTGTTAATAGTGCATGGTCCAGCCGTATCCACTTCAACCGTGCACATACGTGTAACCCAGACACTCGTATATATAGCTCCGCGTGCTTATCTATGTGTCATTCTGAATGTCTGCGTGCGTGATCAACAACTCCTATTACAGCCTCCTGCAAACAATACCACGTTAATTAATTTTCTGCATTGGCATCATATTTATATTTTTTGACTTTTTCACCCCAAATATTCATACCTGTTCATACTGGATCTGCGCAGATCGATGGTGCGCCTGATCATTCAAGACCTCGTCAGATATGGGTCCCGCCTCATACATGATATTCTATCTTACAAAATGCAAAAACATTGTTTTGTAAGGCATTAGAAATCACACTAGTAAATGGAAATATATATTAAACATGTGAATTTAACATACTCATTAAAATTAATTAGCCTATGTGTGGATGGACTTTTTAGCTAGATTTTTTGCACATAATTAAGAGATCTCTTAATAAACATAAACGAATACTATATTAATTAACCATTTGAAATGCATGACACAAAATGAAATCTCATTATAAAGAGGAAGAAATCATAAGTCAGTCAATCTTAAATGTATGCAACAAAACGAGCATGCATGAAAAAAAATTGAGCAGCCAGGCTTCACCATTAAGAGCTTCTTGTCAAACCCTGACAGAACTCAAGTCATACTGGCTCACATGAAACCCATCTATCTGCAAGCGAGTGGTGGCAACGATGTTTGCATGTCTGATTTTTTTGTTCTTGAACACAGATGATACAACGTATACGCGCACAATATCACTCCTAAATTAATTAGCAAGGCCCCTCCCGTGAGAATCAAAAGTTCTAAACAATGGTCAAATTTAAAAGATGAATATATGCTCATATGCATCCAGAACTACCCAAAATCATTTAAAATAAAGTCAACACAACATCACCGTCCATGAAAAAGTTCATAAACAAACCTAATACCAAAAATTCAGAATACATGGAAAAGTCAAAAATTCCATACCGATGAGAATAGCCTCGCGTGATATCCAAGCATACATGAAGATTTTTGATCCTATTTGTGGATCTCCCCGTCGGATCAGCCAAAATGGGAAAGCTGAAATCGCTCGCTGCGTCGCCTAGCCTAATGTTTTTTTGTTTTAGCAAATGAACTTCTATCGGGCGCCGCTAGGAAATAACAGGCAAACTGGCCGCACTTGGCAAGTGCGGCCAGTTTAGGCCCGTGACTTAAGTCACGGGCCTCTTGGAGCAGAGGCGGACCCATATAATGGCCGTACATGCCAAGTGCGGCCAACAATGCCGCACTTGCCAAGTGCGGCATTGTCCACTGCGGTCAGACCACGCGTCTTGCCGCTGACGTGGCCAGGGTTGGTCGAATTCTGTAATTATTTTTTTGGGTCGAAAGCTAATAATTTTTTTAATTTTTTTCCTAAATCTAAAAATTCTTGTAATGATAAATTTTGGTGAATATAGAACTGCACTGATGCATTGTTCGTTTTGTATGCTATTCAACTATTACATGGCTCCTTTTAACTTGAGTCGCCCATTGATTTAATAAGGACTTAATGCAGTAACTTTAAAACATTAAATGTTACATATACAAAAAAATGAAGGTTCCGGAATTGAATTTAAGGGAAGAAAAGCTAAATGAGCAGTCATAAGCTTTTAAGACAACCCTTGAATTCAGTATTATATATGCAGATTTTAATGAGATGACCCCCACCCACCCCCCCACCCCCCCCCCCCCCCCCCCAAACCCCCCCCCCCCCCGCCCACACACACACACACACACACACCCCCCTAAATAGCTATGTAACTCTTCATGTCAATATCCTACATGCATATTACCTATCTTTGATTACAACTGCATATATCTAATTTGCCAATAATCTTGTTCTGTTCCGTTGGTTGGCCCTGAGATCTGTGTCCCAGGATATCTTATGTAGGGTTGTGAGAAAACAATTTCAGTGATTCTTCATCAGACAAGATGTCTTTCTAGTACATGATAAACTTGCCACTGCCACTGCAGATGAGTGCTAATATTATAGATATCCCGACCTTTATTCCCAACAAGAATGTCCTTAAGGGTGTGTTTGGTTTGAAGGGAAAGGAAAGAAAAGGAAAGAAAGTTTGAAGGAAAACTATTTTCCATTGTTTGGTTGAAAAGAAAATACAAATGAAAAGGAAAATGAAAGTCATATCAAAATTTTTCTTTGAGTTTTTCCTCTTCTTGGCCCAAGGAAAATGAGGGAAAAGATAGCTAAACTAAGTTATCTCACTTTTATATATTTATATTTTTTAGCAAACATAATTAGTTGTTATTTTTAAAGAATTCATGAATTATTCACAATTTTGTATCAAAAAATCATGAATTATTGATAATTTTGCATCAAAAAATCATGAATAATTCGTGAAATTTTCAAAAAAATCAAGAACATTATTAGCTTTCTATTCACGATTTATTCGAAATAATGCGCAAATTATTCATGAATTTTTCAAACTAATCACGAATAATTGACTAATTTTTTTAAGAAACACATTCTATGTATATTCATTCGTGAATTGTTCAAAAAAGTAGTGAATGATTCATGAATTTTTAAAATTCACGAATAATTCACGATCTTTTAAAAATTCTTGAATTATTCATAAAATTTTCAAATAGCTCGCGAATAATTTACTAATTTTTCAAATAAATTCTGACATTTTAATGCATTTTCATGCATGAATGAATTGTTCGAATAATTCACGAATTATAAAAAAATTTGCAGGTTCTTAAAAAAATCCACACACGAATTTTTTTAAATAGCTTTCGAATTATTTCAAACATTTTAACAAAATTTGTAAATTATTCGTGTACTATTTAATAACATATTATATACGAATCATAATATTTATAGTGTTGGCAAATTACTCGTTGTAATTTGCATATTATTTGTTAACTTAATGAATTTTTCAAAATAACTAATAAGTTTTTAATTTAAAAATAAAAATTTAATTTGTAATGATGGTAGAATGATTTGAATTAACATCGTAACCAGTTAAATTATTTTTTATTCATTTTCAATGAGCAACCTAATAAATGCAATTTCTATATTTTTCATTTAACTTTCTGTTAGGAACCAAGATAAAAAAGACAATTTTTATAGAAAAGTAGTAGCCAAGAACTAGATAATTGAATACAAAAAGGTGTATTCTCCTCCCAAGACGCCGAAGAGGACGTCCGCACTCGTTTAATCTAAGAACTACTCCTAGGACGCTCAATAGAGAATATCTCAAATATCAAGCATAAAAATCCAAATGACGGCTGGCCCTTATTTATAAAAGAAACTAGGGTTTTCTTAGGCTAATGGGCGCGCGCATAAACATAAGGGGGTGGGGGGCCGCCGGCCCACATGGGCCGGCCCATGCTTGGGCGGAAAAGACCGCCAGGTCTATCAATACTCCCCCCCAAAGAACCACCTTGTCCTCAAGGTGGTGTAAGTCCCTGCGGTACTACTCCGAGTGGGAGTCGTCCTCCCCTCCGATCCGTTCGTCCTCCACATCATCTTCCTCGTCGGCTTCCGCTATCAACACTTGCAGCTTCCGATCCACACAACGGTGTCCTGGAGTGAAGCGTTCATCACATCTAAAACAGAGCCCCTTTTGCCGCTTCTCCCTCATCTCTGCATCGGTCATCCGTCGGAATGGGCCCCCGGCCGGTAGTGGGTTCTGCTCACCTGTCTTCTCAAGCCCTGTCGGAACTGTCTCAGTAGTGACCCCTGCTCCGCCTGCCCCAGTCGTGGTGCCCCGCTGTATCTGCCCACTGTAGACGCTCCCGCCTAGCCTATCCTCAGCTCGCGAGTCCTCCACCATCTGCGCCATCTCGATGACCTCCGAAAGCCCACGTGGCTTGTAAGGCCTCACTGCAGCTCGGAGACTAGGACGCAGCCCCTTCAAGAAGGTGCCCTCCAGCGACTCGTCCGAAACCCCATGAACTCGCCTAGCCAGTGTCTCAAATCTCTCGATGTACTCCCGCACCGGCCCCTCCTGCCTGAGGACAAATAGCTGCTCTTGTAGGTTCCCCAGGCGGGGGTCTCTAAACTTCTCCAGCACCAAGTCTTTCAGCTCCTCCCAGCTCCGGATCTGCTGTCTCCTCTCTTTCCACTGGAACCACCCTAAAGCTCTCCCCTCCATGCAGATGGCCGCCGCCTCCAGCTTCTGCGCCTCGGTCATGTGATGCGCCGCGAAATACCTCTCCGCTGTGAACAATCAGGCGTGTGGATCCTCCCCAGAAAAGATCGGCATCTTCAGCTTCCGGACTCTGCAATCTCCGCCAAAGTGCCCCTGCCCGGGCCTCTTCTCGTCCTGAGTCTCGTACCGCCTAGGTGGCACTCCTCCGCGGCCCCATAGTCTCCTCGGTAATCCTCTCGACGGCCCTCGAAATCGTCCCAACCTGCGTCATCGCCGAACTCCGCCTCGTAGCCACCCCCGCCGTCATAATAATGGACTCTCCCGCCTCCGTCTCCATACAAGGGGTCCTCCGCTACTGGGCGCCGTCCCGAAGGGTCGAAGAACCCTCCCAAAAACTGTCCACGACCATCATCTACTGCTGTCCGCTGTCTGTGGGGCTCCGAAAACCCATCTGGAGGCTGTCCGTATGCGCCCTCCTCCCATGGCGGTTGCCGGGGGGCTCCCGCCCCCGATATGCCGCAGGCGGGGCCGGCCGGCCCTCTGACAGGGCCGGCGGGCCCTGCCGGCCCTCTGGCAGGGCCGGCGGGCCCTGCCGGAGCCCCGGCAGGGTCGCCAGGCCCTGTCGGCCACCTGGCAGGGCCGGCCGCCCCTCCTCGCCGTCGTGCGTTGTCCGAAAGGGGCGGCTAGGGCCGCCGCCCCCCCTTTGGTACTCCACCGCGTTGCGCCGCACCTCCTCGCGATAATCGATCTTCCATGGCTCCTCGTCTTCGTCTTCGTCTAGTTCCTCCACCAAAAAGGGTTGATTTTGGGTCAAAAGCTCCTCTTTTTCCTTCTCTTTCTTCAAAGGTGCTGCCTTTTCCCCCAATTTAGGCCTTCCTTCCCATTTGTTGTTCGCCGCCAATTGATTTAGGGTTGCCATCATGCGCCCGAATTGGTCATCGTGCTTCACTTGATTTGCCGTCAATTGATTGATGGAGGCTGCCAATTTTGCCATGGATTCATCGTTCGCCGCCAAGGATTTCTTGATCCCGTCGATTTCGCTCGTGAATTTCACCTCCAAAGCTTCAATTTTGTCGTGGGATCTTGTCGTAGCCGCCATGGATTGTCACGTGCTCTGATACCAAAATGTTAGGAACCAAGATAAAAAAGACAATTTTTATAGAAAAGTAGTAGCCAAGAACTAGATAATTGAATACAAAAAGGTGTATTCTCCTCTCAAGACGCCGAAGAGGACGTCCGCACTCGTTTAATCTAAGAACTACTCCTAGGACGCTAAATAGAGAATATCTCAAATATCAAGCATAAAAATCCAAATGACGGCTAGCCCTTATTTATAAAAGAAACTGGGGTTTTCTTAGGCTAATGGGCGCGCGCATAAACACAAGGGGGTGGGGGGCCGCCGGCCCACATGGGCCGGCCTATGCTTTGGCAGAAAAGAACGCCAGGTCTATCACTTTCTTCCCAATTTTCTTTTGTAACCAAACATGAGAAAGAATCTCATTTTCTTTTCCTTTTCTTTCTTTTTCTTTTTTCCTTTTCATTTCATTTTTCTTTCATTCATTTTCTCTCCATCCAAACACACCCTAAAAGTCTTTGGATGTAAACTCTCTTAATAATCCTTTGTGAAATCTCAAAGTCAGATATACAATAAGTGGCATAGATGAAAGCATTAATTAATAAGTTTAATCATACCCTGCATAAAAGACAAATCTTCCACCCTAACTCATTCTTCGCCCATTCATGATTGATTCACTATCTTGTCTCTGCCTCCAATGTTACAAGTTAGGCTAATGTTCAAAGGAAGTTGCTTTATGTTAAGGTATTGAAGTTGTTATGCCCTTATAGGCCAATGCGACGTTAATTTATGTAAATGTGTTCTGCCTATGTATCAATACCACATAACTGCACTACTTGATTGTGTACCACTTTATTGGAAAAACAATTTTTTTATTACATGGTAAAATATCAAAATTAGAAAGTTAATGGAACATATCGGCAAGTTTCTAAATCTTGTAAAAACTAAATATTCAATATAAATATACTTATATAAGTATATAAACACACGAGTCAAATATATAAAAAGAAATATGCTTATATACATTTGATTGATTTGAGTTAATTTGGACACGATATATAATCATACTAGTCATAACCCGTGCAATAAGTGCACAGTTCATTTAACATATGCCCCTAATCAAAATCTTGGATCCCCTACTTTTAAATGAATAGCAATAATTAAAGCGCAATAGTTATTATTTAGTTCTCCCAAAAATATTAGTTCTCTTAAAATTTGGTACCCATAAGAGAATTTGGTTATCTTAAAAATTTTAGTTCCTTCCAAAATAGTTCCATCAAGATTTAACCCGTGTTGTAAGCGCATGGTTCATTTAAAAATTTTCCCTCCTCAAAATCTTGGATCCTCTAATTTCACATGAACAACAATTAAATCATAATACTTGTTATTTAGTTCCCACTACAAATTTTAGTTCACCCCAAAAGTTAGTGCACCCAGAGAATTTAGTTTTACACATTATTATGTAATTCCACCCAAATGCTATTTAGTTTCCCAAAAATTTTAGTTTCTCCAAAATTTAGTTTCCTTGCAAAGAATTGAGTTCCCCTAAAAATTAGTTCTCCCAAAGGATATGTTTCATTTTGGGAAATAAAAAATAAGTATTTGCCATATTTTGTACTGTAATCCACCGAAATAATTTCAGGATTATTTGAAACTATCAAAAAATTCACTAAGTGATGATTAACCATTCAGGGAAAGAACAAATCATGCAATTCTCAATTCACAATCTACTTTCGGGTGGATAAGTAACTGGTCTCAGATATGAGCTCTTGTATCTGTCTACAATTAGGTTAAGACTCATCGATATAGAAAACCATTTTGGCATAGAGTTCTCTTTCGTGAACTTACTAAAAGACCAATGCATGCAGCCCACATTAAAGAATAGAGGTTGATAGAGGAAGAGACATGTGAGACGATCAAGTGCCAATAGTATTATTTTAGGGTGATATCTATCAACATATGTGAATGTCTAGTATATAATTAGTTTGTGTTTTCTATAGTATACTATATTTAAATATGAAAAATGTATGATCCATGCAAAATGAAAAGTTATGAACCCTTTGATTGTCCCGTGACTATTTTAGTTGTTCCAATTAAAGTATTGCAAGGTTTACATGGCAAGCGCATGTTTCCCCTGACCATTTTGTACTTTTAAACAAATACATGTTACAAAAAAAAACCATTTGTTCAGAGTTTAGTTGTTGATTGTGTGACTTAACCTGGACCAAACTCACTTGGACCGACAAATAAACTTGATTTTCCCACATTACAATTTCTAAAAAAAGCAATGCTTAAAGGGTTTCATTCAGATGGCGCTTGCATTTGAGAAATTTGTGATCGGTTATCTCCACAGTAACTATTATCTACCTATTCGACAGTAAGTAAACTAAATGTCAACATGCCATAAATTGAATCAAAATACATGAAGTAAAAATTTACAAAATAGAAATGATTGAATGAATTAAACCAGAGAAATTTAATTGACATATTACGACTGGGTGAAAATGTGCCATGCAGGGAGGCAAAGTAAAGGTTGCGGCGTATCAATAAAAGAAATTAAAAACCGAAAATCATGCATCACATGTTAAAAAATGCAACACAAATTGAATGTTAGGCATACAATTCTTCACTGCTCATTCCCATATCTAACAAACAAAACAAAACAAAGAAAAATAAAAATTGAAGGTGGTGTTATCATGGAAAGTGACTTTGATTATATAAAAATATAAACCAATAAAAACTTCAAACATGTTGCAAAAGGTCCAATCCCCACCCCCAATGAATATCCATGAGGTTCGCCAGCTACAAATCAGGCATACTCATGAATTCAATAGAGAAAATACATGATAAATGTGTAGAGATATATAAAAGCATATCTGACAGATGTTAACAATTATTTCAAATATATCAAATTTTGACACTTCAATGAAAAATTAAGTCGCATGAAACTTCTCAACTAAATATGTACCAAGAAGATGAGATATTGGAGAGTTTATAAATTATTAAACTGAGATATGATGCAAACTTTAAAACTCTTTAGACTTTTGATCTTAACTTTAAAACATACCTTCAATTGATCACTTCTATTAAAACTCAAGATCTAAATCTCAAAAGGTTTAAAGTTTTAAGATCAAAAGTTTAATGTTTTCAACATATGAATCACATGATCGAAACTTTAAAACATACTTTCAATTGATCCATTCTCTTCAAAATTCAAGACAACATCTGCTTCTTCTTCTCCCCGTGCTTCTTTTTACAATCTTTGCATTACAACAAACATGTGATGTGCACACATCATGAACACAACAAAAGATAGAATTAACATAAGAGCAAAAACTAAGATAAAAATTTGAGATTAAAACTCAAGATTTAAACTTTAAAACATATCTTCAACAGCGCTTCTGAAGTCAAGGTTAAAATAAAAACATACATCTTCTTACTCGTATGTTTCTTCTTCAAAATTAATATCAAGACTCATGATAAAAGAAATCAATTTTTGTCCTTCAAAATTAGTACCAGTGGAAGCTGTCACTGATGGGAGGACGCGGATCGCTAGGAAAGGTCACGTGGAGTCGGTTGACGCGGATCGTGAGGGGTTGACGCGGATCGCTAGGAAAGGTCGCGTGGATTGCCAACTTGTCATTTGTTTGGACGGCCATGATTGAACCTTTGGTTTTGAAAATGGATGGCTCGGATTGATTAATGCGGATCACCGAAATTCCCTCCAATTTTTTTACAATCTATCATCCTAACCGTTGATTTCTCAAGATTATATCACATCCATCTTTCTATCAACCCTTTTGTCCTAGTCAACTTGTCCTAGTCAGCAAACCAATTCAAAAACATCCCTCAAATGTATAATAGATATTATGGGGTTTCGAGAAAGAGAAATTGATTTCTTATGTCAAGAAAAGTACATCATTGAACCTATGTTTCACTTTAGGTAAGGATAAGTTTTTCTTACTTCTGTAAAACTTTATACACATTTTTCAAATATATAAACAAACACGGTGCATTCTTCTACAGGAGATAGATATAACACGATAGGGTATGTAGGCATTAAAAATACTAACAAATAATGCATATACATTATAGATGCATACATGCATCTATGATATGAATTTATAAGGGTATAAACGTGTAACAATTAAAAAACACAACATATCATATAAACTATTTGCAAGTTACATAAGCCAGTAGTTACTAGTTACAAAACAAGCATACTTCTTTATTAAGAAAGTGAGAAAAAAAGGGCATCAACAAAGCAAATAATTGTGAAACCATCGTTCATGCATTAGAACTTTTTAATCTTAGGCATGTCTCTAATACATTAAAAAGGAGTATATTATGAGCATCCATCAAGTATGGCACATCAACCTATCGATGCGTATCCAATACATGTATGTCTATGTATCGAAGCATTCATGCAGCATAGTCCACATTCTTTATCTGATTTTGTTTGTGCATATACTCAGTGCCCTAATAAAGTGGTGTTCATTTATATTTGTTCATTTTTTCTTTTCTTGGGAGCTTGACAAATTCATGTTCATTTTAGAATGTATGCAGACAAATAATTGGTGCATGCGACTGCTTAATTCCTTAATAATGTGAGAGTTTATTCTCTATAGTGATCATCTTTTAATTTTCTTTCATGGTCGGAGCAATGGTGGCTTTTCGTAAATGAACAGATACATAATAAACACAGTTTGATGGGGTAACTTTCTGCTTTGTTCCCGCCTGCCCCTTCTAATCTATGCAGGTTTGAGTTAGTTGATCAGGCCGTCTTAAGGGTTCCTCAATTCTCATATATTTACAAACGACATATCTTTAGAAACCATATAGCTTCTAGAGAGTATCTTCAGTTATTCCGATCCAGATATTTCTTCTACTAATCGTTGCGTTAGTCAGAATCGGATGTAGGGTGGAAACTCAAGTGTGTTTGATGTCTAAAGTTGCCCCTAGAGTTTAATACCATGAAATCTGGGGCAGAATTAGTGGGTCTACATGAGTATACTATTGATGCCAAAAGTAGAATTCAAATCGTCGCCTTTTTGGTGACCATTTTAGTATATTGTTCCTAATGCGTATACTTTCATATTGCTAGCTCAGTTCTTACAGGTAAACAATTTTTTTGTTTGCAGTAGGTTATAAATAACCTTGATGAATTAGTGAGGGAATGCATGTTTAGATCAGAATCTCTCTTCAATTTATTATTTATCTATGTGTAATATGGTACCATCTTATAGGTGCATCCTGTATTCAACAGTGTCCGGCAGGGCGAATTTTCAAAAACCTGGCATTGGGAGCCAAATATATTTTACATGCGTTTATGCAAATGCATGCTTATGTGCATGTATTCAACACCAAAACTGGTCCCTCCTTTTAAAATAATTTATTTGGACATTTATTTGAATTGTTGGAACTCAAGATCTTACATATGAACAGTCGATATTGTAAGATAGCATTGTGTTGTAATGATTTGATATTTCGTTGGAAGCTCCATGGAGCATCTTGAAATATATCAAAGCGTTCAATAGTCTGCAGTTCATGATACATTTGGCAACTGAAATATGAAGCATCTTAGTTCAAAACTCTAGCTATAAATTTAATGTATATGCTATGAGTATACTAAACTAACATAATTAGTGCATCTTTCTAGCAAGTATTGCAGTCTTCAGTGTTTACTTTCTCCTTGCAAACTTAGAAGGCTGTCATCAACTAAAAACACAATAGAATATCAGTTTTATGTCTTTTATGTCTTGCTTCTGTAATGTGAAGACAAATTCATGATCATTTTACAACCTAGGTCCAGAGGATACAAATGTAAAGAGCTCAAAGGAGGGCGTACGGACAAACAAGGTAAATAAGAAGGAAGAGGCAAAACTATCCAGCATTGATTTTTTGGGGCTTGATTTTTCTGAAAAGAAGAGATATAGAGGGATGCCACCAGGACTAGCTCCAGCTATGGAACCCCCTTTGGATGGAGAAATTCCTGAAGTGGAGATTATTGTCGGGGATGCTAGCAAGTTTGAAGTTACGCCCCCACAAAAGAAGAGTTCAAATATAGATGCTGATAACACGGACTTATACAAGCCTAAGGTTTCTACATGGGGAGTGTTCCCAAGGCCTAACAACATTTCTATGACGGTATAATATTCTCTATTCTTTCTTCACATTAATCTCATTGGTTTCTTGCTACCTTTTTCCTTTTCATTCTTTATGTTGAGACTAATAGCAGGATTCCTATGAGTGCTGGTGAAGACCCTTTTTGAAAGAAAACTCAAGTTGGTTAGACTCACATACATGACACAAATTAGGTTATATGATAATCTTGCAAATTATTTATATCCAGTTTAACACACCCCCAACAACCAGTTTACTTGAATTTCTGGAAATATGAACCACTTCATCCCCCCCCACCCAATATACCACTTAACAGCACCAAATATTACAGTTGCCTGCTGATTAGTAGCACATATTTTTAAAACTTCATTCAAATTTATTTAGCAATAATCAATGTTGGTGACTAATGAGCCAATAAGAGGTATCTATATAGTACATATGCAGAAAATTAGTCTCGAAACTCCTCTTATTATTATCATCTCTTCCTTTAATGGATTATAAATTTCGTGAGGGATAAATAGCAACCGATAGATTTAAGACATGATCTTAGTTTCTTGCATAAAGTAAAATTATAGGGGATAAATGTACAACACATCTCCCTGATAAAAGTTTGATAGATAGAAAATAAATGTACGGGACTTCTGGTATTCATGTTTTCATCGATTTAATGTCCAAGTTGAATAGAAAGTAAATAGATGTCTGACAGATTTAAGCATAATGATCACAATCTTTTAATTCTTACCTCCATGTCCCTAACCTTACCCTTAAGCTATATCTTTGTATAATTTTTTCATTGATCATTATCTCTCTCTGTCTCTTTCTTTCATGTTCTTCTTGTTACTAGTTTACTGTAGTAGTAGTTGTTGTTGTTTCTGATATGGTTATTATAGTTATTTCTTTTGCCTTCTCTAATCTTGTGATGTTGATCATCATCTGTTGGAATTTGTAAATCATGCGCTTTCATATTTCACTCCTTTATCTTACCTTTCAAACTTAATTAAATTTTTAATACTTGTTTCTGTAGATTTTGTAATTGATTCTTTTCCTTGCCCAGTTTGGTGGTGGGCGAACTATTCAGCCTGGTGAAGTGATGGAAACAGTTGCAGATAAAGCAGCTAAAGAAAAGCGTAGTAGAGAATTAATTGCAGCATACAAAAGAAAGGTCGGCTTAACCATTGACGCAAACACAAAAGCTGAATGCAAGAAGGTAGCATGTCAGACAAAAATATATGCTGATTTCTTGTTCATTAATTTAAAATTTGTTGCAGTTTCTACTCTTTCGGATACATGAGTAATTGTATCAGATAATTAAAAAAATTTATTTTATTGCTCTTTTTAATTTTATGATATACTTTGTTTTCCGTGAAATGTTCAACTTGGGGGAACCCTATATTCTTATTGCTCTTTGAATTTACCCAATAACAGACACAAAATATGATCGTAAGTCAACCTCCCCTTGAATACATGGGCTATTTACCTCTCAATAAAGAAGATTGGATTATTCTGGAAGTTGGTGAGCATGTGTTATTGCATAAATTTTTGTGTGTGATGAAAATGTCTACGTTGTGGACTTGTAGTAATTCCATCTGATTAGAACAGAACCATTGGCATTTGAATTGTTGCATGATTTAAACAGATTTCTAAAACTGATGCCTTAAAAAGGTTACTTTTTACCAATTATCTCGATAAATGCAGCAGAATCCAAGGAACTTGTATCCCCATTTAGTATACACTGCAGCAATTTAGCAGCAGATATCAGAAATATCAAAGTGTATCATATGTAGAATAGATGTTTTATCGTTTTGTTGTCCTAATCTCAATGGCAACCTTGAAAGATCAGAGTCAGCAATAAGGAGCCATAGGATCTGTCGTGATTAACCACAAACGGTATAACTTACTAATATGGATGCCAGAACGATTGAGTTGACATCTTACAATGAGTGGAGAAGAGAAGACCCCATCCTCACATTGAGTTGACATGACAACCATCGTCCAGTCAAGTAAACAATGTAAGTTTAGTGAATCCAGAACATGTTGCTTATGTACCTTGCACTTAAAAGTGAAATATATGCATGTGGTTTAAGCCCACTATTACATATTAATCTAGATACTAGATAGGAATAGATATCTTTGAACATGAAAGAAAATACTGTCATTTGAATGCATTGTAGACATAGTATGGTACAGCTGAATGCTACACGAAGAACATAAGTCAGATGAAAGTATTGGAAGACCTAGGATGTAGAAGAACATATATGAGTGATTTGGGAAATTTGGATTTCAATGTATCCACTAGTGGTACCTCATCATATGATTCATATAAGCTCCATCTGTCAAGATATTATCATATATATCTAGAAAGCCATGTGTTGGACAGTTTGTGCTATTGCAATATGGCATAATCCCATGCTTATTCTGATCCTTGTTGTAAGTAATATAAGGAACTTTGGGAAACAATTTTAGAACATTGTCTATTATACATCTGCTGCTGGGTAGTTTTAGGCTATTTGTTATGGCTTCAATTGTTCTCACTTTTGAGAAAGAGGTGTATGGTTTTATTCTTTAAATGGACAAAGAACCCTAATTGGGAGACCAAAAATCAATCTTTCTTGGCATGTCTGGAGAGCTAAGACAATTGAAAGACTCTATTACAAGAGAAAGTTCGTCAGGGACGCAACAAAACAAATTAGAAGTTCGAAGCCCTTGTTTTGTCTTTTGCTCTTTTACTTACTCCTTACTATGGTGCAACTGTCATCTTTATTTTTGTACTAGTCATAACCCATAACTCGTGACCATAGGTCACGTGGCATTCAAAATCTCTCCACCTTGAAAATTTGCAACCTTATTCAAAATATCATATCCTAAAATTCAACCATATTCAAAATCTGTTGGCTATTGGATTCCTCCAATACATGTTTTGATGATGAGAAAACATAATGTTTTTGCTAATATGTTATTAAGTTGTGTAAGAAAGTATTAGCCAAGTTCTAAAGCATCAATAAAGAAGATGCAGATCACAGACCAAGTGAAGTTTGTTCAAGCTATGTTACCGCAAGATCACACAACAAGCTTTGACACTCTAGTGATGGTGTGACTCCAAGACATCAAGATGACTTGAAGAATGATATAACAAGAATATGACAAGAACATGAAGCTTAAAACTACATCAATCAAGAGCATTGAGGGCAAAATGTGTAATTGATGTATTATTTTTATTCTTTTCTTAGAATATTGTTAAGGTCTTGAAGATGTCACATACATGCAATCTTAGTAAATTTATTAGAATTAATAGAGAATTAATTCATGCATAAAACCACTAAGTTTCATAGCCAAACAATACATTTTTGTATGTATTAGTCGACCAATATGATCACTTAATCAATTAATAGAATTCTGTTAAATTAGTTTGTGTCACGCCCCGCTTCCCAAAAATATGGAGGCGAGACGCGAGTAGGTCCGCTCAGACTTGAAGCTGCAAAGCTGCAAGTCCAATAAGCGTCAATTAACTTTAAATGGCAGGTCCTTGCAATGCGACACGAAACAAAGATAATAATAAAGGGAAATGAGACAAAAGCAAATCTCAGAATATCCATAATAATAAACTCCAACATCGCAGAAAAAGCCACCAGGCTTAAAAAAGAAAAGAATCTAAAGGGCCCCAACATGGCCAACAAAAGTACAACGTACAAAGTAAAGGTGTCACGCACCGACAACTAACAGAAAACCTAAAACAAAAGGAAGCTTAGCAAAGTCACTAAGAATGGTCTCCGGTGTCCACAAAACTCCTCCTGGGCAGACATGGACTCAGGCTCAGCGTCAGCAATTACCACGTACTCAGCAATAGTCTCTGGCTCAGGGTCTAACATGTGACACCCAAAAGAGCAAGGGGCACATGTCAGCAAGTCTGCAATAGACTTGTGCAAGGAAACTGAAAGTAAAAGGCAAACAACTTAGCAGTTCTAGCATGATGCAATGACATGGCAGATATAGCATGAGTGCAACGAGTAAAGTAAGGTAAAGTAAAGTACGAGCATGGTATTTGAAACATGGCATGGATGTCAAGTTTTACATGAACAATCACAGATACAAAGACAAGTCTAGTAAGCACGTCGTGCACAGAGATTACACCTTTTGGCTAGAGTGGCTACGCGGCCAGCTCCTAGCTCAAGTGATCGCTTATCCCTACCCCTCCACGTGTATCGAGCCAGGGCCTTACCCCCGAACACGGAATGCTCGATTCTGGATCACAAGCCAGGAAGTGTATTTCAATATGGCTTAGGGGTGCACCTAGTCTCAACAAGGAAATCGGGCATTGGTTTTTGACCAACACACGTAGCCCGCTTCTGGATCACGAGCCAGGAAGTGTTTTTCATGATGGCATAGGGGTGCACCTAGCCTGAACGAGGATGTACAAGTATTCTAGCGTGTGCTACGAATGCAACATTCAACTTGGATGACATGTAAGATGCAATGCATGGCAGATAACAGTTTAAGTGCGTACAGATAAGGAATTTAAACATTGTAGTTAACAATGTATGAATGACATGGCAGGGTGACAGATCTAGCTTCGTTGTCAAGCTAGATCTTAAAGTTGCGTCTACACAGCTATCATTTCACTGTCTAGTCTCTTTTACGCTAAAAGTAAGGAAGTGGCCTAAAACATGGCCCTAAGCAAAGTTGGCAAGTTTTACTTGCCTGAAATACGTGCTCGAATCACCAACTCAAAGTCCAATCACAAAGTCATAAAGTCCAGAGCTCCCACGCTCGGTCCAACAATCAGCCTACAGTTCCATATTATTAAGTTGGATTAATGAGTTACAAAGCAGTAAAAGTAATCATTTTTAATCTTGATTAGCATGCAAAATTGGTGGGGGTTCCTACGGGGCAGATCTTACCTCAACACGACACGAGAGCTACTCTGACGTCGGGTAGCGACGTCAGGGGTTGGATTCCGGCTTCGCGAACGGTACGGAACGACCGGTTCTCTGTGATAAAACGCGTGCACAATCAAGTTCGTAACTACGGACTAGAATTATTAGTCAATCTCTAAAACGTCTAATGATCCGATTTTAATCAAGTTTTCTAATCCAAGAGAGGCGTTCGTATAATATTAAAGCCCCAAATAAAAGCTACTGTTCATCCTATACGGTTCACTGTTCATTAGGGACTAGTAAAATAATTCAAAATACGCTATAAGATACTTACAGATAATATAATATACAACTAAGGTTATTAAATAAAAATACAGTAACCTAACACATAATGCACCATAATAGTTGTAAGTTATCATGACCCATGCTAGTATATATCTGCAACATTTATCACATACTCTATTTATAATATAATTAGCATGCTACTGCTCACAACAACAACAGAGCTCTCACCGTTCCTCACCGTACGATGCTTGCAGGCGGGGACGACTACCAGCGGTAACGGCGTTCCACAGCGGCTGGGATGGGCTGCGAAGAGGAGGTGGTCGCGGGGAGTCGGAGGGGGCGACTGCGGGATAGCGGCGGCGCTGTGCGGCGGCAACGGGCTGTTGCTGCGAAAACGTTGCTGCGGGGCCTTTTTCCGGCGGGGAACAGGACCCACGGCGGCGCCGTGCGGTGGGGAGAGACAGAGAGGAGATTCACGGCGTGGGTGACGCCTGAACGGCGGTCGGCGGCGAGGTTTGCCGCTGCTGCTGCTGCTGCGTTCTTCCGCGGCTGCGGGGCGCTTCAGGCGGAGCTACGACAGCCGGGGGTCACGTCGGAAAAGGGAGGGGTCACCGACGAAGGGTCGGAGTCGGAGAGCGCAAGGGAGAAGCTGCGTTGAGGATGCTGGCGGCGCAAAACGAGGAAGACACGACGAAAACCCTAGGCTGCAGGTTATTGAAAAGCTGCTGCGAAAACGAAATTTGCGGCGGCTTGGTTTTTTTGCGTTGCTGGGTGATAACAATGTAACCTAGGTTATTATAATTTAAATAAGAGTATAGGCTTCTGCAGCCGAGAGGAGGTAGGCTTTAATAAACAATACCCTAGGTTGCCTTATAGGAGGCAGGCACTCACGTGGGCTAGGTTAGGGTTAGAGTTTGTTGAAATTGAAATTGTTATAATATTTATTAAAAGAGAAACTCACCCACTCTCTCTCTCTCCAAAGTCTGTGCGGCCAAGGCATGGGAAGAAGGCTAAGTCAACATATGAAAGGATAATCAATCAGAAATAATAATTAGAGGGTTACACCTATGAAACTTAGGATTAACCGATAATTAAACTGGGGAAAAGTGAAGGTGGGTCAAACGGTGCCCGAAAATTGTGAAATAAATACTGGAACGA
This sequence comes from Scilla litardierei, assembly GCA_030789695.1. NCBI lineage: Eukaryota > Viridiplantae > Streptophyta > Magnoliopsida > Asparagales > Asparagaceae > Scilla > Scilla litardierei. Next base: position 114,750,784 of record CM061140.1, read on the forward strand.
CCGTGTCGACGAGAGAAACAAGACAGAGAAGACGGATCACAATTTCGATGACGAGAAACGAAATTAAAAATAGAAAGGCCTTACGACAAAAGTGAAAATCGCGACGTCTCTTCAATTAAGGTCAAATCGTGGGAGAACGACCCGTGAAATGACGTTCCAAATCAACACCACAATTTAAATACTCTCAGAGACGTTCACAACGACATATCACACCAAAGTGTTCACAAACAAACAAAGTCTAAAATAAATACGTGCACGGTCAAAAACACGTGCACGAAGAAGACACGATCGGAAAGCGACCGTTACATTTTCCCCACCTTAGAATAAAGTCCGTCCTCGGACTTCCTAACTATAAATATATCTAGTCACTCTAGTAGCTACCCCAAATCATATCATATTATAATTCAAACCAAATATAGTCACGACAAGTGCTTATATATGCACTAAGTAGTCAAGCAGTAACACTACCAACATGTATATATTTACGCCCATTCTAACTTACTCCTATCATAGTCAGTTAGATTCGTACATGTACTTCAATCATTCATATAATCACGTACATCCCTATATAACTATGAAACACTTATTACATACCATGGTGTACATACTCACAGACAATTAAATAGTTCACACCAGCAAATACCATCGTAATACTCCACGTCAGATAACTACCTATGAACAAAACAATAAGGGTACACTACTCCCTATATCTCCTAGTGTACATCCAATACCAAACGCATCAACACATGTAGTCACACCATACCATTACTTAAATCAAGTTTTACCATATCTAATATACATTCACCACTACTATAATTTCACAATACTTAGTCATTCAAGTGCACGCAAATATTTCACCATATTTTCACTTCACATACGGTCATATAACTGTATTTACGACACGCCACATATACCAGAGTCACCAATACCTACAACTAAGCACATACTTACCCGTGCATGGTGCACACCCATACACGCTAACATTTCATTCATATATACACCAATCATACCACTATATACTCAGCCCATCTACACCTAGTTTAGCTAGCACACATATGTTCACACAGGCAAGTCCTTAGTAATAACTATACCACAAGACCAACACCTATAACTATATACTGGTATAGCGACCCACAATCATGTGCGTAACACAACCAGGCACGACACTCCTATCACTATACATACATCAAACATCGCTATATGCAAACTACAGACATACATTACAATATACTTAGAGTATACCCACTCAAGCTTGAGTGAGTCTCGAAACACATCAGAATACTCTACATACGTAACATGGTATTTATACCAATACCAATACCACTCCAATGTATACACATCTACCAATATAACCATATACATACCATATGCCAATCACACTTAATACTTAGTCAGGTAATACTCACATAGTTCAATCGCTCTATATAACATAATAATAATACAGACATCAGCACACGTATAATTATAATACCTTCCTTAGTACGTGCATTCACCGTATAGTCACACACATGTAAAACATATATTCACACCATATCCTACTACCTATAATTAATATACCAACACATCTACTACATACATAGTTAAGATATGCAGTAGTCGTGTATACCTCATGGTATACACGCATACAACATCCCGTAAAAGCAAGCAATACCAATCAAAATTACAATCCTACTACCGTATGTATAACACTTATATACTCATGCAGCAAATACATAATTACTTACGTCTAAGCACAATACGTATCTACGTACGAGCACATTCTCACACGTACTAACACATAGGTCTAATAATAGTCATGCACATTCAACCATAAGTACCCTAGTATCATTATACCTCGTATACGCAATTTTACCAACATATTATTTCAGCCATTATTAAGCATCTCCAACTGCATACACCCCCAGTAGATATTCCAACACTTATTCTTATATACCCGGACATCCTTAGAGTGGTCTAGCCATCCACACACATATACATAAATATTAACACACATACAACTTCATATACACCAAGTAATTATATGCACTACAACGACATCACAAGCTATACTAGTGGGCACACCCTACTATACTGAGGTTAACGTAGGCAACAGTCAGCACTAAGGTGATAACCAAACAATAGTGAGGAAAACCGAAGACGAATTTGAAATGAAACAAGAACGGGATAAACGGGTTCAGATGAGGCGACATATAAGGGAGAAAGCTTGGTTGGATGGACCAAAAATATAATTCAGAGTAATCAAGTAGGGACGAAGGATATAGATTACGAAATAAGGATATATTAAAGTGTAAGTTATAAAATAAAATATAATAATATCCTTATAAAACGTAGAAGGGTAACATGAAAGTTAAATCACGACCTAAGAGTTAGACGCAGATTACTTAGTATGGAGATGAAAGAGTTATTTGCAATTGGTGATAAAATTAAATAGAGATAGTATTTTACAAAAATTAGAAGTAGGAAAATGATGAGTATAAAATCGACACGCTGAATTCTCCTGTAACTTAGAAGGTACATTAAGGGCAAGCACGATGAGTTATTCGAATAAGTTTTAATGGGATAAGTAAGAAAAGAAAATTATAAATCGAATTTGAGAAAAATAGAAATACGGCTCAGAATAAAATTAATATATGAAAAGGGACAAGATTTTTAAATAGGTATGAAAAGTATAGGCTGAAAAAACATTATAAAACAGTAATAAAAAATCTCGTCAAAACTTTTGAAATTCAAAAAAATGAATTTAAGTCAACGGAAGAGCATGAAGTCCAAATATATATATTAAAAATTTTCGAACGAGTTTAAACTTTAGCGAACGAAGAACATCGAAAACATTTTCAGAAGACTTCAAGATTGTAACGAAGAGATTCAAAAATTAACGACGAACGTCACGAGGCGATCTCGTGAATCGAGGGTAAGTAATATGGTCGCATGATCGGAACATAAACACGCTTATGATATGACTCCTGAAACTCTACAGGGAATTCCTACGGTCGACCAACTAAAGATTAGAAAACTTAGCGCTAAGACTTCCTAAGGAATTAGATTGCAATGAACTGCGTCCGGCTTGGCCCGAAATCGATGAACCCAAGCGAACGACTAAAGGGATTCTAGAAGTCTATTATTGTCAGAGCTAGACAGGAACCACTAATGTAACTCCTAAGACGATTATATCAATTCCTAGCATGGAGTCTAACTAACAATCAGAGACCTCTAACTAGCAAGCACAGACGTGTAACTAGGTCTTCCTACCACCTAGTGACATAGAAAAAACGATTAGAACTAGGCTCAAGGCTTATGAATCAGATGTTGCAATTTATTTAATGGACATTCTATAGTTATTATCGTTGTTCCGTTAATTCGCAGTTGCAAGACGGACCTGCATGGGCCACCAACAAAATCTGTCACGCCCCGCTTCCCAAAAATATGGAGGCGAGACGCGAGTAGGTCCGCTCAGACTTGAAGCTGCAAAGTTGCACGTCCAATAAGCGTCAATAAACTTTAAATGGCAGGTCCTTGCAATGTGACACGAAACAAAGATAATAAAAAAGGGAAATGAGACAAAAGCAAATCTCAGAATATCCATAATAATAAACTCCAACATCGCGGAAAAAGCCACCAGGCTTAAAAAAGAAAAGAATCTAAAGGGCCCCAACATGGCCAACAAAAGTACAACGTACAAAGTAAAGGTGTCACGCACCGACAACTAACTGAAAACCTAAAACAAAAGGAAGCTCAGCAAAGTCACTAAGAATGGTCTCCGGTGTCCACAAAACTCCTCCTGGGCAGACATGGACTCAGGCTCAGCGTCAGCAATTACCACGTACTCAGCAATAGTCTCTGGCTCAGGGTCTAACATGTGACACCCAAAAGAGCAAGGGGCACATGTCAGCAAGTCTGCAAGAGACTTGTGCAAGGAAACTGAAAGTAAAAGGCAAACAACCTAGCAGTTCTAGCATGATGCAATGACATGGCAGATATAGCATGAGTGCAACGAGTAAAGTAAGGTAAAGTAAAGTACGAGCATGGTATTTGAAACATGGCATGGATGTCAAGTTTTACATGAACAATCACAGATACAAAGACAAGTCTAGTAAGCACGTCGTGCACAGAGATTACGCCTTTTGACTCGAGTGGCTGCGCGGCCAGCTCCTAGCTCAAGTGATCGCTTATCCCTATCCCTCCACGTGTATCGAGCCAGTGCGTTACCCCCGAACACGGAATGCTCGCTTCTGGATCACAAGCCAGGAAGTGTATTTCAATATGGCTTAGGGGTGCACCTAGCCTCAACAAGGAAATCGGGCATTGGTTTTTGACCAACACACGTAGCCCGTTTCTGGATCACGAGCCAGGAAGTGTTTTTCATGATGGCATAGGGGTGCACCTAGCCTGAATGAGGATGTACAAGTATTGTAGCGTGTGCTACGAATGCAACATTCAACTTGGATGACATGTAAGATGCAATGCATGGCAGATAACAGTTTAAGTGCGTACAGATAAGGAATTTAAACATGGCAGTTAACAATGCATGAATGACATGGCAGGGTGACAGATCTAGCTTCGTTGTCAAGCTAGATCTTAAAGTTGCGTCTAGACAGCTATCATTTCACTGTCTAGTCTCTTTTACGCTAAAAGTAAGGAAGTGACCTAAAACATGGCCCTAAGCAAAGTTGGCAAGTTTTACTTGCCTGAAATACGTGCTCGAATCACCAACTCAAAGTCCAATCACAAAGTCATAAAGTCCAGAGCTCCCACGATCGGTCCAACAATCAGCCTACAGTCCCATATTATTAAGTTGGATTAATGAGTTACAAAGCAGTAAAAGTAATCATTTTTAATCTTGATTAGCATGCAAAATTGGTGGGGGTTCCTACGGGCAGATCTTACCTCAACACGACGCGAGAGCTACTCTGACGTCGGGTAGCGACGTCAGGGGTTGGATTCCGGCTTCGCGAACGGTACGGAACGACCGGTTCTCTGTGATAAAACGCGTGCACAATCAAGTTCGTAACTACGGACTAGAATTATTAGTCAATCTCTAAAACGTCTAATGATCCGATTTTAATCAAGTTTTCTAATCCAAGAGAGGCGTTCGTATAATATTAAAGCCCCAAATAAAAGCTACTGTTCATCCTATACGGTTCACTGTTCATTAGGGACTAGTAAAATAATTCAAAATACGCTATAAGATACTTACAGATAATATAATATACAACTAAGGTTATTAAATAAAAATACAGTAACCTAACACATAATGCACCATAATAGTTGTAAGTTATCATGACCCATGCTAGTATATATCTGCAACATTTATCACATACTCTATTTATAATATAATTAGCATGCTACTGCTCACAACAACAACAGAGCTCTCACCGTTCCTCACCGTACGATGCTTGCAGGCGGGGACGACTACCAGCGGTAACGGCGTTCCACAGCGGCTGGGATGGGCTGCGAAGAGGAGGTGGTCGCGGGGAGTCGGAGGGGGCGACTGCGGGATAGCGGCGGCGCTGTGCGGCGGCAACGGGCTGTTGCTGCGAAAACGTTGCTGCGGGGCCTTTTTCCGGTGGGGAACAGGACCCACGGCGGCGCCGTGCGGTGGGGAGAGACGGAGAGGAGATTCACGGCGTGGGTGACGCCTGAACGGCGGTCGGCGGCGAGGTTTGCCGCTGCTGCTGCTGCTGCGTTCTTCCGCGGCTGCGGGGCGCTTCAGGCGGAGCTACGGCGGTCGGGGGTCGCGTCGGAAAAGGGAGGGGTCGCCGGCGAAGGGTCGGAGTCGGAGAGCGCAAGGGAGAAGCTGCGTTGAGGATGCTGGCGGTGCAAAACGAGGAAGACACGACGAAAACCCTAGGCTGCGGGTTATTGAAAAGCTGCTGCGAAAACGAAATTTGCGGCGGCTTGGTTTTTTTGCGTTGCTGGGTGATAACAATGTAACCTAGGTTATTATAATTTAAATAAGAGTATAAGCTTCTGCAGCCGAGAGGAGGTAGGCTTTAATAAACAATACCCTAGGTTGCCTTATAGGAGGCAGGCACTCACGTGGGCTAGGTTAGGGTTAGAGTTTGTTGAAATTGAAATTGTTCTAATATTTATTAAAAGAGAAACTCACCCACTCCCTCTCTCTCCAAAGTCTGTGCGGCCAAGGCATGGGAAGAAGGCTAAGTCAACATATGAAAGGATAATCAATCAGAAATAATAATTAGAGGGTTACACTTATGAAACTTAGGATTAACCGATAGTTAAACTGGGGAAAAGTGAAGGTGGGTCAAACGGTGCCCGAAAATTGTGAAATAAATATTGGAACGACCGTGTCGATGAGAGAAACAAGACAGAGAAGACGAATCACAATTTCGATGACGAAAAACGAAATTAAAAATAGAAAGGCCTTATGACAAAAGTGAAAATCGCGACGTCTCTTCAATTAAGGTCAAATCGTGGGAGAACGACCCGTGAAATGACGTTCCAAATCAATACCACAATTTAAATACTCTCAGAGACGTTCATAACGACATATCACACCAAAGTGTTCACAAACAAACAAAGTCAAATAAATACGTGCACGGTCAAAAACACGTGCACGAAGAAGACACGAACGGAAAGCGACCGTTACAGTTTGGCTGATAAGGATTAGTCGACCAGAGAACAATGACTTGTCCACCAATCAAGAATTAGTTGACAAGCAATTAAACTCTAGTACACTAATCAAATGGTAGAGAACTGGCTGGCTTTGGATTGATTGACTTGTCGACTAATGAACAACTCCTAATCCACTAATAGCCATTAGTCGACTAATTGTTGTACTCTAGTTGACTAATCAACTAGCCGTTGCAAGAACGTAATTTCCACAACTAGCCATTTTCTAGCCATTTAGGGAGTCTCTTTTGTTGTTTTTATGCTTATATATTGAGGATATCTCAGGGATTTTTTACATGACCAAGTTACTTAAGAAGAACGAAGAAGAAAATAAAATCACATATTGCCATAGAGCTCATAGTTTTTATTCTCCATTCTCTTTAAGCCAATTGATTTCATTCTTTAGTGTCATTGCCAAATCGCTGAAATAGAAATCATATTCCCTAATCATATATACAATACACAAGCTTCATCCTTAAGGCTTAGTAAAATTGTATCCTTGTTTTCAAAAGTTTCCTTGTGTGAGGAGTTTACCTCAAGTGTAAAGAAGTGTTTTGTGCTTACCTCAAGTTTTGCGGTGGTTCACTCGGTTGGAGAGGGTCTTTCAATTGACGAGAGTTGTTCATCTGGTTACAGGTGTACTTGTCTTTCGATTTGAAAGTGAGTAGTGGTCCTAGTGGAAAGCTCAAGTGTGACTTGTGGACTGGATGTAGGTCAGTGAGTTGACCGAAGTGATTGGTCTAGAGCTTTTTGTGGGGATAAAGGTGGGATTTTTATGGCTTTGAACTACTAATTCTAGGGTTGTAATGCGAAGAATTGATCTGAAATTGCTAATTAAACCTAGAACAATTAATCTAAAATTAAGCGCAAGGGAAATACCGAAGGAAAATAAACTAGGGTTCTAGTAAATTAATTACCTTCACAATTCTTTGATGATACACAAGCTAGGGCCGGGCCGGCCGGCCCTTGTTTGGGGAGGGATTAGTCGATGTGGAATTACTAAACGTCCCTCCCTTGTGGTTGAGAAATTACAAGTTTGGGACCGGGTCCGTGGTGGACCCAAGGCGCCTCCTCCTTTGATATACTCGAACCGAACCCGTTGGCTCGCTACCGCCGTGCGCCCCTTGTGACCCGCGCGTCGCATCACTACTCCCCCAAAAGTGCCACCTTGTCCTCAAGGTGGAAATCAGAAAATTGGGTGCGTATCACCGCCATTGGCTCTCAGGTAGCATCATAGTCCGGAAGGCCCCTCCATCTGATCAGCACCTCCTGTGACCCGTCCGTGGCTTGTCTAACCCCAGTTAGCTCTTAGTGCTCAAGTAGCACTTCCATGTCCTGAGTCAAAGTGGGTGACAAGGTCGGGGATAGAGTATGATTCCCAATGGCTCTCCTCAACTGCGAGACGTGAAACACGGGGTGAATAGTGGAGGTGGCAGGTAATTATAGACGATACGCCACCTTCCCTATCTGAGCGGTGATCTCGAATGGGCCATAGTAGCGGGCTGACAGCTTCTCATTGCTTCGACGGGCCAAGGTCTTCTGTCTGTAGGGTCGTAGTTTCAGATAAACCCGGCCCCCACCGCAAACTGCTCATCTCTTCGGTGCGCATCCGCCTTTGTCTTCATAATCTGCTCGGCTCGCAGCATATGCTTCTTCAACTCCTCCAAATATCTATCCCGCTCTCCAAGATGTTCCTCTACTTGGGACACGGGGGGTGGTCCCTCTGCTGTAGTGTATCAACTATGGCGGGTCCCGTCCATACAAAATCCGAAACGTGGTGCTCTGTGCGGCGGAGTGGTATGAGGTGTTGTACCAATATTCTGCCCATACTAACCACCTGGCCCACTGTCTCGGCGCGTTTGACGCAAAGCACCTCAAATAAGTCTCCACGCTCCTATTCACCACCTCCGTCTGACCATCTATCTGTGGGTGATAGGCCGTGCTCCTTCTCAGCTTGGTCCCCTGTACCTTGAAAATCTCCTGCCAAAAACTGCTCATGAAGACCTTGTCGCGATCCGACACTATGGAAGCGGGGAAACCATGCAAGCGAACCACCTCCCGCATAAAAGCTGCACCCACTGTCACTGCTGTGTAAGGATGCCTGAGCGGTATGAAATGGGCATATTTACTGAGCCGATCTACCACAACAATATAGAATTGTAGCACTCTGGTCGCCGAAGCCCTTCGATAAAGTCCATGCTGATATCCTCCTAGACTCTCTCCGGTAAAGCCAACGGTTATAGAAGTCCTGCAGGTGCCATTGCCATATACTTGTAACGCTGACAAACGTCACACTCTGCTATCCTCTGGGCAATGTCCTTCTCCATCCTTGGCCAGTATAGCTCCCTAGCCATCCTCCCGTAGGTCTGCTGTATACCTGAATGCCCTCCGATGGCACTGCCGTGGAACTCCTGAAAAATCATCAGAATATGAGCGGAGCCACTGGGAATCACTCGTCTCCCCTGATATAGAAGTCGCTGCCTGCTCAGGGTGTATCCAGGGAAATCTGTTGATCCCTGCTACAGTGCCTCCCGTATCTTTGCCAAATCCGCGTCGGCCTCAATCTCCCTGCCTAACGGCTCCCAGGCTAGGAGGACTGGTACGGAAATGGCTGCCACCTCTGCAAGCTCCTCGCGGTAAGACAAGGTGTTCGCCGCCTTGTTCTCCAGGCCTGGTCGGTACTGTATCTCAAAGGTGTAGTGGACCAGCTTGGAGAGCCACTTTTGATGCTCCTCCGTGACTATGCGCTGCTCCAGTAAATATTTCAGGCTCCGCTGATCGGTCTTCATTATGAATCTCCTTCCCAACAAGTAAGGCTGCCATTTCTGTATGGACAGAACGATCGCCATCAACTCCTACTCGTATACTGATTTCAGCCTCGCTCGTGCTGACAGAGTCTGGCTAAAATATGCAATAGGCTTCTGCTCCTGCATCAACACTGCGCCCAACCCGTGTCCAGATGCGTCGGTGTCTATAACAAATGGCCTGCTGAAATCCGGTAGCGCTAAAATGGGCACTGTCGTCATCGCCTGCTTCAAGGCCTCAAACGCCTTGGTGGCCTCCTCGCCCCAGTGGAAGCTGTCCTTAAGCTGCTCTGTAAGTGGCCAATCAATCGAACTGTACACCTGGACAAACTTCCTATAGTATCCCGTCAGGCCCAAGAAGCCACACAACCCTCGTAATGTGGTGGGTACCGGCCAATCCAACATCGCTGCGATCTTGGCCCGATCTGCCGCCACCCCCTCAGCTGACACAATGTGTCCCAAGTATTCCATCTGCAGCTGCATTTCTTCTTATTAGCACACAGCTGCTGCTCCTGTAACTTATGCAACACTGCCTGCAGGTGCCCCACATGATCCTCCACACTGCGATTGTACACAAGAATGTCATCGAAAAATACCAGCACAAATCTCCGGAGGTAAGGTCAGAACACCTTGTTCATCAGTGCCTGAAATGTTGCCGGGGCATTTGTCAGGCCAAATGGCATGACAAGGAACCCATAGTGCCCCTCATGAGTCCTGAAAGCAATCTTGGTCATGTTAACCGCCCTCATCCTTATCTGATCATACCCCAACTTAAGATCGATCTTCGAAAAGCAAGCTGCTTCGCGGAGCTCATCCAGAAGCTCATCAATCACAGGGATAGGAAACTTATCTGCCACGGTCTCCTTATTCAGGGCCATGTAGTCCACACAGAATCTCCAGCTGACATCCTTCTTTTTAACTAATAAAACCGGGCTGGAGAACGGGCTAGTACTCGGCTGAATCACCCCTGCCTGCATCATGTCCTCCACCAACCTTTCTATCTCGTCCTTCTGCACTTGTGGGTACCTGAAGGGCCGCACACTAATAGGGGACACGCCCTCCTGTAAGACGATGGCGTGCTCGTGGTCTCTGTGCGGTGGCAGCCCCTGTGGTGTCTGAAATACCTCATACTGAACCAACAGCTGCTCGATCTCCGGTGCTACCGCCTGTGCCTGGTCCTCGCTCTGTACTGATGCTGCCACGGCTTGTAGCTCAACCAAGAAACCCCCTCCTGCTGTGTGGATCGCTTTAGACATGGCCTTATAGGATACTAATGAACGACAGAGGCTAGGATCCTCCTGCAATACCACTGTCCTCTCCCCATCCTGGTACTCCATCCTCAGCATCTTTCAGTTCGTCTTGGTCTCCCTCAGTGCCTGCAGCCACTTCATACCCAGGATAACAACAGTGCTCCCTAACTCCAAGGAAAGAAAATCTGTGACAATCTGTACTCCCTGAAGCGTCACGATCACTCCGCGGCAGACACTGGTACTGTGTGTTACCTACCCAGTGCCCAGCATCACTCCATACCTTCTCGTGCCATTCAGATGTAGTCCCTGCTCTCCCACCGACCTGCTGGAGATGAAATTGTGGGTGGCCCCACTGTCTACTAATACGATCACCTCTTGACTGCCCACCTGTCCCACCAATTTTATGGTGTGGTTCGGTGTGAATTCTGCCACAGAATTGAGGGACACCTCTGCCAAGTCCAAGTGCTGGTGCTCTGTCTCCTCCTCATCCTCTCCTGCCTCTAGTATGACGACCTCGTTCTTCTCCTCATTATCGTTCACTAACAGTATTTGAAGAGTCTGATCCGTACATCGGTGTCCTGGGGTGAATTTCTCATCACACCTGAAGCATAATCCCTTCGCCCGCTTCTCCCTCATCTCTGCATCTGTCATCCGCTGCACCTGCCCTCCTGCTCTAGACTCATGTCTCCTGTCTCTGTTGCCCTCGGCCACGGCTGTAACTCCCTGGGCAGGCGCGGCCCCTGGTGTAGGCACAGTCCTCTGTCCGGTCGCAGACGTCTGTCCCCGAAAAGTGGTACCTCCCCACACCCCGCGGGCTCTCCGCTCAGTCTCCTGATGGTCCTTCACCTTCCTTGCCAAGGTCATCATCCCTCGCAGACCCACTGTCTGTAGCTGTCTCAGTCCAGATTTAACAGTGGCCTTCAGCCCCTTCATAAAACAGACCTCCAATGATTCCTCAGATACTCCTCGGACTCGGTGACAGAGCGACTCAAACTTCTTGATGTAATCTCCTACGCTCCCCTCCTGCTTCAGTGAGTAAAGCCTCTCAAACACTCCGCCAAACTGCATTGTACCAAAACGCCCCCATAAGAGCGATGTAAACTCCTCCCAAGTCTGAAAAGGCTGCTGCTGGTAGTCCACCTGTACCACCCCAATGCCTCTCCCTCCAAACAGACCCCTATCGCTCGAAGTCAGTCCTCCCCGGGTACTACAAACACATCAAAGTACCTCTCTACCCGACATAACCAGTCATCAGGATCTCCTCCCTCGAAAATAGGCACCTCCAGCCTCCTCAACAGTCTCCCCCAGCAAATCCAGCTCTCTCCTGCGGATGGAATCCTTCCCTTGGCTAATACCCCTGTGGTCTGTCTGGAAAAAATGCATCGGCACAATCCTCGGTCTGATGTCCCCTTGGCGCTCCCTGGTATGCTCTTCAATCACCCGTCACTCCCCCGAAAGATGGGAGCTGAGTCGACGGGCCTCCCGTCAACTGGTGGCGCCATCCAGGCTGTTGAAATCCTCCACCGGGTCTCACAGATGGCTGAAATCCTGGAAGCTGTGCAAATCGGACCCCGTGCTGGGCCCCCAGAAACCCGGATGTGCTTGAGAAGTGCTGTCGGGGTGCCCAGAAGGCCGGCGGCCCCCCGGGGGTCTGCTGAGGCTCGGGTCTCCCCTCGGAGGCCAGGCGAACCCCCCCCAGGCGCTTCCGCCTGGGGCTGCCGGCCCCAGTTTTGGGCCAGCAGCCCCCAGGCGCTCCCGCCTGGGTTCGCTGTGTTACGCAATAATACGATGATAAAAAAACAATCGAATGAAAACAACAACAAAAGGAAGACACAGAATTGTTTACCCAATTCGTCCGAAGACTACGTTTGGGGGCGCCGCCAAGCCAGGGATTCTCCACTAATTTGATGAGATAAGGTTACAGATTACACACGATGCTACGAGGGACGCAACCCTCGAATAATACCGCACAAAGCAATTGAGGACGCAACCTCAAATTAATTAGCAGCACTCACGCACAAGCACTCTTTTCTCTCAAAAAAGGCACACAGAACTATCCCTCTCGAAAAAGCACACAGAACCTGTTTTTGTCAAAAAAAAAAGGAAACTCCAATACATTCCCAAAAACACTTTGGGTTTTAATGCAGGGAGCTTTTTGTGCACAGAGCCTTCCAACGCACAAAGAAGCACAGAGCCACAATATCTCTTTAACGCACCAAAGCCAGCCTTCAACGCACGGTGCTCCAAGGATAACAACGAAAAACCAACTCTGTTTTTCAGGCTCAACCACCGAACAATCTTTCAACCCAACTCGATGCGGATAGATGCAAATCGCAACCAAGTTTTTGTTGATCAGAGGAGATCGCAACTGATTCCGGCCGGCTGATTTGTTCAGGCTCCAAATCCCAACAATCTCCCACTTGGAGACTGAACTCATGTGTAATCATCTCTTCATCTTCTCATCAATAAGTAACCCCAAAAAACAACGGCGGCGCCAAGCCTCGAACTCCTCAAGTTCCAAGGCCAGTTGAAGCAATGCATAGCTTCAACTTTTCTAAGGTCACAGCCTTAGTCAGCATATCAGCAGGATTCTCATTTCCTCGAATCTTCACTACCTGCAAAATCTTCTCTTTCAAGAGATGTCGAATGTAATGATACTTCAACTCAATATGCTTCGTTCTCGAATGAAAGGCTGGATTCTTAGCTAAGAAAATAGCACTCTGACTATCGCTGTAGAGAATACTATTCTTCTGCTCTTTTCCCAATTCACTCAAAAAATTCTGCAACCATACTATCTCTTTACTAGCCTCAGTCACTGCTACGTACTCCGCTTCTGTAGTAGACAAAGCCACGATCTTTTGCAACTTAGAAGCCCAAGAAATCGATGTACCACCCAATGTAAACACATATCCGGTCGTACTCTTTCTCTTATCAAGATCACCTGCCAGATCTGCATCAACATATCCAGTCAGCTTTATACTCTTACCTTCGAAGCACAATGCCTTCTCTGTTGTACCTCGCAAGTACCTAAGGATCCACTTTACTGCTTCCCAGTGTTGCTTACCAGGATTGCTCATATATCTGCTCACAACTCCCACTGCATGCGCAATATCTGGTCTAGTGCACACCATAGCATACATGATACTACCAATAGCTGAGGCATATGGGGTCTTCTTCATATAGGCACGCTCCGAATCATTACTAGGCGACTCCTTTTTGGAAAGCCTAAACTGGCTACCTAAGGGAGTACTCACAGGCTTTGCATCTTGCATACTGAACCTCTTCAAAACTCTTTCGATATATTCAGCTTGAGAAAGATATAACTTAACTGCCACTTTATCTCGATTAATCCGCATACCTAGGATCTGTTTAGCCTCTCCAAGATCCTTCATAGCAAACCGTTCAGACAATTCCTTCTTCAACTGATTCACCTCTTGCGCACAAGAACCTGCTATCAACATGTCATCAACATATAATAGCAAAATGATGAAGTTATTGTCAAACCTCTTGAAGTAGCAACAATGGTCTGCATTGCATCTAACAAAATCAATTTCATGCATGAACCCATCAAACTTCATGTACCACTGCCTTGGAGCCTGTTTCAAACCGTACAAGCTCTTCTTTAGCTTACACACAAGCTCACCATTACCTTTGGACAAGTACCCTTCTGGTTGCTTCATATATATATCTTCCTCAAGATCCCCGTGAAGAAAAGCTGTTTTCACGTCCATCTGCTCTAAAAATAAATTCTCCGCAGCAACTATACTCAAAACTAATCTAATAGTAGTTAGCTTCACAACGGGAGAAAATATATCAGTATAATCAATACCTTGTTTCTGCTGAAAACCCTTCACGACCATCCTTGCCTTGTAACGCTTGCTTCCATCGGCCTCTTCTTTAATTCTGTAAACCCACTTGTTATGCAATGCCTTTTTACCCTTTGGGAGCTCCACTAGTTCCCAAGTGTTATTAGACATTAAGGAATTCATTTCATCTTCCATTGTAAGCTCCCACTTGCTCGAATGCTCACTCTGCATAGCCTCAACATAACATTCTGGCTCACCACTATCAGTTAACAAAAGATAATGTAAAGAGGGGGAATACCTTGCTGGTGCATGATGCTGCCTTTCTGATCTCCTCATAGGAGCTACAGGCGTACTTGGTTCTGCTTCAATAACCGCTTGCCTCAAGGGAGATACTGGCAAATTCGGTTCTGCCTCAACAATTGCTTCTCTCAAAGGAGATACTGGTGAATTCGGTTCTGCTTCAACAACAACTTGATCATTCTGAACAACTTTGTTCACCCCTGAATTCGAGATATCTAATTCAACAACCTGAGAGCTTTTAACCTGAGTACCTGCACTTTCAATATCTGATGCGCCCAACCTGTCTTTGTACAAAACATGTTCATTAAATATGACATCTTGGCTACGAATTATTTTTCGATTCCGATCATCCCAAAATCTATAGCCAAATTCATCACCACCATATCCAATAAACGTACACTTCACAGATTTAGCATCCAATTTACTTCTAGCAGTAGCATCAATATGAACATAAGAAACACAACCAAAAACTTTAAGGAATGATAGGTTTACCTCTTTACCAGTCCAAGCCTCCTCTGGTATGCCATTATCCAAAGGAACTGATGGTCCTCTATTAATCAAGAAAGCGGCTGTGTTAACTGCTTCTGCCCAGAACATCTTCGGTAACCCACACTTCAGTCGCATGCACCTAGCACGTTCGTTCAAGGTTCTATTCATACGTTCTGCAACCCCATTCTGCTGAGGGGTTCCTCTAAGAGTCTTCTCCATGCGAATACCATTCATAGCACAATACTCTTTGAATTCAGCAAGCTCATATTCACCACCGTTATCTGATCTTAAGCACTTCACTTTCAGACCTGTTTCATTTTCTACCAAAGCTTTCCATTTTCTAAAAACATTAAAAGCATCAGATTTATGTTTCAGAAAATAAACCCATACCTTCCTCGTGAAGTCATCAATGAAGGTCATGTAGTATGACGCGCCACCAAGGGATGTTACAGGCGATGGTCCCCATAAATCACTATGTACCAGCTCCAGCTTCTGTTTCTTCAAGGTTCTGCCACCCTTCGAAAAACTGACCCTTTTCTGTTTCCCAAATACGCAGCCTTCACATAAACCAACGTCAACTGCTTTTAGACCTGGCAGTTTACCTTCTGAACACAACTGTTTCATCCCCTTCTCACTCATGTGGCCAAGTCTGCAATGCCACAAGTCTGCAACTCTGTTTGCACCTGCAAGATCAATACTATCATGGTTGATAGTGGTCATATACAAAGTACCTTCCTTTGACCCTCGAGCTATCACCATGGCCCCTTTGGTTATCTTCCCAGCACCCGAGCCAAATGATAAATGATAACCCTCATCATCCAACTGTCCTACAGAAATCAGATTCCTCTTCAAACCAGGAATATGTCTCACGCCACGCAGCTGCCACACAGGTCCATTCGGTGTTTTGATCCGAACATCTCCCTTCCCTACAATCTTCAAAGGCTCATCATCAGCAAGATAAACCTTTCCAAAATTTCCAGGGGTATAATTCTCCATTATCTCACTATCAGGACATGCATGATACGATGCCCCAGAATCCAAAACCCACGATTCTAATGGACTGCACACACTCAAGATCAATGCATCATTGATCTCCTCTGATGCCACGTTTGCTGAGTTGTCAATCTTCTTTTCCTTCCTCGGTGCTTTACACTGATTCGAGTAATGACCCAGCTTCTTGCAATTCCAACACTCAATGGAACTCTTGTCTTTCCTCGACTTGCTCTTATGTCTTGACTTCGATCTGCCTCGATTCCAATTCCTTGATTCTGATCTGCTTCTATTTTCTGTACTCAGAACTGATCCCGAAGTGACATCCGATTCTTTCCTGCGAATTTCTTCACTTATAATCAGATCTCTTACTTCGTCAAACTTCAGTTTCTCCTTCCCTGCTGAAGCACTAACAGCAGTAACCGTACCGCTCCAACTTTCTGGTAGAGAAGACAACAGAATTAAGGCTCTAACCTCATCATCAAAATCAATCCCGACTGAGCTTAATTGGGATGTTATCAGATTGAACTCATTTAGGTGATCAGCAACAACTTTGTTCTCCGTCATCTTTAGGTTGAAGAGACGCCGCATCAGGTGAACCTTGTTCGCTGCTGAAGGCTTCTCGTACATGTCTGCTAAAACCTTTAGTATGCCTTTGGTGGTTTTCTCCTTCGTGGTATGGAACGCAACATTCCGCGAAAGAGATAGACGTACCACGCTCATCGCCTTCCTGTCCAACACATTCCATTCTTCGTCTTTCATCTCTTTCGGCTTATCCTCCAGAGGTTGCCACAAATCTTTACCATAGAGATAATCTTCGATCTGCATCCTCCAAAACCCATAATCCGATCCGTCAAACTTTTCAATCGTTGTTTTTTCTCCACCCATCGTATCTGCTTCCACCTAACCCGGTGCTCTGATACCAATTGTTACGCAATAATACGATGATAAAAAAACAATCGAATGAAAACAACAACAAAAAGAAGACACAGAATTGTTTACCCAGTTCGTCCGAAGACTACGTCTGGGGGCGCCGCCAAGCCAGGGATTCTCCACTAATTTGATGAGATAATGTTACAGATTACACACGATGCTACGAGGGACGCAACCCTCGAATAATACCGCACAAAGCAATTGAGGACGCAACCTCAAATTAATTAGCAGCACTCACGCACAAGCACTCTTTTCTCTCAAAAAAGGCACACAGAACTATCCCTCTCGAAAAAGCACACAGAACCTGTTTTTGTCAAAAAAAGGAAACTCCAATACATTCCCAAAAACACTTTGGGTTTTAATGCAGGGAGCTTTTTGTGCACAGAGCCTTCCAACGCACAAAGAAGCACAGAGCCACAATATCTCTTTAACGCACCAAAGCCAGCCTTCAACGCACGGTGCTCCAAGGATAACAACGAAAAACCAACTCTGTTTTTCAGGCTCAACCACCGAACAATCTTTCAACCCAACTCGATGCGGATAGATGCAAATCGCAACCAAGTTTTTGTTGATCAGAGGAGATCGCAACTGATTCCGGCCGGCTGATTTGTTCAGGCTCCAAATCCCAACACGCTGGTGCCGCAGAGAGGGGCGGCAGCTACGACCGCCCCTCCTGGGGGTACGGCTGGACCCCCGCGGCTGCCTGGGGGTTCACCGGCCCCCCAGGTGGTCGTGGGGGTCGGCGGCCACCCCCAGCTGCCGGAGGGGCGAGAACCCCCTCCGATGGATCCTTCTCCGGCGCGCGGCGGCGTTGAGACGCGATACGCCTCCTACTCCTTGTCACGAGGATCGAAGCTTTCGTCGTCATCATGTTCCGACCCTTCGTTGTTAAAAATCATCTTTTTACCATTGTCCTTCGCCAAAGGTGGCTCCTTTTTGCTTGGATATCCCTTCGGGTTGAGATTAACGGACAACACCGCTATCGCCATCAATTTAGTCTCCGTTTTCTCTTGGTTCTCCTTCATCTCCTCTCGGATCTTTGCGGCGATCTCGATGTCCTCTTTTCGGGATTCGAAAAATCCTTCGCTAAATTGCGTTTCGATCCTCTCCATCTTCTCTTCCAAAGACTCGATCCGCTCCATAGATCGAGTATTTGCCATGGATCTTGTGCTCTGATACCAAATTGACGCGTTTAGGGCTTTTTGGGATAAAGGTGGGACTTTTATGGCTTTGGACTACTAATTCTAGGGTTGTAATGCGAAGAACTGATCTGAAATTGCTAATTAAACCTAGAACAATTAATCTAAAATCAAGCGCAAGGGAAATACCGAAGGAAAATAAACTAGGGTTCTAGGAAAATAATTACCTTCACAATTCTTCGATGATACACAAGCTAGGGCAGGGCCGGCCGGCCTTTGTTAGGGGAGGGATTAGTCGATGTGGAATTACTAAACGGCCCTCTCTTGTGATTGAGAAATTACAAGTTTGGGACCGGGTCTGTGGTGGACCCAAGTCGCCTACTCCTTTGATATACTCGAACCGAACCTGTTGGCTCGCTACCGCCGTGCGCCCCTTGTGACCCGCGCGCCGCATCACGAAGCAGGATAAATTCTGTGTTTACGGTTGTTTTCTGTGTGCTTTGATTTTCTTCTCCTTGCTTT
Source organism: Scilla litardierei (assembly GCA_030789695.1). NCBI lineage: Eukaryota > Viridiplantae > Streptophyta > Magnoliopsida > Asparagales > Asparagaceae > Scilla > Scilla litardierei. The sequence continues at coordinate 114,769,647 of CM061140.1, forward strand.
ATATTGTGAATTGGTTTTAATTCTCATTATTATTCAGATGCATCTTTATTTGAGAACTATTTTGTTATAATCTATGCACTAACCGTAACTGCTTAGTGTTTTAGCATCCCATTCACCATCAGAGACCCTACTTAATCCATCCCCCAAAATTTGTAGCCACCTTCAAAATACAAACAATAAAATTTTTTAACCGCAGTCAAACTAAAATTTAGTTTCCCAATGAGAATTTAGTTCCCTCAAAAATTTTAGTTCCTTTCAAGATTTAGTTTCCTCTAGATTTAGTTCTCTCAAAATTTAAATTTTTAGTTCCCTCAAAATTTAGGTCCATCTAAATTTACTTATCACTAAAATTTTAAATTAAAATTTAGTTCCACCCAAAGAATTTATTTTCCCACAATTTTTGGCCCCCCAAATTTTGGTTTCCCCAAATTTCAAAGTTTTTAGTTTTCCCCAAAATGCAAAGTTTTCTCCCTAAAATTTTCACAAACTATCATCATAACCATTGATTCCTCAAGATTCAATCCCAATCATCTTTCTATCAACTCTTTTGTCCTAGTCAGCAAACCTTTTCAAAAACATCCTCAATTGTATAATAGATATTTCCTCTCAACTAATTTTCAGATAACTACCTTTATGTCTCGTCGTTGGTTCAAAATATTATCCTAAACTTTGAAATTAATAGAAAATTATCATAAACTTTACTTTTTCCAAATTAGTCTTCTAAATCGTTACAAGGTGGAGGTAGTTTCTGAAATGTTATTCAAATATTGATGTGATTTTTGAGACTCGTACAAATATTGTAGGAAGTAAGTTAAGTATGTTTAGAAAAATTGAGTTAATTTTCTGTTAACAAAGTTCATGGTATTAATTTGGGAAACGTAAAATTTATGATAGTTTTAATAACAAAGTTCAGGTTATTTTTGGGAAATTGATAGGATCTTTCTAGGTTTCAAAGAATAAAAAGATGATTTTATGGAAAAGATTGGATTTTTAGGGTTAAAAGAGATGATTTGGGGAAAAAGATAGTAACTTTATTGATGATAAACTTAATTAAAAGGGATACAAGATAAGGGTTTGAGTTCTTTCGAGAGGAACACTCTCTCCCAAGCCGCCTATTCGAGATGGGACAGTGATCTCCAATCAAGGAGGGATAATCTCTACCTCAATTAAGTTTTCACTCAATATCAACTCCTTACTAATTCCCCTAAGACCCATATAAATACTAAATTGAAAATAAGAAAGTACAAAAAGAATCCTAAAACTAAAAATTATGAAAACCCACTAGAAAAACAAAAATTACGAAAATGTCCTAATGGGCCAAAACTACAGATCTGTCCCTTTTAGGTTGATGCGGTCACATCATTACTCCGTCTCCACGAAAATCACATTATCTTCAAGGTGGTGCATGAAGTGTGTGTGCCATCCACTCCAATTGGGTTGCATGTCTCCGCCTGGGTCAAAAAGATATGATTGGTTTCCACCGCTTTCAACGACACCCGGACAGATGTCATGGTGATCACGCGGCCCGACTGAAAGTCCTCTGCGCCCAAAATACAAACGATGACGTTCAGGAGGTCGTCTGACTGAAAACCATGGGCCATGGGGCCCCGTAACAGCGTCGTCGGGCCATGGAGGTCCCCGAAAAGTGTTGTCGGCTCATGGCATTCCCAACAGATACTCAAAAAGATGATTTTTATGGAAAAAAATTGGATTTTTGGGCAAAGAAAGGGGTTTTAGGGTTAGAAGAGATGATTTGGAGGAAAAGATAGTAACTTTATTGATGATAAACTGAAATAAAGGGGATACAAGATACGTGTTTGAGTTCTTTCGAGAGGAACTCTCTCCCAAGCCGCCTATTCGAGAGGGGGCCGCGCTCTTCAATCAAAGAGGGATAATCTCCACCTCAAACTAGTTTTCACTCAATATTCGAATCCCCCTCAATATTCCCCTCAGAAATATAAAGGTAGTTTTTTAAATGAGCATTTCTTCTCTCTATTCTATTAGCCTAACACTGATGTTTAGCAATTAGGTTCTCAACCCATGGCTTAAGTTGTTTAGACTTTGAATAACTCTATGTTTTTAACTTAGCTTAAAGTTGATGCCTTTTGGATATCAGACATTTAAATATAATTAATGTTACCTGCTCGCTCATGCTGTGGATTGTACCATGAAGGTATATTAGCTTGAAGTAAAGCTTCAACCTTGGCTTGCTATTTGATCCCTTCTGTTGAATCGAATCCACCGCTGACTGTATTTATTTAGACTTTCTTACCTAACACATGTAATTTACTCTCCCCATTAGCATATTCCATTTTGCATGCACGTGCTTTGGAACCTTCTTATTGTACCTTTTACTTACTTTTATTTTCTCTTTCTTAAGCCCAACATCTTAAAACTAGTTTTAAAATGCATAGCAATCATTCATATTCACCATATGAATCTTTGTTCCCTTTATGTCCACCCAATATGCATACATTCTTTTAAATTTCATACATTCCAAGTAGTTAATCTATATCCTACTCATGGACTAGCTTTTCCTTACAGTGCTTACACTCATCTATTGCCTATGAAATCTTCCCCATATCACCATATTAGGTGCTTGATTTAGTACCATTCCTCTAAATACCCCACCCGCCCTTTCTTGCTAGTTATCACACTAGGATGATCGAGGCAATGAAGTGCTTTTTAGTGATGCCTACTTAACCACCCTAATTTACTTAACATTGCACAGAGGTGGAATCACGTGGAAGCTCTGCTGAGAAATGTCTGACCATTTTCTTCATAGGGATGTATTCATATAGATTAGGCAAAGGTCTATTTTCTGGTAGTGGATACTTAGCATGATCTATATGCACGCTGATGCTTGAGTCTGTCAGTGGGAGTGTTACCTTCAGCACAACAAAGCAAACTTGTCATTACATGTTTCTTTGTTTTATGATATTCTAATTGTGACACTAATGAAGTTGTGAATATATTAAGTCTGCCAACTAATGTGGTAATGTGATTTCTCATTATATGTTTGATTCTGATCTGTCTTGATGTTTACATAAAAAATGTGCATGCACAGCTTGATGAAGAGTGCATGTTGGGTAGCCATCTTACTTATTAAGAAGAATCTTACTGTATATCTATTTTCTACTTCTTTTCCTCCCAAAAAGGCATAAAAAAGAAAGAGTCTTCATGTTAACTTCTTTACCTTTGCATATTTAGGCACTGGAAGAAGGTGATAGGTTGATGGATCTTGGAAAACTGAAAGAAGCACTGCCGTATTATGAGAAAGTAATGAAGGATGTGATCTTTCAGGTATAATTTCAACTATAGATGGTTAATGTACAATCACTTGAAAAGCATTTTAGTACATGTTCAATTTTCTGAACATAAATGTTGTTTCGCATGTAATTGAATTCCTTGATAGAATATCCTATGAAACCCAGCATGCTACCCCGGCACCAATGGGTAGTAAATGCAAATATCTCATATTAGGCAAAATAATGTAAGCCTAAATAACGTCAAAATTTGTGAAACACGATGAATTATTAAGACTGTCAAATTCATCTTGGATGAAGATAAAATTCTTTAGGGTTACACATGTCTTGGAGTTCTGTTTTAGGAAAAAAATGATAGCACGTTTAACTGTATATACTAGAGATGCAAACCCTTGGAGTGGAACATGTTTAATCTTACTTTTTAAAAAAATGTTGCATCCGAAAAGAATAAATGTTTTGTTGTCCATTTATGGAAAAAAAAAGGCAGACTAACACCGAAAAAAATTTGATAGAAGAAAGATGCATTGGTGGATCTCTTTGATGCAAAGGTGAAGCCATTCCCTTTTATGTCTACGTGTTGGTCCTGTAGTTCAAAGAAGACTTGAAACCGATGGTGTTGAATTTCTGCTTAAATTGTTGGATATGTAGATATAATTGTCTGTATCATTCTTCTAGGAGCAGATGGAGAATTGGAAAGTATCAAGGAAATGATGATGAAAGATTAACAAAATTCCAAGGTTTGAAATCTTGGTTTCAAATCTTGGTATTGATCAATGGTTTGCCGCATTGGTATTGGTTGAGAAGTATTGGGGTGATATGCATCAAAAGCGTTGGACTTTAGGCATTGCTTGGCATATTTCAACCTGGGTGGTAGTCATGGTTAGAGCTTCACTTTAATGAGTGTCTCATTATCCATGAATTATCCTTAATATCCCGTATGTTATCCCCTTTTTCTCTAACCCATTCATTGATGTGCCATCGTTATGAAGGATATTATCTTATCTAAATCAATCACTTTATGTTACTTTTGTTTTGAAGTTCAATGCATTTGCTTCATATTCTGACCCACATGACCGGATATCATATGCCATACGTGTTTTGATGAAACTGGAAGGTTTTGCCTAGTCCAAGGCCTAATCCGGTTTTGTATCACCACCTACAAGTTTAACCCAAAATGGACGATATATATCAGTTTCTATCAATTTTTCAAAACTCGTTTTTGGCTTTAGATGAGATTCTTTCAACCCTTATATGGAATAAGTTAGAATATCAACTTTTGGTACTTTAATCCGTGAACTTTCTTTTGTTTTAGATTTTATTTTGTTAATATCAGTGGTAACACCCGGTTTAGGAATGGATTGTATTGGTATGCTTGAAATCCAATACGATACAGTTTATGTCTCGGTCTCGATTGGTTTTTCAAACCATGCAAGAATCAATACATATACGATATGGTATTATGGTACATTTATGTGAGAGAATGTTCTCAATCAATGAATGAATTTATGATGCATAACCATTAGAAAAAAAAGAAAAACAAGGGTTAATATTCTGAAAACCCACTTATAGTTGTCTTGAGTAAACCTTATACCTTAAAATTTGTTAGTGAATGACAAACTTGGGAAGTATACATAGCTAAAATTAAAATTTAACGATCAAAAAGCGATTTTCATACTTCATGTCATATTTCTTCTATTCTCTCCCCTTTGCCTCCTCTCTCTTAGATCATTTTTCCCTCTCTGTTGTTTTAACTCCTCTCATTCTCATTCTCTCGTTCGATCTGCCTTTCCCCTTGCTCTATCATCTGTCACGCCTTTCTTCTTCTTCTTTTCTCATTCTCTCCCTTCTATCTTCCACTCTTTTTCTTTCTTGACTCTTCATTCATCTTTCCTCTTTTTCACTTCTCTTTCCTCTTGGCTCTCTCCTGTTCTTTTCTTTTTCTAGCCTCTTTTGTCATTTCACCTAGGGATGTCAACATAAGCTCGATCAGATTCGTTAAACTTGAACCTGACTGGAACACAAATCGATTTTTTGGATATGGTAGGAGCATAAATAGGCTTAAGTTGCATTGGAGGTCAACCTGCCTTAACTGGTTAGGAATCAGGTTAGGGTTCGGTTGATGACCTAACTCGGATTGACCCAAATTTAACACAGTTAAATATGTATAATTTGTTTTGTATTAATACAAAAGATGAAAATAGCCCAATGGATAGCATAATTACTCTACAATGGAGTTGTAGGGGTTCGATTCCTATGTTCTACAAGGAATTTGGTTATTATTAAGAAACAACTATAGAACCCCAGCCGAACCATATACTATAGCATGAAACCGATGCATAACTGACTCACTTAAGCAAGCGGGCCGAGTAGGGATTACATGGATTTTCCCACATTAAGTATGTGTTAGGGGTTTTGACCTGAATCTAATTTGGATATGGTGGTTTTTGGGTTAGGTCAAACATGACACAATCCAATTGCCACCCCCAATTTTGCATTTCTCTATCTCTCTTCTATTTCATTTTCTTTCATCTTTAACATCTCTTTTTCTATCATTTCTTTCTTTCTTACCTATATTCCTTCTTTGGTGTCTTTTCACTCTCACATATTCTCCTCTTCAGTCTCTCTTTGCTCTCAACTTTTTACTATGTTCTTTTTTCTATGCTCTACACTTTTCTTGCCTTTCCTCCATTCTTTAAAAAATTTTAATCTCAGTTATTTTTGTCACATCTCTCATCTCACTATTCTTCTTCTTTTTATCGTCTCTTTTTCTTGGTTATCTTGCTTACCTAGTCATTTTTTCATGGCTTTAATTCTTTTCTTCTTACTTGCCTCTCTCTACTACATGTTCTATCCTCCTCTGTAATGAAGAGATAAGAAGGGAGAAAATGAGACACGAGACATGGGGAGTGAATATGCAAAAAATTAGATAAAGGGAGAAGAGAGGTTACATAAGTGAAGAAGAGGAGATTGGAAGAGATATGGAAGTGGAAAAATAGAAGGAGATATATAAGAGATACAGGACATAGGCGAGTGGTAAGAAATATGAAGAGAAAGGGAGTGAGAGGCAATGAAAAGAGATAGATATGAGTAAAAAGAGCAATGAGATAAAAACAGAGGGGAGAGAATGAAAGAGGAGAGAACAAGGAGAGCGGCATAACACATGAGAGAGTCTCAAGAAAGAGAAGGGAAAGAGGTAAATAATAGAAAAGTGGCAAATAACCTCCTTTATCATAATGTATTTTCATTTTAACATTAAAATTTTAATTGTGTTAATTACTTAGGGTTGTGGGTTCTAATAATAAATTTTAGGATATACAAGTTGAACCTAATATGCACCTCAAAGTTAACTCTAATAATATACAATATTACTAGCTTATATAACTCAATGGCTACCAAAATTCATCACAATCATTCCTTCAAAATATGGACAAATTATAATAGTGCATCTACAAATTAAATTAGATTGTGAATGCATCATCATGCATTAAAGTTTTAACGTGTTAGTCTTGGATGCTTCTCTGGCATGTCTTACATTACGAAAATTTCGTTGAAGAGCATCTATTACGTATCCAATGAGTACTCAAGTATTTGATATTAGAGGTAGGTGTGCATCATGCTTATTGCCATTTTGTCAATTTGTTAACTTGTTTCAATTATCAATTTTATTCAGAGCTTTTGAAATGGGAAGAACTAGTAAAAAGATCTCTAAAACCCGATCCGGCATGAAATCATTGCTTTCAAGTTAAAGAAATGAACAATTTATATTTAATATGCAACTATTAAGTGAAGGTTGACAAGGTTGAAGTCTCATTTGGCCAGTACACCCAAGGATACCATTCCGTGTACACAATGCCGGTATGAAGTTTGCATGATGTAGGGATGTTAAAGAACGATGAAAATGCTGATGAGTGATCCAGAGAGGTTGCTGTCAATGAGGGAGTGTGAATATAAATAAGGAAATATGAGTTAGATCTCTTGGTACACCAAATACACTAGAGTTGGTGAATAGTGTATATCACGACGAGTATTACAAATTTAAAAGTTACTAAAAATTGCAATAAAAATGCGGAATAAATGATCATAATCCAGAAAAGAATCAAATGTAAATACAAAAATTTATCCTGGTTCGGATCCTCTTGATCATACGTCCAGTCCCATACACTCCTTAGAGATTTTCATTCCACTATAACCACTTACTCTCCGCAAGCAAACAATATACAAAGATGTCCACACTCTCCGTATCGCAAACTTATACAATCTCTTCAACAAGAGATTCGGTCACCAAAAATAAAGTAAGAAACAATTTCACTTATAGCCTTGACGATGTGTAAAGAATCACAAGGATTGTGAGTAGATCTTCAAGGTTTCTTGATTGAAAGAATGGTAGAAACACTCTTGAAGATGGACTTCCAATGAAAAAATTTCAGCACTATGTTCTCCAAGGAAAGCCGAAAATCACCCTATCTTTAGAGTGAGAAAATCTGAAATTTTAGAGAGTGAGTGAGAGAAAGTTGTATAGAATGACTATGGTTTGGGTCATATTTATAGGACTGCGAGGGGTGTCCAAAAAATTGCCAAAAAGGGTCACAAAACGGTCAGAAAACATCTAGCTGTAAAACTACTTGAACTGCCATTAGTCGACTAGAAAAAATAATTGGTCGACTAGGCATAGTAAATGGTCAGTGATGTAGCCATTGTAACTGTCTTTAGTTGACTAGGATAAATCGATTACTCGACTAGGACTAAGAACGGTAAAAAATAGAGACGTTGTAACTGACCCTTAGTCGACTAGAAAAGTCTATTAGTCGACTAGGACTAGAAATGAAAAACGGTCAATAATAGATCTGTTAGAATACTATGACTCTTATAGTCGATTAGGAAAAAATTTAGGCGGCAAATACTAAAAAAATGAAAGCTACGCAAATGGTCCAATTGGCAGTAGGGATGAGAATGGGCATGCCCAAAGCCCGATTGAGCTTCCAATTGGGCATTGCCACATCATCATTCCTACAAATCCTTTGTTAATTCTTCAAGAATTAGTGAAGAATTTGTAGGGATGATGATGTGGCATGCCCAATTGGAAGCCCAATCGGGCTTTGGGCGTGCACATTCTCATCCCTAGTTGGCAGGAAAATATTTTTTAGACACCTACGACTAAGAAAATGGAATTTTACTCATGAGGGGCTAGTCGACCAGGAAAAAAATGTTAGTCTACTAATAAGGGTTAGGATTTAGAAATTTTTGTGGGAAACTTGGGTTTCTAAAATAGGCCTTCATCGTAGCTTTAACAATCTAAGTATCTGAAAAAATTAAAAATTAAAAATTGCAACAGTATTACATCATTACAACAAGATACAAAATGTGTCATTAAGCTTGAACTTCATCTTGTTTGTAATGCTTCTTGCAACATGACTTGATTTGAGTAGATGATGTTGAGATAAAATGTTGAGCTCTACCATGATGTTGAAATAGCTATCTGCATGGAGAAAGTTAATATATACAATAATAATATATATGTGTTTATATCATCAACACCTTATGGGAAAGAGAAAATTTTATCAATTTATAAGGTGAAAGAGAAAATTTTATCAATTTATCATTTTGCAACATTATCTACCTTTTTGATGATGACAAACAAAAAGAATAGGAAGTGCATACGATGATAAAATATTCTCCTACTGAAGATATATGCTCCATACTTTAAGTTGATGTTAGTAATTAATAAATGAAATGTAAACATCATGCCTATGCAATATGCATCATGCCTATGCATAATGTATTATGCAATATGCCTCCTTTGACATCCTCAAAAAGAGGGGAAAACAGATTTTCAAAAACTGAAAAAGTTCTGCTTGCCGAATTAGTTGTTATTAGTCGACCAGTAAAAAAATTTGCCGACCAAAAATAGACTACACAGAACAGATATCAATTCTAAATATTTCAGAAGAAAATAGTGCTTGATTGATATTTGAACGGGTACATTTGAGAATAATTCAACTACACAACAAAGCAACTACATTTGGCAAATTCTGAAAGACAACTAACATAAAAATTATACACTTTAACAAGCGAAACAGAAACTGAAAAACAGCCTAATCATTTAGTCGACTAATAATTATTAGTACTCGACTAATACATGAAAAAACTGAAAACAGAAACCTAATAGCTTGGCGGCGGCGGATAGTAGGACGAATACGATGTGTAAGGATACCAAGATTCTAATCGGCTAAGGATTTGTGCCTGGGTTTTTTTGGATTTGTTCCATCGTCCCCGCCTGTTGCTGAAAACGACTATTGATACCGCTGAAATGAGTTTGAATCCCTTCAAATCCATCATGCATATCCATTCGAAGTCCGAAGATCTCTTCACGAAGACGGTTGACTTGCGTCTTGAGTGTCTCATGTGAAGATGGTTTGAAAGAATCGGGATTGACACATACTTTGCGGCAACGCCGTGGAGGAGGCGATGAATCCGTTCGAGGTTCTCCTTCAGTATCTTCACCTTGGATTTCTTTTTCAGCTGGCGATGGTTGAAGATCCATGCGGGATATCACCGTACGATCAAAGTCGACTAAGTTAAAAACCGAAAGTTTATTCTCTACGTCAACATTGAAATGTTTGAGGATAAACGTGATGGTGCATGAGAGATAAATATGACATAGGACGGGTTTAGCCATAACGTAGAGTAAGATATGTCCCCAGTTGATGGGAAATCCGCCCATAACCGGATATAGGTAATGTCCCAAATTCTCATTTAACATAATTGTTAGAGTCGAATTTTGGGAGAAGATTATATGTGAAGATTTTAAGAATGAGTCTTGGGTTGGGATGAAGCTTGATTGCACTCATTCCGATGGAGAAATCCGAACTCATTCTACTAAGGATGTGATTGTTATCCATAATAAAATCGAGATCTTGGTTATTGGATTTCAAAAATCCTAAAAGACGAGAGAGACCTAGGTGTGAGGTGGATTTCGATACCCTTAACCGTAGCGACACCCTTAACCATAGTGTCGATGGAGAAATCCGAACTAATTCTGTAAAGGCCCAAAAAGCCCAAGCCCGTTTCCCTTTAATAAACCCCCACCCACTCATTTCTCTCTGCCCCCTCTCATTTTCCACGAGCCCAGCAACAAAAAAAAACCATCGACCTCCATCTCTCTCTCTCGGCGAACCCAAACCCTCGACCCCCTCTTCTCTCTCTCTTTGATCCGAGCCCAACGAGCCCTTCTCGACTCGATTTCCTCACACGAGCGACAACATCGAACCCAAAGAATCGCGGCGGTGGCGAGACTAGGGTTTTGAAACCTAATCGAACGGCTTCCGTATCCCTCGACGCGAGATTTTCTCATGATAGGATCCCGGGGATTTCGACTCCGATCTTTGCGCGATAAGCCCCTTCTCTCCCCTATTTTATATGCGATGTTTTCTAGGGTTTTTGTGTGTTGCGAAAATTGTATTCTCTCTTCGAAAATTGTCCGGTCTCTTTTCCGAGGGTTCGGATTTTGTTCTTGGGGGATTTCGACTTGTCCTTTGGTGTCGAATCTGCTCCTAGGCTCCCGGCTTTGTTCTGTTGTTTGCGGATCTGCTCCTAGGCTCTTGGTTTTGCGCTGTTGACTTTGGATCTTTATTATACTTTTGCAATCTTCGATTTCAGGTAGATTTCGAACCCTATTAAGCTCTTAATTATTTATTCCGGGAATGAAAATGATGATTCATGTAAAATTCTTAGAGAGGAAACTCCTCTGTGAATATATTTGGCACCTAGGTTGGATTTCACGGCATGATGGCCGATGCCCCTTACTCTCGATTAGACCCTTGCGTTGGTATGTGGTTGGGTCGGCCGCCGAGTGGAAGGCATGGCCAGGGTTGCTTACTACTTCAATCTCCTGACGCGTGCCCTGTTCAATTTGTTTTGTTTTCATTTAAGACTGACTGTATGATTATCCTGTCCAATTCCCTATCACTACAGTTTTAGTTGTTGCCTGCCACGCTGAGTGTTGATGTATGCTGCTCTTAGTGTTGCATACTGAAAATGAGCCTGTAGCATGTGGAAATTGGGTCTGGTGGCATGATGGATTCGGGACCGTGTGCTTCCTGTTTTTGAAAATCTGATGCTTCATTGTTTTCGGTTCTTTTTGCCATTGCTGTTTCGTTTTACTGCAAGCATAATTGTTCCTCTTGCTTGTTCGTTGGTGTTTTCCAGTTTAGTTGAGGCGTGCCTATTTGAGAGTTCTGTTTGGTTTCTTTTTATAATAAAACCTGCATGCTGAAATCTGGACACTTTTTATTATAGTAGTAATTACACTTTTCCGATCCTAACTTGGTATTTTTCCCTCGGTATGCAATCACTAGGCCGAGCAACCCTCTAGGCAGGTAGACCACAACCCCTAAAGGTGCCAACATGAATCTGATTCATTCATAGCTACTACTTTATCATTTCAATTACTTTTTCATAGATTTGCACTTTTCTTTTCTGTTACTTTCTGTCGTCTACTTTTCGTCATTTAACCATGTGCTTTAAAGTGTTTCTGGTAAATATTGGGCATGCGTATCTAACTGCCTTTTCCGCTAAATTATATGTTTAGGAGTATGCAATAAGATTACACAAAAATATTGGTACGCCTGATTTCCTTGTACTAGACATGACAACATGAGTGTAGTTTTTGCATAACCCTCTAAATATACAATTTAGATAACAACTACATGAACAAGATATTTTGAAACCCTAGATTTAGAACAAACACACTTGACATCACGGGTATGTGGTAACTTATAAATTGAGAGGGTACGTGAGCGATTGAAGCCATGCTTATGGCCCCTATCTGGGAGGATTTCCTTTATGGATCTTGAGTTCTCGGTACAGTTTGTCCTTATACTCGGCCCGGGGTAGCACCCCGCGGTCCAAGGTGGACTTCACGTTGCACATCGTGCCCTCCTTATATAAGTCACAACACAACAACATTTTCTTTTGGTTAATTGTTCTTTTCCTTAATGCTACTCAAATCATGACAGGTCAGTAACTTTTCTTTTACAGTTTTTGGTCCTTTCTAACTTCTTGCAAAATAATTAATTAAATGTTTAATACAGTTTGCAATCTACTTTATTAATGGTGGTTCAAATCCATCAGGTCATACTCAGCTCGAAGAGGAGTCCGATTTTCCTGTTGAGGACGCGGACTTCTGAGCTTCTGTGTCATCAGGAGAGTTAGTTTTTCTCTTAGTCGTTTTCTTTTCAGCATTGTTTATTTTGAGTTGTAGTTGTCATTGCTGTCTAGACAATGTAATTCCCTTTCAAGGTTTAATAAAAATAGTATTTCTCCTTTATCTTTGTTCTTAATATTTCCTGTTTAAACTATATTGATTTCACTGGTACATGCAAGACCTGCAAATTATTGTGAGTGTAACGTTACCCGCTCCTGGGGCGTTACAAATTCTACTAAGGATGTGAGTGTCATCCATAGTAAAATCGAGATCTTGGTTATTGGGTTCCGGAAATCCTAAAAGACGAGAGACCTAGGCGTGAGGTGGATTTACACCCTTAACCGTAGTGTCGATGAAGAAGCGACCATTGTCATGGGTGACTTCTAGATTGGAATAAAATTCCTTAGTTAGGCTTGTGGATAATATGGAACTTTGTTGGAGTATTTCCATATTTCTAAAAGTGAGACAACTAAAAAACAAGTGGAAGATACCAAATTTAGCAAGTTCATCGTAATTGATGAACCGCTCGGGGTGAAATGGAAGGTCGGCCATGGCGTCATATTTGGCACGAGCTTGAGGGGTTGTGAACAAGATGGGTCGGTGAGAATGAGACCTAGGGCGACGAGGAGGGTACGATCACTCTTAACCCTAAAATTCATCGAATTAGATTGACAGGATAAGAAATCCGAGATCTTTTGTTGATCAGGCGACACCCGGATTTGAACTGGGGATAAAGGATTTGCAGTCCCCTGCCTTACCACTTGGCCATGCCGCCAAATTCGATCCAAAATGGATTAAAAAATATTATCATTATCTATATTCTATTACTAACTCTTTCTTTTTTATCTCGAATCCCGTTGTACTTATCCTTTCTTAAAAAGAAATTCCTATTTTTTATTGGATCTGGATCTAGTTTATATTATTCTCTTCGATTGATTGTATCTCAAAATATACATCGCTTAAAAACATCCCTTCCCTTTTTCCTATTGAGAATAAGAAAAATATATTTCCGGTCACAGACCGAAAAATTCACGGTAAATTGGAACTATTAACAATTTACTTTGAATTTGTGAATGGTTCTTCAATTTTTATATCCAACGATAAATTAGTAGAATTTGAAGAGGGTACCATGCCATGGAAGGTGAAAGTCATTAACTATATCCACTCCCTCAAATTTGAAGACAGGTCGATCACTCTTAACCCTAATGGGGAAGGGCACGCTACTCAACAAAGATTTCAAGTATACCGCGAAAGAAGGGCTGCAAGTCACGGCAAGATTTCCTAGAGTAAGTAGAAATGGGTTTTCTTATGCGGGAAGAAAGATGAAGAGATTCATCTCTTTAAATAGAGATTTTAAAGAGGGAAATTTGAATTCAAACATTCAAAAACTGCATTGGACTTCCCTAGAGAAGTTTGAAAATGGAAATTTTGAAAAGATTTGAAAAATATGATCGAAAATGGCAATTTTTAGGAGTTCGGCGATCGGTTGGTCGACCAGAATAAAGTTCTAGTCGACTAGAACGGTCCAGTCAATCAGTCATCTGTGGAAGGTGTGTGAACAGTTGTTAAAGGACATGAACTGACTCTACAGTACACACGTCTAAAAAAATCTAGTCATAGGATAAATACAAAATTTGAACTAGATAAGACAAGTCAAAAGGCTGTATCAAATCAAAACCAACTTTTTACTTACAAAGTACAACTTCATGTGATCAATGCTTTATAAAAAATACAATAAAAATTTGAATTATGTCTGGAAAAGAGAGACCGAGTCAGCAAATTGCTAGAAAACTTTTCTGGTTGGCTAATTTTCAAACGCAAAGAAAAATAATGGGATATCTTAGTCAACTAGCACTTTTATTAGTAGACTAATAAAAATATAAAATATTTAATAAAATTCATAAAAAATACATATAATCGTGTTTAAATTTGTGCATAAATTTACCAAAAATATCAAATTTCAGATTCACTGATGATTCCTAATTCTCTTCTATGTCTTATGAAAGTTTCTTCTTTCAAAAGCTTAGTTAAGATGTCAGCAATCTGGTTTTCAGTGGAAATAAATTTTAATATAATGTCACCTTTTTGAACATGATCATCCAAAAAGTGATGACGAATATATATATGTTTAGTTCGTGCATGGTGAACTAGATTTTTAAATAAGTTAATAGCACTAGTGTTATCGCACATAATTGAACATGTGGAACACTTAATGCCATAATCTGATATAGTTTGTTTTATCCATAAGATTTGTGCACATGCAAGTCCTGCGACGATATATTCTGTCTCGGTAGTTGATAATGAAACTGAGTTTTGCTTTTTGCTGAACCAAGAGACCAAAGCATGTCCAAGATAGTGACAAGTGCCACTGGTGCTTTTTTGGACTGATTTACATCCAGCAAAATCAGCATCACTATATGATAATAAATCATTTGTGCTAGTCTTAGGATAAAATAATCCAAAATCAGATGCTTGTTTAACATATCTAAGTATCTTTTTTACTGCCGTGAGATATGAAACCTTAGGGTCTGCTTGATATCTAGCACACAAGCATACTGAAAACATAATATCTGGTCTACTTGTTATAAGATAAAGTAGTGAACTGATCATACCCTTATATGGACGTTGATCAACACTTTTACCATTTGAATCTTTGTCAAGTGAAATTGATGTACTCATCGGAGTACCCTTTCATGTAGAATTCTCCAAACCAAAGTGCTTGATAAGATCTGCTTTGATGATAAAGATTCATTCCTTCAATTGTTTGATTTGGAGTCCAAGGAAGTAGGTGAGGTCACCGATATGACTCATCTCGAATTCTTTCTGCATGGTCTTAGAAAACTCTTCATATAGAGATTTATTAGTAGAACCAAAATTATATCAACATATACATATACTTGTATGAAAATAACATCAGAATTAATGTAAATAGTGAATAATGCGGAATCTACCTTACTAATGGAATAACCCGATTTTAAAAGAAAACTTTTAAGTCTTTCATACCAAGCACGTGGTGCTTGTTTCTTTCTTGATTTTGAAAACATGATTATCTAAAATTTCATGTTGAAATCCTGGTGTTTGCTCTACGTATACTTCTTCCTTTATGAATCCATTTAAAAAACACTTTTAACATCCATTTGATATAGTTTAAAATCTTTGTAACATGCATATGATAATAACATTCTTATAGATTCAAGACGTGCAACTGTTGCATATGTTTCATCAAAATCAATTCCTTCTAGATTATAACCTTGTTCAACCAATCGTGCTTTGTTTCTAACTAGCTGTCCAGAGTCATCTAATTTATTTTTGAATATCCACTTGGTACCAATAATTGGATGATCTATAAGCCTGTGAACTAATTTTCAAGCATAATTCCTCTTAAATTGATTGAGTTCTTCAACATAGCAATAATCCATGAACTCTCTTTGCATGCTTCATTGATGTTCTTAGATTTAATGGCTGAAATAAAAGCACAATGCGTCATTTGTTCTTTTTGTGATTGTGCTCTCATACCATCTGAAATATCTCCAATAACTAATTCATGTGGATGGTTTGGAACTTCAGCATATGACTTAAGAAGATCTACATTTTCTGAAGTTGTCTCAATAAAGGGATTAGTAGTATCATCATTATCATCAAGTTTAATATTTTGAAGTGAATTGGACAAGGATAATGAATGTACATCATCATCAATATGTGTGCAAGATGAAAGGGTCTCATCAAAAGTTACATGCAATGATTTTTCAATTGACAAAGTTCTCTTGTTGTATATTCTGTAGGCTTTGCTACGTGTTGAATATCCAACAAATATTCCTTCATCTGATTTAAAATCAAATTTGTTTAGTATATCTCTAGTGTTAAGAATGAAGCATTTACATCTGAACACATGAAAATATGATACACGTGGAATGCGATCGAAGAATAATTCAAAGCATGTTTTGTTAAGTAATGGCCTTACAAGAACTATATTCAGAATGTAGCATGCGGTTGTAACAATTTTTGTCCAAAAATAGTTTGGTAAGTTACTGTCGCATAACATTGTCCTAGCACATTCTTGTAGTGTTCTTTTTTTTCTTTCACCTATGTTTTGTGGAGGGGCTCTAACAAATGAGAAATTATGTGTAATTTTACTATCATTACAAAACTTAGAGAAAGATTCATTATCAAATTCTCCCCCATACTCACTAAGAATAGTAATGATTGTTAATGAGTTGATATTCTGAATTTTTCTACAAAATATGGAAAATTCTTCAAAAGTGTCATTCTTATGTTGTAAGAATAAAACACATGTGTATCTTGAGAAGTCATCAACAATGACAAATGCATATCTACTTCCATTCAAAAAAGCTACTCTTGAAGGACAAAATAAATCCAAGTGTAGGAGTTCTAATGGTCGATTTGTTGAAATACCATCCTTTGATTTGAAAGACGATTTATGCATCTTTCCTTGTTGACAATCATCACAAAAATGAGTGTGGTTGAATGAAATATTTGGTATTCCTGAAACTAACTTGTGTTTTGAAATACATACAATATTTTTAAAATTCGTGTGTCCAACATGTTTATGCCATAAAAGTGTATTGTTTGACGATGCCATCAAACAATGATCGTGTGTGGTAATGGTCATACATAGAATATAGATGTTATTCCTACGATTACCATGGAATAAAATATTAGACATGTTAGAATCATATAGATGCATGCATGATTTTCAAAAAATAACTTTAAAATCTTTATCACATAATTGACTAATAGATACTAAGTTATGTTTCAAATCGTCGACGAGTAGCACGTTTCGATGATTGGCTAATCTGGACCACCAACGGTTTCAATTCCAATAACATTTCCTTTGTTGTTGTCTCCAAAGGTAACGATATCACCATCTTTGAATTAAACGGTTGATAGAAGTGATATTTCCCGTCATATGTTTACAACATATGCTATCTAGGATCCATTTTACTTTTCTGCTTACCTGAAAAATAACAATAAGCATTGATACCCTTTGCTTTTGGGTCCTTTTGGTTAGTCCTTAGGAAGCCAAACACGTGTAGAATTTGGCTTTTGCAAATAATTACATGAATGAATAATGTTCTTTAAATAATCTAAAACATATAAATTTCTATTATATAAACATGATTCCTTATGAACCTATATATTAAATGTAGTAGGTTTTCTAGAAGATGTATTTGAAGTATTTTTAATTGTAGAAACATTTCTTTGTTGAGATGAAACAAGCGAGTTTACTTTCTGTGTAAATAAATGCATGTTTCTTATGTGGTTTAACAAAGTTTGTTAATCCATTAGATGAAGAAATGTTACTATGTTTGGGTACATTCTTGTGAGAATAGCCCAATCCATAGCTGTGATTTGCTGGATGTCGAATTTTTAGCAAATCATCGAGATTAGTTTTACTCTTATTAAATTTATTTACCTTAGTAGACATCTCATCATATTTTATTTTAAGTGATGCGATATTATTATCCATTTCAGAGAATCGTGTATGTAATTCTTGAATTTTCGATTTGAGAATTTCCATTTTCTTTGATTGGTTTCAGATTTTGAGAAGTCAAAGTTTCCTTCTCAGATTTAAATTTCATTGGACGAAATAGATGTTTGTGTTAGTTCTTGATGGGCAAGAACTAAAGCATCATTACTTTGTTTTAGAGTCTTATGTTGTGCATTAAGTCTCTTAAACCGAAGAAAAAGATCATTGAATGCATCTAACAGTTCTTCATTATCTAAATAACTTACCTCATTGTTGTCATCTTGTGCCATAAAGCACATGTATGCATTCTCTTTATTTGATTGGTCATCGCTATCTTCTTCATCTGAAGAGGAATCTCATGTAGCTGCAAGAGCTTTCTTTTATCGAATTTCTTCTCATTCTTTGAGTTGTCATAGCTATTGGAGTTTTTGTTTTTTGATTTTAGAAGATCATTTTTGATGTCCTGGCTTATTACAATTGAAACATTAAGAAGCATCACAATTCTTAGATTTAAAATTTTTGTACTTACATCTTCTTAAGAACTTCTTGAAGTTCCTTGTGATGAGTGCAACATTATCATTCTTGTCTGAATCTTCGATGTCAGATGATGCATTGAAAGAAAGTACTTTCTTATTTGATTCTGATTGTTCATTTCGATCTTGTAACTGAACTTCATATGCCATCAAGTTGCTAACAAGACTTTCTACCGTGCGAGTTGATAGATCATTGGCTTCTTCAATTGTCGTAGTCTTTTTCTCCCATTCACGAATCAAAGCACGGAGAATCTTTCGAACTTGGTCAGGCTGAGTGTATGTCTTTCCAAGAGCAATTAAAGAATTGGTGATGTCATTAAATCTGGTGATCATTTCTCCAATAGCCTCATTCTCCTTCATCTTAAACATCTCAAACATCTCAAACATGTGAACAAGAACAGAAATCATAGTCTCCTTTACTTTACTTGTACATTCACGAGTTACTTTGAATGCATGCCAAATGTCATAAGCGGATTTGGCTTAAGAAAATCGGTTGAACTCATTCTTGTCCATGGCGCAGAAAAGTGCATTCGTGGCTTTAGAGTTGTGAGTTGCACAGTCTTATCAACAGCGGTCCATTGAGAATATGGAGTAAAAGGCTTCTCATATTGCGTCTCCAAGATGTTCCAAAGTTCATAGTCGATGTTCTGAAGATAGATTGTCATCCTCTTCTTCCAATATGAGTAGTTGGAACCATGAATAGTGGTGGACGTGTATAGTGCCATTCTGGAAATTATGATGAATTGTTCGTCGGATAGGTATATATCATCTCACCCTTACTTTGATACCAATTGTTTGATCTCTTGGCACACCAAATACACTAGAGAGGGGTGAATAATGTATATCACGATGAATATTACAAATTTAAAAGTTACTAAAAAATAAATAAGAAATGCAGAAATAAATGATTACAATATAGAAAAGAATCAAATGTAAACACAAAAATTTATCCTGGTTCGGATCCTCTTGATCCCATGTCCAATCCCCTACTCCATGTAGAGATTTTCAATCTACTATAATCACTTGCTCCCCACAAGCAAACAACATTCAAAGATGACAATACTCTCCGTGTCGCAAACTTGTACAATATCTTAAACAAGAGATTCGGTCAACAAAAGTAAAGTAAGAAACAATTCACTGATAGCCTTGACAATGTGTAAATAAATACAAGGAATGCGATTAGATCTTCAAGATTTCTTGATTCAAAGACAGGTAGAAAGTAGAAACACTCTTAAAGATGGACTTCCAATGGAAAAAATTTCAGAACTATGTTCTCCAAGGAAACCCGAAAATCGCCATATCTTTATAGT
Organism: Scilla litardierei; assembly: GCA_030789695.1. Lineage (NCBI taxonomy): Eukaryota > Viridiplantae > Streptophyta > Magnoliopsida > Asparagales > Asparagaceae > Scilla > Scilla litardierei. The sequence goes on from CM061140.1 coordinate 114,789,446, forward strand.
GAAAATCTAAAATTTTAGAAAGAGAAAGTTGTATAGAATGGCTGGGCTTTGGGTCATATTTATAGGATTGAGAGGGGTGCCCAAATGACTGCCAAAACGGACAGAAAACGTTTAGTTGCAAAACTACCTGAACTGCAATTAGTCGACTAGAAAAAATAATTCGTCGACTAGGCATAATAAATGGTCAGTGATATGGCTGTTGTAACTGTTTGTAGTCGACTAGGATAAATCGATTAGTCGGCTAGAGTAAAAACAATCAAAAATAGAGACGTTATAACTGACTCTTAGTCGACTAGAAAAGTTTATTAGTCGACTAGGACTAGAACTGAAAAACGGTCAAAAATTGATCTGTTAAAAAACTAACTATTAGTCGACTAGGAAATTTTTTTAGTCGATTAGGACCAAAAAACCGAAAGTTACACAAATGGTCCAGTCGACTAGAAAATATCTTTTAGACACATATGACTAAGAAAATGGGATTTTACTCAAGAGGGGCTAGTCGATTAGGAAAAAATATTAGTCGACTAATAAGTTTAGGACTTAGAAATTTTATGGGAAGCTTAGGTTTCTAAGATATGTCATCATCATGGCTTTAACAATCTATGTCTGTGCAAGAAGAAAAAACAAAAATTGCAACATCATTACATCATAACAATAACATACAAAATGTGTCATTAAACTTGAACTTCATTTTGTTTGTAATGCTTCTTGCAACATGACTTGATTTGAGTAGATGCTGTTGAGATAAAATGTTGAGCTGTACCATGATGTTGAAATAGCTATTTGCATGGAGAAATTAGTATATACAAAAATAACATATATATGTTTGTATCATCAAAACCTTATGGGAAAGAGAAAATGTTATCACTTTATCATTTAGTTTATCATTTTCCAACAATATAGATTCATTTGTAATTAAAGGAGCACTGTGACCGAGGGGATAAAATGATATAAAAGACATTCAATGAACTCATGAAGGTTTGAGATGATGTGTACAAGGATATTGCTCGATTTTGGTATGGAAACACCTTTTCTTTTAATTTGGTGAAGTGTTTGTTCACGAATATGATTGGGTCGGTTGTTGGCTACATAAAGAAGGATTGAAGTCTTGTTATCGTGAGATTTAGATTATGTTCTTGCAAAAAGAAGTGGAAATGATTGGAAGATTAATTTGAAAAGGTATAGAAGCGAATGGAAGAGGACACATTGTACTTTGATATCTGATGGATGTACCAATGAAAAAATTAAGATCCATCAACTAACTTTTCTTGTGAATAGTCAAAGTAAGACCGTTTCCTTAGAATCGATTGACACTTTGGATTTCTTAAAGAGTGAAGAAGAATTATTTAAAGTGCGTTATTTTTTTAAGAAAAAATCAATGATAGGAATGTGATTCTAGGTATCATCGATGGTGCATCTTCTTATGTTTCCGGCGGAGCAAGGTTGGAGGAGAAGAGGAAGAAGCTTTTTCAGCGACCATGTAGTACATGTTGTATCAACATGTTAAAAGATATTGGTGATTCACTTGTCCACATGGGCACGATTGAAAAGTCCAAGAAAAGTACTTTACATATCGACAATGTTGGATTTTTAACCTCATGCGAACATTCATGGATGGAGAACTTGGCAATGCATGCAGTAACAAGGTTTGCTACTCATTACCTCTTATTGAAACACATTTCAGAGCAAAAAGTTGAGCTATGGGCTAGGTTTTCATCAGGTTGTGCTATGGGCTATGTTTGCATCGAATGAGTGGTCAAAAATTCCTTACTTAAGGAAAGGCAATGTCGAGGATGTTGAATGCATCATTCTTGTTGATGGTGATTTTTGGAAGCAAGTCAAGGATTGTTTGAAATGTGTTTGTTTGGTCAACTTGCTTATGCTCGTGGATGGTGATGTAAAGCTGGTGATGGCAGAGAGATATATGTATACGTATATGTATATATACGTATGTATACGTATATGTATATATACGTATGTATACGTATATATATGTATATATATATATGTACTAGTTATAACCCGTGCCCGCGGGCACTGTTCATTTAAGATTTCCCCCTGCGAAATATTTGTGCCCTAAAATTATTTTCACAGACAAAATTTAAAAGAACAATAATTTATCGTAAAAATATTTAGCGGCATGGGCACCTTCGGCATGAACAACAAATTCGGTGCGGAACAACAAATGCGGAGCGGACGCCTTCGGTGCGGAACAACAAATTCGACGCGGAACAACGCGGAGCGCCTTCGGCGCGGAACAACGCTCAAGCACATTCGGCGCGGAACAAAAAATTAGCATAAAAAAATTCGACGCTGAACAACAAATGCGGCGTAAAACAACAAATTCGGCTAGTGCGCCTTTGGAGCGGAACAACAAATTCGTGTAAAAACATTTAGCGGGCGCCCATCTTGCTGCCACATGCGTTAAAGAGACGGTGGGCCCCGCATTAAGAGAGAGATCATTCGATCTGCAGCATTAAGTGCAAGTTAAAATTTTTTTCCCAAATGCATTAATTGCATAGACTCTTCTATTCCCCATAAAGTTTCATTTCCCCATAAACTTTCTTTTCCCAAAAATGTTTTTCCCTCCAAAACTTTCCACAAAATCTCATCTCAACCATTCAATTCTCAAGATTAAATCTAAGCCGTCTTTCTATCATGTTTGTCCTAGTCAGCTTGTCCTAATCAGCCCTATAATTCAAAAACAGTTGTGTTTTAATATATAAATGTATACGTATATGTATATATATGTATATGTATGTATACATATATGTATATGTATGTATACGTATATGTATATATATGTATACGTATATGTATATAGAGGAGGGATCAAATGACCCCCAAAAATAACCCCCAAAAATGACCCCCTATCAAAAACCCTTTGCCCCCCATTTTTTCGGAAGATCCGAACCGTTCATCTTGATCTCCACCCTCTAAATACCCGACCCACCAATTTTCAGCCCAATCCCATGTGTTTTGCCCGTTCATCCATCCGACCCAAATTTAACGGTTTTGCATGAACAGAACTTTTGCGAATGGTTGATGAACGGGCAAACCACATGGGATCGGGTTGAAAATTGGTGGGTCAGGTATTTAGAGGGTGGAGATCAATATGAACGGTTCGGATCTTCCGAAAAAATGGGGAGCATATGATTTTTGATAGGGGGTCATTTTTGGGGGTCATTTTTGGGGGTCATTTGATCCCTCCTCATGTATATATATATATGTATATATATATATATATATATATATATATATATATATATATATGTATGAATCAATGGATGGGCCAAAGACCAAATTGGGAGGAATTTTAAGAACAAAAAAATTATATATTAAAGAATATAAGACATCATTAATGAGATGTGGGTGTTACAGCTCCATGGGCCTTTCCATATGGCTGCTTACTTTAGTAATATCAGGTAAGGTTATGTTAGAAAGTTAGAATTTCAAGTTTATATTAATTTTAATCTGTGTTACACGGCTTTCTACTTATTGATTTTTTAATTTGTTTTTGCTTGTGTACACATTGATAGGTTTCATTATGCAAATAAGTTTCGTGCGAATAGTGAAGTGAAGATGGGATTGTATCGAATAATAGAGAGCATGAACACATTTATTAATGATCGATACAACAAGGGATGTTCAGAATAAAAATAGACATACTAATATGAGATAAGAAGCATCCCATTAATAGTTAAATATTTTAAGAATTGTTTTTCATTTGTGACTTTCCTTTGTTTTTCTAGCCGTCCTTTGTTTTACTACCCTTGTAGTGTGAGAATTATATGGAGGAATGCAAAGAGCTTCAAAGGCTTGCAATTCGTGTCTTGTGTCTCACGTGGAGTGCCACGGGTTATAAGATGAATTGAAACATCTTTAAGGTTGTCCACTCCCAGAAAAGGAATAGATTGGAACAACTAAGATTCAATGCGTTAGTTTTTGTCATTTATAATATTCAATTGGAGTTAACACAAAAGAAGATAGAAGAGTCCGGAAAGGCTTATGATCCGAGTTGTTTGTCAGACAGAATTTGATGATAAATAGACAATGGAGAAAGAATCTTTTTGTCACCCGTAAAACACTTTTGGATTGACATTTAAGAGTGTTTTGAGGTTCAAAAAGAAGGAATATTTGGTGATATGTAAAAGAAGAGAGAGAGAGAGAGAGAGAGAGAGAGAGAGAGAGAGAGAGAGATATATATATATATATATATATATATATATATATATATAGCCCACGAGAGGGTGTCCTAGTGGTAAGTCATTCCGCTCTAAAGCCAAGGGGTGCAGGGTTCGAGGCATACGGCCGCCGTGACTTGGTAATTGTTGTGGAATTTGTTGTGGAATTATTTACTCTGGGGCTACATTTCCCCTCTCGGACTAACCCGGGGGCCGTTGGGGGCACGACGGTCACCCCCAAGTTTGCATAGTCTCGGCCGGGCTCTCGCCTTACCCTCCTAAGCCGAAGGCAGGGGGAGGGGGTTGGGGATTTTTCTGGGTTTTCAAAAAAAACAAAAAAAACAATATATATATATAATGGAGGAGTGCTGACAGCGCTGGAAATTTTTCCATTGCTGACAGCGCTGGAAATTTTTCCAGCGCTGTCAGCGATCTGGGCGACTTATAAATTTTTTTTTAAAATTTTTTTTGCAGTAGTTAGATAAACTTGTTACCTAGCTCCCCACAAAATTTCAGGTCGATCTAACACCGTTTGAGCCTCCGTTCATCGATTTCAAAAATGTTGCGCAAAACTGTCCAGATTTTGGAGCGGGTTTTTTTGAAATCGATGAACGGAGGCTCAAACGGTGTTGGATCGACCTGAAATTTTGTAGCTCCCTACAAAATTTCAGGTCGATCCAACACCGTTTGAGCACAAAATTTCAGGTCGATCCAACACCGTTTGAGCCTCTGTTCATCGATTTCAAAAATGTTGCGCAAAACTGTCCAGATTTTGGAGCGGGTTTTTTGAAATCGATGAACGGAGGCTCAAACGGTGTTGGATCGACCTGAAATTTTGTAGGGAGCTAGGTAACAAGTTTATCTAACTACTGCAAAAAAAATTTAAAAAAAATTGTCGGTCGCCCAGATCGCTGACAGCGCTGGAAAAATTTCCAGCGCTGTCAGCACTCCATTTTTCACACATATATATTACATTTGACAACTGTTTTTGAATCTAAGGGTTGACTAGGACCAACTGACTGGGACAAACCGGTTGATAGAAAGATGGTCGAGATTTAATCTTAGGAAATCAACGGTTGAGATAAGAGTTTCTGAAAATTTTGGTAGGGAAAACTTTTGTATTGGGGGGGACTTTTGGAGAAATAAATCTTCATTTAATTTTGTGAAATTCGATATCTTTGAATTTAAGAGGTCTTGAAAGTTGAACAGCCATGCATTTATGTGATTTAGTTTACAATATTTATAACAAAAATAAGGAAAAGTAATATTATCAATGAATTATATGTTGCATATTCAAATCATCCTTATTTATCCGGGCATTTGACTTCATCAAGAAGAAAATAATACACTTACAAATGGGATAACAAAACGTCGTAATTAATACTCACAGTGTGCCCCGCATGACGTCATTATTAGGGCGCCCGCACGAAGGCGCGCGCCTTCGGCTCCCATGTCTTTAGCGCCCGCTAAATTTTTTACGCTAATTTGTTGTTGCGCGCCGAAGGTGCCCGTGCCGAAGGCGAATTTGTTGTTCTACGCTAATTTGTTATTCCGCGCCGAATGCGACAGCGCCGAATTTGTTGTTTCACGCCAAAGGCGCCCACGCCGAATTTGTTGTTCCGTGCCGAAGGCGTCCTTGCCCTGAGTATTTTTACGCTAATTTGTTATTTTAAATTTTGGTTGTGGAATTAATTTTTTGGGAAACAAAGATTTCGCGGGAAAAAATTTTAAGTGAACCGTGTCTGTGGGTACAGATTATGCGCCAAAGGCGCCTGCGGGCACATCTTCCGCGCCGAACTTGATGTTCTACGCTAATTTGTTGTTCCGCACCGAAGGTGTTCACGTCGAATTTGTTGTTATGTGTCAAAGGCACCCGCGTCCAGTGTTCTAAAAGGCGGTTTTATTATGCGTGCGGTCCAGAAGCGCATAACGCATATGCGGATTATGCAGCCGATTATGCGGATTACGTGAAAATGAATATTTTAATAAATAAATAAACAGGAAGTATATATACATATATGTTTATGTTTATTAAATTAAAAAATTTGAAAAGCTGGTAACACGAAAAAAATCATATTAACTTTTAAAAATATGGATTAATTCATACTAAAACATCAACATTATCAAGATCAATTCATAAAATAACTAATGTCTAAATCAATCTACACACACGAAACATCAATCTACATCAAAATCAAAATCAAAATCAAAATCATGTGAAATATAAGTATCTTGGAATAACAAAAGATCCATTCAATATATCATCATCATCTTTATCGTTAGCTTCATAACGAACATCATCATCTAACTCCCATCAGAAAAAGAAAAAAAAGAAAGGAAAAAACATGCGGTGAAGTTGCTGCTTCCCACTGGTAAAAAAGAAAAAAGAAAAAAAAAGAAAAAACATGCGGGCATACATGCTTCCTGCCACTCTTCGCTCCGTTGCTTCCCTCCGCGATCTGCTGTTGCTTTGCCTGGGATATGATGGAGAAAGTGGTCATCGTTTTTTGTTTTGGAAAAAATCCTTAAAATAAAAAAATTGATTTTTATGCTTAACATGTCGACTTTTTTTAACGGTTTGAAGTTTTTTAGTTGCCGATTATGCGCTCGTATATTCGCATATGCGGGTGCATAGCAGTTATGTGACCGATTATGCGACCAATCGCATAATTTGACCGCATTACTGAATTTTCATGCGGCCAGAGGCCACCTCTTTATATGCGGCCGCATATAACTTGTTTTAGAACGCTGCCCGCGTCGAATTTGTTGTTCCGCGCTGAAGGCGACCATGCCGCTAAATATTTATACGCGAATTTGTTCTTTTAATTTTTGGCTGTGAAAATACTTTTTTGTGGAACAAAGATTTCGCGGGGGAAAATAAGTGAATCGTGCTCGTGGGTACGGGTTATGACTAGTATATGTATCTATATCTAATATTTATTAACTAGAAAATTTTCTTTAATTCCAAAGTTCTAACTTCTAACTTTATATTTCGTTGACTAATAATAATTTTTTAAAATTCTATTAGGACCTTGAAATTTGAATGCATTGAGAATCACTAAATGAAAATGAAAGAAAGTGGTGGATATTGATGAAGAAGATGAAGAGTTTGTGGATAGCGATGAAGACAAAAGGAAGAAAAACAGTGATTCTTGAAGAAGAGGATGGTGATATGACTGTGTGGGATGGATCGATTCAAGATTATTGATATATCATCGTTGCCATAGCCTATGGTCTCATTATAGCTTCTCTTTAGTGTTGTTTTTATGAAAGTTGATAAGTGATCATGGCAGTGGCTTCTTTTTTGTTATGCGTATGTTTATGATTATGTTTTGAAACAATAAAAACTTGATTTTTTTGCACTCCTAGCATACATCATTGTCTATTCCTTATTCTATGTTTAAATTTCTCAATATTTTGTGATATATTAAGTTTTCTGATTGATTTGCTTATTTTTTGCATTTGTTTATTTATTTTACGATATGATATACGATACGATATTTCGCGAAATCAATATACGATATGCCAACTATGGTACATACTTTAGCAAACTACCTGTGCAACATCTCTTTTCATTTCATGGCCCATCAACTTATTAAAATTTATTAGATAGTCGTAATTGTGTATACACCATTATGTCTTATAGCATAAACACTTAAACCATAGAGCAATGTCATGTTGGACATCCGAATGAAACATGATACTTATATTTTAGGTGTTCTGTTTTGGAATTTGCTTATATGTTGCGGTGTTATATTGTGTCATCCCATGTCGGCGTGTCTGTGTTCGGGCAATATAGGTTTTGTCCAGGTAGGTAGTAGCACAGTGCTTCTAATCCCTTAGTAATCTTAGCTAGTAAGGAACAATGATGGAAATATTTCACCCATAATGTGGCGAATCATTCTCTCAGAACAGCTAACGATCGTCTTGGTAAAGCTATTGACTCACCAACTAGCTAATCAGATGTGATCCCCTTCTTGGTAGATTTCACATTTAGCTTTTTAGCCTATGGGTATTAGCAACCGCGTTCGGTTGTTCCCATCCCAATGGTATATTCTTATGCGTTTTTTACCCGTGGAAACACCATTGCATGTTTGATTTGCATGTATTAAGTATGCCACTAGTAGTCATCCTAAGCCAGGATCGAACTCTCTATGAGATTCAGAGGATCAAATTCTCCATGAGACTCAGAGTTGCATTTCTTTTATATTCCTTGTGCGTAGACAAAGCTGATTTGGAATTTCTTTCATTACAATAGCACTTCGTAACGCTAAAGTAGTTTCCTCTTCTTAGCAGAAGACCTTAATTTACTTTTCCATATCTCCAACTCTACTTCACACCCAGCTAGAAGTCTCCCACCGTTCGACTTTTATACAATTGCTAATACCTGATTCCAACAACAATTTCTTTCAAGAACTCTGGAGTATGCAAATGGCTAAATTTCATTAAACTACCATGACCCTGATGGGCTCATTACTTACCAGCGGCGCACCAAGGGGAGGACCGGCCCAACCACTTGATATTATGGGCGTATTTGCAATTCTTTGGATCTCTTTTATTAGTTTTATTTTAATAATGGCATACTTGTAATTTGCTATCAATTAGTTTAGTATTTGAGGGGGGTTAGCCATCGGCCCTAGTCAGGCTATTTTGTGCTAATTTTGTGAAGAAGAGATAATTCTTTGAGTTCTACGGGGAAGGTGCGGACGTCCTCAATCGCGTCTTGGGAGGGAGATTACCTCTTTATTGTAGCCAATTTATCTTATTAAATTTTCAGTTTTTATCAATAAAACTTTCAGATTTCCTCGAGTTCTATCAATTTGGTATCAGAGCACGTCGATCCATGGCGGTGGTGACGATTTTCAGAGATCGTATCGATATGGTGGAGGAGAAGCTTAATGGCGAGATTGCGAGCGTGAAGGAAACCCTAATGGAGCATGGTGGAAAGAATTAAGCTGAAACCTTAAGGCAACATAGCGAAGCCTTTGTAAAAATCATTGATAGGATCCAAAAGCAAATCTGAAATTATATTAATAATACAGCGAATAAAAGATAAATGGCTACAATTCATAGGTGTAACCTCCCTCCCAAGACGCCTTTAAGCGAGGACGTCCGCACTCCTCTAGATCTACCTGAGAATTCTCGAAGAACTCTCTTTCTAATTATCAAATGACTCTCAATTTCAACATGATAGAAAACTAGGGCCGGCTGGCCTCTTATAACCCTTACTGTAGTGTGCACAGCAATTCTCTTCCAACTTGTAATGGCATAGCAATTTCCTTCCAGCTTGTGTGCATAGGAATTTCACCCCTTTGGCTCCCGCGGCTCATGGACATCATGTTTGCGTCTCCTCCACTCGTACGTCGTGATCGTATCATTACTCCGCCCCCAAAGATCCACCTTGTCCTCAAGGTTGTGCATGAAATCCATGGACGGTGCTGCTCCAAGCGGTTCGCCGCCATTGGTCACCATGACCCCCTCGGGGCCCCTCTCCTTGCCCACCATAACCTACCTCGTAGCTTCCGTATCCTCCTCCGTGGTTCCCGGAACGCCCCTCATAAGTGTGAGGTGGTGGACGCCCCCTACCGTCGTCGTACTGAGGGTCGGGAGGCTCCTGAAAACCCCCTCCGTCATCTTAGTGCCACTGCCCCTCTCCGGGATCAAATTCGCCGCCAAAACCACGAGTCGTCTCTGAATAGGGCAAATATCCTCCCGTAAACTGCTATTGTGCATCCCGCCTTTGTGATGGAGGCTGCGAAGCCCCCCAATGCCCACGGGGACCTCCTGCTTGTCGGTAGTCAGGGGGAGTGTAATAATTGTCGTGTCTTTCCTCCCTGCGTCTCCCATATCCCCTGCTAGGATCGTCGCCTCTATCAACATTGCCTCCACAATCATGCTCACTCCGAGCATAGTCATCAACATTCTCCTCAAAGTCTGGATCCTTGTCATAGTCGGTCTGAAATACCTTGTATGCTGGAAATACTTTGCGGCGTCGCCTCTCTGCCGCATATTGAGGCCCATGAAGGCCCGGGACCTCCTCCACGTCATCCTCGGGCCTGGGAAGAAGCCCAAATTTGTCATCGAAGCCTCGGTGTGCTCCCCGCATGTTTCGGGGTCCCGGGTCATCCTTCCAAGGCTCAAGGCGTCTCCGGCGGCCTCGCACGGGCATTGCAGAGTCCTTGCAGTGGTCTGTAGAGGCCTGCATGCTCTGCAGGGGCACTGCAGTGGGCTGTAGGCTCTGCAGGGGCCTGCAGTGGCCCTGCAGCGGGCTGCAACAGGCCTATAGTGGCCAGGCCCATTGCAGAACCATAATAGTCCTGTAATTGGTCGCTGAACCCCATGACGGCTAGGGTTTTTCTGATCCGTCGGATGTTCTTTCGCTCTTCGGATCCATCCTTCGCGTTTGATAGATGGCCTCCTTTGAACTCTTCTTCCGTCTCTTTCTTTTTCGTCAAAGTTGTCGACGTTTGCATTAGATCTCAAGTTTCACCCAGAACTGGAACCGAAAATTTCAGATCTGGAACTGCAAATTTCAGATCTGGATATGAAAATTTCAGATCTAGATTGGGGATTATTGCCGTCTTTAGATCCTCGAATTGTTGCATCATGATTTGCATGAAGGATTTAAATTTTTCATCCATTCGCGCCTCAAGCCCTTTTATCGACGCCTTGACCTCAGATCTGAGAACCTCCATAGATTTCTTCAGATTTTTGATTTCGCCATCGAATTTTTCCTCCAAAGCTTCAATCTTTTTTGTGGTAGCCGCCTCCATTGGTGCCAAGATCGTCGCTCTGATACCAAATGATAGGATCCAAAAGCAAATCTGAAATTATATTAATAAAACAGCGAATAAAAGATAAATTGGCTACAATTGATAGGTGTAACCTCCCTCCCAAGACGCCTTTAAGCGAGAACGTCCGCACTCTCGTAGATCTATCTGAGAATTCTCGCAGAACTCTTTGTCTAATTATCAAATAACTCTCAATTTCAACATGATAGAAAACTAGGGCCGGCTGACCTCTTATAATCCCTACTGCAGTGTGCACAACAATTCTCTTCCAACTTGTAGTGTGCATAGCAATTTCCTTCCAGCTTGTTGTGTGCATAAGAATTTCACCCCTTTGGCTCACGCGGCTCATGGACATCATGTTTGTGTCTCCTCCACTCATACGTCATGATCAATATCAATCATCTTTCAACTTGGAGAGATCTCGTCGAAATTGAACGGTGGCAAAGTAAACCCTAAACATCGACAAATGTGTCACCTTTGGATAAGGGAATGCACGTAGTAAGGGATTTGGAAGACTGGGGGCTCACAGATCTCGATAGCAGTGATCCGGAAGCGGAAGATATAAAACGGGGGCCGGCGGCCCTAGCCACACCCCCAGATGCACCGATAGCAAGCCGAGGGGCCCGTGTTTCCTCCCCAGGACCCTGCGGGCTACCGGGGCCCTCTGCGGGGCCCGAGGGCCTTCCCCAGGGCCGTCTGGGTCCGGCGAACAACTGGGCCCCTGCGGACCTTGCTGATTAGCGGCAGGGCCGTTGAGGCCCTGATGATAGGCGACATGGCCCGGCGGCCCTTCCCTAGGGCCCCGCGGACCCACATGGATCCCCCACGGGGGTTTCGATACACGAGGAGGATGAGACGCAGACAGAGGTTTTCAGCCCTATTCCGATGATCAGACGTGTGGTTTCGACAATGATTTCGACCTGGGAAATTTTCAGGAGTACAGTGATGATTGAGGATGGTTTCGGGACCCTCCAGACACGGTACGATGATGACAGGCGACAACACCCACCTCGCACCTATGAGGGGCACACTTGGGATACTGGAGGAGGCTACAGAGACTATGATAATGGGCACGGAGGTGGGACTTGGGGCGACGGCCGGGGAGACTATAGAGGCCCACAAGGGGCCAAGGAGACTGCAGGAGGGGTTCGCAGAGGGGCTATGAGACTCATTAGGAGATGTGGCAGCCTTATCATCAGCCCAGGCACACCGGAGGGTGATGAGACCAGGGAACATACACGATGGACATGCTGTGGAAGCTGAAGATGACTGTGTTCGAGGGAGAGGATCTGGTGGCTTGGATTTATAGGGCGGAGCGATTTTTAGGGTCTCTCGCATGACGGAGAAGCAGAAATTGGAGGCGGCTGCTATATGTCTAAATAAGAAGGCCCTTACTTGGTACCAGTAGAGGGATGAGAGGCGGCCGTTTCGTTCGTGGGAGGAGATCAAGGATGGGCTGGTGGACAGATTCAGAGATCCTCGTCTGGGAAATTTGAGGGAGCAGCTACTGTCACTTAGGCAGGATGGCACAGTGCGAGATTACCTAGAGAGGTTTGATGCAATGTCAGGACAGGTGCATGGTGTGTCTGATGAGATGATGGAGAGCACCTTCATGAATGGGCTAAAGGCTACTGTTCGCGTAGAGGTCCGCATTCAAAAGCCTCAGGACTTGATGGCGGCCATGGAGTATGCTCAGATTGTAGAGGACCGCCGGATGGAGGATTGGAGGGCGAGATGTGGTTGGAGTGGACCTATTGCCCGCAGCCAAATAACGACATGGGGACAGAAGGGGACTACTGGAGCAGACCAGACCAAGGGTAGTGCACCACAGGCTGGGGGACAGTTTAGGAGGATGACTGACGCAGAGATGAGGGAGAAGTGACACAAAGGTCTCTGTTTCAGATGCGATGAGAGGTTCACACCAAGCCACAGATGCGCAGTGCACAAGCTCCAGGTGATGTTACTTGAGGATGAGGCCGATGAGGCCGATGTTGAGGATGAGACGGCTGAGAAAGAGGATACAGAGCACCATCAGTTGGACGTGGTGTAGGTTTCTCTTAACTCCGCAATAGGGTTGACACCGAACCATATCATAAAGTTGAGGGAGTATATCGGTGACCAGGAGGTGACTATTCATATTGACAGTGAGACTACCCACAATTTCATTTCTAAGAGAGTGGTGCCACAACATGGACTTCAGCTGATAGACAGTGGTAGTTTCAGCATCATGATGGTGATGGGGAAGAATAAGAGTAGCCGTGGAGTATGTCGTAGGCTGGTGCTGATGCTGCAAGGGGTGCAGGTGCTGGTGGACTTCCTGCCCTTAGAATTGGGTGTACCGATATCATCCTGGGTATGACGTGGCTACAGACGTTGGGGGCGATGAAGGTGAACTGGAAGCTGCTGAGGATGGAGTTCTGGGAGGATGGAAGAGCAGTGTTCCTAAGGGGAAACCCCAGTCTATGCAGAGCTTTGGTCTCGCTGAAGACCATAGCGAGGACCATCCAGACATAGGTGGGTGTGTTTCTGGTGGAGCTACACACTTTAGCAGGAGAGGGTGGAGCTGAGACCAGTAGTGGGCAGCCTATATCAGAAGAGGTGCAGTCGTTTTTGGAGCAGTTTGAGGAGGTATTTCAGGAGCCGCGAGGTCTTCCTTCGCCTAGATACCACGAGCACGCCATAATTTTGTGAGAGGGCGTATCTCCATCAGCGTTAGGCCCTACCTCTACCCACAGGTGCAGAAGGATGAGATAGAGAGGATGGTGGCGGAGATGGTGCAAGCCGGTGTTATCCAGCCCAGTACGAGTTCTTTTTCCAGTCCGGTGTTGCTGGTGAAGAAGAAGGATGTGAGTTGGCGCTTCTGCGTGGATTACAGAGCCTTAAATAAGAAAATGGTTACAGACAAGTTTCACATACGAGTGATTGACGAGCTCCTGGACGAGTTACATGGTTCAGTTATATTCACAAAGATTGACCTCAAGTCTAATTACCATCAGATCAGGATGCAAGAGGAGGATGCACTTAAGACGGCGTTCAAGACACAGGAAGGCCATTATGAGTTCCTAGTCATACCTTTTGACTTGACTAACGCACATGCCACCTTCCAGATATTAATGAATAATGTATTCCGTCCCTACCTTCGATGATTTGTATTGGTAATTTTCGATGATATTCTTGTGTACAGTCGTTCCTTGGAGGAGCACTTGGACCATCTGCAAGTAGTCTTTCAGGAGTTGCAGTACCATCAGTTGTATGCAAATGGAAAGAAGTGGCTATTTGGACAACCTCATGTGGAGTACTTGGGGCATTTCGTGTCCTCGAAGAGAGTAGCAGCAGATAGGCCGAAGATAGCGGCAATGTTGGACTGGCTGCACCCCACCTCGCTTAGGGTGTGAGGAGATTTCTGGGTCTGACAGGCTATTACAGAAGGTTCGTGCAGGGTTATGATACGAGCACTTGGCCACTCGCGGAACTATTAAAAAGGATCGGTTTGTTTGGAGTGACGAGGTGACGCTTGTTTTTGAGGCCTTGAAAAAGGCTATGACTACCGTACCAGTCTTGGCGTTACCAGACTTTTCCAGGCCATTTATTGTGGAGGCGGATGCATCGGGACATGAACTGAGGGCTGTGCTGATGCAGGACCAGTGGCCTATTGCATACTACAGCCAGGTGCTGACAGCGAGTGCTATATTGAAGTCTGTCTACGAGAGAGAGCTGATGGCTATAGTTCTATCCATCCAGAAGTGGATGCCATAGTTGTTGGGGAGGAGTTTCTTGTTCTGCACTGATCAGTGGAGTCTCAAGTACTTGTTGGAACAGCGCATGGTAGCAGAGGAGCATCATAAGTGACTGCGAAAGCTTATGGGATACATGTTTGAGATAGAGTATCGACCAGTGATGGAGAACAAAGCTACAGATGCACTGTCACGATAGGATGAGGATACAAACTTGACAGCTTTGTTGGTTTCGGTGCTACATGACTGGGAGCCATTGCAGCAGGAGGTTGAGGGGCCCAGGAGTTGGCAGACGTTCGGGCAGCACTGTTGTAGGGGTCATCAGAGCATCCAGCCTATGCTGTACAGGATTGGAGACTGATATATTGGGGGCGTCGGGTGCTACCGAGGACGTCCACGCATATTCCAGCTATTCTCCAGGAGTTTCACAGCAGTGCAATAGACAGCCATTCTGGGGTCCTCAAGACCTATCAGAGATTAGTGAGGGATGTCTCCTGGAAGGGTATGAAGAAAGATGTTTCGAAGATGGTGGCGGAGTGTGACGTTTGTCAGCATCACAAATACATCGCGATGGCCCGGGAGGTTTACTACAGCCTCTATCCTTGCCAGAATGGGTCTGGGAGTATCTATCCATGGATTTTATTGATGGTTTGTCGAAGTCTGGAGGGTTCACGGTGATACTTGTGGTAGACCGCCTCAGCAAGTATGCACATTTCATATCGCTAAGGCATCCTTACAGTGCAGTCTCGGTGGCAGACGTTATTCTGAGGGAGATCATCCGCTTACACGGGTCGCCGAAATCCATTGTCTCTGATAGGGACAAGGTGTTTTTGAGCAGATTCTGGCAAGAGCTTTTCAGACTACAGGGGACGGTATTGAAACGGAGCACAACCTACCATCCACAGACTGACGAACAGATAAAGGTCGTCAATTGGAGTATTGAGATTTACTTACAGTGCTTCATTTCAGAAAGCCCTAAAGAGTGGACCTGTTGACTGGCTTGGGCAGAGTATTGGTACAACACGTCATATCACACAGTAGCTCAGACTACTCCTTTCAGGATATTATATGGATGTGACTCTTCACACGTGCTACATTATGGGTAGGAGACGACCCCAGTTTCGGAGGTGGAGCAGTATTTGGCAGAGAGGGATCGGATTTTGGAGGAGCTGAAGCACCACCTGGCTAGAGCTCAACAAATCATGAAGGCGAGGGTTGCCCTACATCGCAGGGACATGCAGTTTGATGTGGGTGACATGGTATAACTAAAGCTGAGACCGTACAAGTAGAAGTCCTTAGCCTATGGGAGGAATGAGAAGCTATCTACTCGATACTTTGGGCCTTACGAGGTAGAGGACAAGGTGGGACCAGTTGCATATAGATTGAAGTTGCCCACAAGATCTGTCATCCATCCTGGATTCCATGTGTCCCAGCTACGCCAGACGATTGGTGAACATATAACTTCTCCATCACTTCCAGAGACATTGACAGATGACATGGAGGTGATCTTGGAGCCTGAGGAGTTGAAGGGGGTATACAGAGGGAGCGCTTGGGAGCAGGAAGTGTTGGTGCGGTGGAAAGGCTTGCCTGAGCACGATAGCACGTGAGAGTTAGTGGGCGTCATGACGCAACAGTTTCCAGACTTCCACCTTAAGGACATGGTGGCTCTTTTGAGGGAGTAGTGATGGGCTCATTACTTACCAACGACGCACCAAGGGGAGGACCGGCACAACCACTTGATATCAGGGGCATATTCGCAATTCTTTGGATTTCTTTTATTAGTTTTATTTTAATATTGGCATACGTGTAATTTGCTAGCAATTAGATTAGTATTTGAGGGGGGATTAGCCGCCGGCCCTAGTCAGGCTATTTTGTGATAATTTTGTGAAGAAGAGATAGTTCTTCGAGTTCTATGGGAAATGTGCAGACATCCCTTATCAATCAGCTCTTGGGAGGGAGGTTATCTCTTTATTGTAGCCAATTTATCTTATTAAATTTTCAGTTTTTATCAATATAACTTTCAGATTTCCTCGAGTTCTATCAGACCCTTGCCATATTTCCAAAAAAAACTGCCACACTCTTTGAAAAATACATAAAAACAATTATATACTTGAAAATGCAACAAACTACCACAACCCTTTTCCCTTTCAAGTAACTGCCATATACTGTGAAAAATACAAATAATAATAATAATCTGTTCCAGTGCCCAAAGCTGCTCCTTGAGCTCCATGAACTTGGATATATTTTTCAAAGTAATGGTAGTTATTTTAAACTTGGTAATTTTGTTATTTTTTGTGATTTTTAAATTAAATGGTACTTTTTGAAATATGGCCAAAGTTTATGTTAGTTTTATGGAATTTAACTAAACAAAAAAAAACTCGGTCACATGCTGTTGTGGCCCCCCTAACATATTGATATTTTATCAGTTGATTAGATAACATGTTGCTGCCTAAACTTCAGAGCATAAGTATTGTAGAATTTTATTGTTTTTCACTTCGTTTGTATTTTGTAAGTCGCGGTAGTTTTTTGTATTGAATGCAGAGTGAACTACATGGATTAGCTGCTTTGCAATGGTCTATTTGTCAAGATTCACTTAGAAGGTACTACTGTTATCACTTCATTTACTATGGTTGTAATGTTTACATCACCTCTTATGTTCCATAACGACGATTTCCTGCGACATTTAATAAATATAAGATGGAAACTATTAGTCAAGAAGAGCAAATATAACATACCGCTTCCGTGAAATCTTAAGACTTGGTTTTTAGAATTGTATAGATTGTGACATGTTGTATCACGTTGATGAGATTGCTAAAATGATTGAGCTTTCTGATTGCGTGACTTGTAATGTTTTCAAGTCTTTCCCAAAAAAGATGATGATACTTCTGCTTTTACTTCAGGATCTTATTTTTCATGAGCATATGCACTCAGAATTTGCCATGCTCCACCAATGATGATACACTTTTAGCTTAGCAGTTGAGATTGGAATGCCATATGTGAATGTCTAATATCTTAACTTCTTTTTCCCCATTTGGAAGATTTATATTAACTTCCCTATTAACTTCCCTGGTGATTGATTATTGAGGAAGGTATACATACCTCTGTATTGTTTTTCTTCTGAAAAGGTTGTAGAAGCCTGTTAGCATGGATGCTTTTGATACATCCAATTAAAGTCTAGATTTTTAGTTTTGGTCCCCAGTTGAATTCTGTTTTCACAATTTCAGTGGTTTCAACAATTTTAGTTTGAGTCTTTTCGGCATTTATAACTATAAACTATATGGAACAATTAGTGATTAAAAGTTGAACCCATATACATACATCCTTCCATCCTTTATACAATTGGGGGATGTTCCCCACGGCATGTCCCCATGGGAAAAAAGTGGTCCCCACCTTTATCCCACTCGGACAAAGGAGTGGTCTAAGTTGTGCCACCTTAGCATGGTGGACCCCACGTGTGGAGGGTGGGAGGTTGGGTTTGGGGTATGGGGTGAGGTTGTGGAGAACTCAAACAAAAGCCCCCTCATTTCCATTGTTTGCAAGCTTGCCATTGCTTTTTCATAAAACCCAAATGCACATCATTCTTCCACGTATTTACGGGTTTACCATCGGTCTTTTTTACTTCGACCCCCTGCATTTTTTGCACTTTAATGCCTGATTTTTCCCCTTTTACCCCATTGTGGTTTGAGGTGAGATTTATGTACTTTGCCATTCCAAAGTTTTTTTTGCAATTTAACCCATTTTGCTCCACCCCGACGATACCCACACACACCCACACTTCTCTCTTTTTTGGTTGCACGCGGGTCCCTCCTCCCGACACGATACCCACACACACACCCATACTTATCTCTTTTTTGGTTGCGCCCGGCTCTTGCCTCCTCCCGACGATACCCACACACATCCACTCTTCTCACTCTTTTGCCGGTTGTATGCGTGCACCGCATCCTGTGTGAGTTTTTTCTTGGGTCACCGTGCATTATGTGCACGGCTTATTTCTAGTAGATACATACATACATACATATGAGAAATATGTATATATGCTGTCAGCACAGAAAAAATTTCTGTTCTCACAGTCATGGTTTTAAAAAAAATTGAATTTTTTTCCAGGTTTGTTGTATATTTTCCAAAACCCTAGAACCCCAAATATGGATGAACACTAGTGACATTTGAGCATCGATTCACCCGTTGTAAAATAGTTCTAATCTTCCAAATTGTTGAATTTATAACAGGTAAACCGGGGGGTCAAATAGCGTAGGATTCACTTGATTTTTTTGGGTGTGGTGATCATCCATAATGTGTAGAACATACCCCAAAAAAATTTGCAAATATTTTTAATAAAACTGAGCTGACAGCGAAAGAAATTCATACGATGTCAGGTTATATACATATATCTATTATATAATTGAGGGATGTTTTTGAATGGAATTGCTGACTAAGACAAAAGTGTTGGTAGAAAGATGGTTGGGATTGAATCTTGAGGAATTAATGGTTAGGATGAGAGTTTGTGAAATTTTTTATGGGGAACCCTAAAATTTTGGTATGAACTAAATCTAGAGAGAACTAAAATTTTTGGAAAAAACTAAATTCTCTGGGGCAAACTAAATTTTAGTTTGAAAATGTTTAAAAAAATTTTGTAGGGGGATACTTTGAAGGTGGTTGCAAATATTTTTTGGGGGATTTTGAATGGTTTTGAATTTTGGAGTAGGATATTTTGAATGTGTGCGAATTTTTTTGGGAGGGAGATATTTTGAATGGTTTGAAATTTTTTGGAGGAATATTTTAAATGCCTCGTGACCTATGGTCACAGGTTATGACTATTACACACCCATGAGAAAAGTGTTCTTAAGGTAACTCCTTAGATAATTACCTAAGGAGGCACCCTCCTTAAATCACACAATGTATCAATTCTATAGATGATATATTCCGTTCATTATGATTTACATGTTCCTAAATACTTGTTTAAAAAAATCATGTGTTTTAATGTGTTTTAACCATGTGTTACAAAACGAACGGTTTCTTAAGAATAGAACAAATGACGTTATTTGATCAACATTTAAAAGTCCCTATATCACATGATTTTTCATGAACGTGTGAAGCATGAAGATCATGAAGATCATGATGCACAGAATGGATCATTCATAGAGTTGATCTATTTTGCGATTTTAGGTCGTCTAATTATTAAGGAGACATATTAGGACATTACACACGTGCACACATGCAAATATATGTGAAAAGTGTTCTTACGATGCAATTCTATGTTAGTAGCGTTTCTAATCTGCAATTCTATGAACGATCCATCCCGTGCATCATGTGTGTGTGAAAAGTATTCATATATATACACACACAGTGCGCGGGCACCCAAAAAACCCCGCACACACGCGGACCCCACATGGGTGTTTCCCTGTGTGTAAAATCGAGTGTAAATGGAAAGAGTGTGAGTGTGGGTATTGTCTTGGGGATTCTGGGTTTTTTGATTGGGGTATTTTGGGTTTTTTTGGGTGTTTGAGTGGTGGGTGATGGTACACTTTACCCCCCTTGTCCTACGTGGAGTTTATCCGTGGGCAAACTCCCTCAAATATATAATAGATATATGTATGTGTGTGTATGTGAAAAGTGTTCTTAATGTAATGCCTTGGATAATTAGCTTAGTAGACAGCTTAAAACTACAACATTGAGTAATTCTATGGACGATTCGTTCCATACATCATGATCGTCATGCTTTAAAATTGTTACGTATGAAAATCATGTGATTTTAATATTGTTACAATGATAATCAAATAATTTAATTTATTCTATTGTTAAGAAATCGCTCATTTTGTAACCATTTAACACATGGCTAAAACACATTGAAAGTGTACATTTTTTATAATGAAGTATTTGAAGATATGCAGATTGCAATGAACGGATTGAATTGTTAATAGGGTTTACCCATGATGTGTTTGAAGGTATCTTTTTAGATAATTATCTAATGTAACATCTTAGGACACTTTTTCATATATATTTAAACTATGTTACCATCAAAAGGCTCAAACATAAATCCTATCAACCTAAATTTAAACATGTTAGATGCGATCTAATATGTTTAAACTACTTGCGAATTAAATTCAAATGTTCTCGACATGTTTTGTCATGTATCAAGTGACGACAAAATTACTATTTTTAAAAGTTATAAAAGTGACCCACTTGATGCATGAATAAAACTTATCCAAGTCATATGAAATTAAGTTTATACGTAGATTAAGCATGTTAGATTTTATCCAACGGAATATATTTTTAATTTAGATTGCCTATTTTTAAATTTGGTTTGGTAAGATCTGCATAGTAGTTCCTTCTAAGTATACCATAGTTTACCTCTATAGTGTATTTGAGAAAATTGGGGATCAGTTATCAACTGAGAAAATTCCTTGGCCGTGGTAAAAATCTATAGTCTAATATTTTTTGAGCAATCGGCATCATTCATGTTAATTTATGCGTTCTAGAACATAGATACAACAAAAGTTTTATGGTACTTGTATTATTTCCATGTGCAGTGAGTCGTTGCAAATTTAACGCTTTCATAGTACTAAAACAGTTTTTTACCTTTATATAAGCAAGCAAAAAACCGTGTTCACTAGTTCTTTAGTGTATATGAATTTTAGAGGATGAACATGACACGAAAGATGTTGATCATCAAAAGTAGTTGTGGAATGTGGACTTTTTGATCACGCATAGGAAGAAATTTTCTTCTTGGATATCTGACCTTCATATATATGATATTGGATACGTGATGACAGCATATGAAATTATCCTATATTTCTCCTAAAAAAGTTCAGTGGCTTCTTTCTTTTATGATCAAAATTGTTCATGTTCATGTTGATCTACATATACTAAAATCCAAATAAACTAAGATTTAGTGAACCCAAGCTCCGTGTTTGTTGATCTAGGGGTGGAACACATTCTATTACTGTGAAACTGGTAAATTTTAAGCAACCTAATGAATGATCAAATAATATGAAAATGACAATAGTTTTGATTTGTTTACGATTAGGATGTGAAGATTAACATGAGCTGTGTTGATTATCCGAAAAACAAGCAAGGATTGGACTTTTGGGGTGCAATGAAGGAATTATTATGATTATTATTTGTAAAAATGGGGTTACATTGACACTGTAGTACCCAGCAATGTTCTCTTTTTCACCATTAAATTTGCTTTGAGATTAATGCATTAATTTTGGCATTAATCTCAACGCAAATTCAATGTTTGAAAAAAGCTTGACTGTAGGTACTGACTGCATCGTCTTTGTAAGCTATGATTACCCTTATTATTATTTGTCACGTCCCACTTTTCAAAATATTAAAGGAAAACATAGGGTGGCAAGCCAACACACATTTAGGCTTACTAAGAACTCTCTTTTCAGTCTAAATGCAAACTCGTCTAAATGCAAACTTGTCTGGATAATATTTAAGGCTCGTATGCTTCTAACTGATAAAGAGCAACAACAAAATGGTCATACAATTTTAGAAAAACAATGAATATGACAAATGACTAAGCAAATAATGGATAAGGAATCAAGTAACATATATGATGAAAATGCAATCAGAGGGAAACTAAAACTATAAACTAGAAAACCAAAGAACATGCAGTCGGCACGAAGGGAAAATCCAAGCTTGCTGAATAATCCTGATGAGGTCTCCCGATAGATGTCTCTCCACGCACAACTGGTGAATATTCCCTATAGAAAAACAAACAGCGAATATTCATCAGTAAGTAGGCTTATGTAGGTCTCTAGATAACACATTATTGCAAATTGAAAATAAAGCATGAGAATAGCATATATAGGATAAACAGCAGGCAGGTGCATGAATAATATCACATAAACATCAGCAGGGGTAATATCGCGAAGCTAAATACAATAAGAGCAGTATCATGTCGGGTTATATGGCAATGCATGTCATGATAATGTTGAGGCCTCCTAACAGTGTCTACATGACTATGGAAACGATGTCCCTAGTCCAGTGTAGTGACTCATGCCCGATGGTATGATTTGCAACTCAGGCAAGAAACACTGTCCCTGAAATATAATCTCGCTCCAAGTGTGGGAAGCAGAAAATACAGATACAATAATAATCACATCCATTTCTGGAGGCAAAAAACACGGATATAGTAATAGTCCATCATCGCTCCCGCACCCTTTGAGACAATGAGTTACCACATCTCCATGTGTATTATCTAGGTATCATATCAGGCGAGATACCAAGAACATTTATTGGGAACATGTATAGTATCAGGAATATGTAATCTGAAACAGATGTCAGTATCAGGTACAATATTAGTGGACATGTAACCGGAGCAGTAATATAATATCAGAGACACTATCAATAATTTGGTGCAATGAACATCATGTCAATATAAATGTGAATAGTGGTTGTGCATGTGAACATGTATAGCATCATATGCTTCGTGATATGCATGTATAATGAACTATATTATGCACAACATTATATATAATCCGTGTCAAGAAGGCAGTTATTGATAATATGAATACTCACATGCCAAGAAATAATGTAACCACTTACCGTTATCAACACTAATCAATGTTTGTAGGAGTTGATTACATTGCACTCGTCATGTGTCAGGGTCTAGATCTCCATGTAAAGCCCAAGGAAAGACTTCAATCTCACCAATATTCCAAGTCGAGCCGATTCTTACATAATATCCAAGGAGATGAAACCAATATATCGATGTAGTATATTAATAATGATATGACCTAGAACTAATAACAAAACACATTTCCAATTTAGTTTCATGTCAAAACTCATTTATATCGTTGCCATTCCTTGTGTTAGTATTTATCCACATTATTATTATTCTCAGAATAATGTCGTCCTCATCGAATATCTTGAATATCTTACCCATGTAAGGATAGCGGGTACCCACAACCAAGACCAAGATCTTCATGTAAAGTGGGTCTCAAAATATCATCAGAGAGGCCCAACCAAAACCCAAAAACCCCACCACTAAGGTCCCCCTCATCAGCAAAGTAATGGCCCATAAGGACAGCAAAACAGAGCCAAAAAGAAGCCCAAACCAAGCCCAAGGAGGCAGCATGGGAGCATGCAGACATAGACAGGAGGCAGCCAAAGTAGAGAGTATGAAAAAGGAGTGGCATCAGCATAAGGGAACAACAGAGCTGCAAATAGAGAGCAAGAGACGATCGGTATGGAGTAAACAATGAGGCAAGAGGGAGCAGCATCAAGGCTGCTAGAGGTAGCAATGCTGCCAGCAAAGAGCTCGCAACAGCCACCCATAACCCAAATCAGGGGACCAACCACCACACAACAACTGCAACAAGTCATCAAAAGTTCAATAACAATTCATAAATCCTGATGCTCGGTGGACATCATTGCATATAAAATTACCGATCAAGATTACACCCAAATCAGATAGAGAATCTAAAGTGAAAATAATATGATCACATGCAAGCGGCGGTGACAAAATGGGAGTCAAGGAGCAGTGATGGCAAACCTTAGAGGCTAGTGGCAGATCTGTAATTACGGGGCAATGGCAGTTCTGTAATTACAGGTCAGTGGCAGTCCTATAATTACACGTCAGTGGAGGTCCTATAAATTAAGGCCGGTGGCAGTTTCGTGATTTCTGGCCTGCAATAAACAGAAGCGTAATTACAGGGTAACAGTTGCAGTGGTAGAATAGTAATTACAAGGAGGTGGCTGAAAACCTAGGTGAGGGGCAGCTTCGTAATTCCGGGACAGTGGCTCGTTAGGAGGATTTATTATAAATAGAAGGGGAGAGTTCTTGTTAGTGATATACTGAATTTAAGAGAAGAATTGAGAATTAAAAGAGATTAGGAGTAGGAACCCCAGATCTAGTTGGGAGAGTTAAGCATTCCTCTCGAATTAAAGACTAGGAGAGCGGTCATCCTATCGAAAGAGGCTAACTATCTTGTATTTCTGTTCAATATCAATAACAACTCTAGATTTCTTTCTCAAAATCCCGTCTTTAGCCACAAAAATCCCACCTTTGCCCTGAAAATTCCATATTTCCTTAATTTTATCCCCAAATCCTTTGTGTATCAAATTTGTATCAGAGTAGTTCGATCTTAATAGCGGCAATGAAAGTTGATTTGAAGGAAAAGTTTAGAAGCGAGGTGAGATCCTCAAAGATCAACATCGAAAAGTTGCAGAGAAGGTGGACAAGCTCTAACAAAAATTGTTTTCAATGGAATCATGAATGAAAGCATTAATAAATACCATAATGGAAAAAATTTCAGAGATCAATCGCAGCCTTCCACTCGAGAAAGAGATAACGAAGCCAGATCTGAACAAAAATGAAGTCAACAACATGGATCCAGGACAAAAGGCGTCGTCTTTGGACAATGACATGGGAAAATCATCGCTTTGGAGATCCATCCGAAGAGTGGCACGCCATTAGATCTGAACAACGACAACGACGATAGCACAGGTTTAGGACAAAAGGCGACGCCTTTAGACAATGATAAGGGAAAAATCCTTAATTTGAGGAGACCCATCCGAACGGCGGCATTGTATCAGATCTGAACAAAGACGAAGACAATGACACAGATTTGAGACAAAATGCGACACATTTGGATAAGGAAAAGGACATCTTCATCGAGGAGATTAACCCCCCCCCCCAAGATCCAATCTTGTGGAGAGAAATCAACACCGAGTAGATCCACCTCATGGGCGGAACAAGGGGCAGGCTGTGGGGGGCGAGGAAACTGCTGGCAGAGACCCCGCGAGGACTTGGTGGCGGACCACAGGGGGCAACGGCCCCTTTGGGGGCATTAGCGATGGCGATGGAGGCTTCCGAGGCGTCGACAAGGATGGGTGCAATCCAGCGCATCTTTTAGGAATCCCACCTTGAGGACAAGTTGTCCTTTTGGGAGAGAAGTAATGATATGATCACATGCAAGCAGCGGAGGTGGCGAAGAGGAGTCAAGGAGTGGCAGATACGTAATTATAGGATAATGGCAGTTCTAGAATTACATGACAGTGACAATTCTATAATTAAGTCCATTGACAGTCATGTAAATTCAAGCCAATGGCTGTTTCGTGATTTCTGGACTGTGGCAAAATTGTAATTACAGGGCGACGGCTGCAATGGCAGAATCATAATTACAGGGCGACGGCTGAAAACCCTACGCCAGGGGCATATTCGTAATTTTGGGGTGACGACTCGTTCTGAGGATTTATTATAAATAAAAGGGGAGAGGTGTGAGGGATATGTTGAATTTGAGAGAAGAATTGAGAATTAGAAGAAATTATGAGTAGAAACCCTAGATCTAGTTGGAAAAGTTAAGTATTCCTCTCGAATTAAAGGCTAGGAGAGTGGTCCTCCTTTCAAATAGACTATCTTGTATTTCCATTCAATATTAATAAAAATCCTAGATTTCTTCCCCAAAACCCCATCTTTAGCCACAAAAATCCTACCTTTGACATTAAAAATCCATCTTTCCCTAATTTTATCTCCAAATCTTTTGCGGGTCGTATCAAAAAATCACGGCCAGTGGTAAAACCCTCAATCCATCACAATCCAAGCAATTAAAGGAGACGGTCGATTTTATTGAGGCCTAAAAATAAAATTAAGGGACCTACTGATCGCCAAAGTTAAAGGAGAAACCATCAATTATCATTGGGGGGCCTCGCCGCCTCATCGTGCGGCTACGGTTGCCTCCACTTGAGGATGATCGACCTGCAAAGGTGATCGGGAATGGGTGGAGATGGAAATTCGGCGGACGTGACAGAAGGGACCATCACCAGATGAAGATGAGGTTATGGTTTGCGTGTGGAGAATAAATAGAGCGAGAGAAGGAGACATAGTCAGAAGGGGACGGTGTGGCGATGTCGTTGCCTACACCGTCGTATGATGGTGAGGATGTGGTAGGGTGAGGGTTGGCATGCAACTTGGCATGCGACTGAAGAGAGGCGAGACGATGATGAGACGGCCGTAGAAAAGAAAAAGAAAAAGGAGATGCTTCGAGAGGGGCAGGGAGAGAATGCGGTGATTTATAAAATAGCGGGTCAGGTTTTTAAGTTAAATGAGTTTGCGGGTTCCGGGTTTGGTTGTTTAAAAGTTTTTTTGTTTATTGAACTTGACTTAACCGATTCAACACATCCAGTCCACTCGAATATGCTTATAGATCAATCCAACCCGGTCTAACCCCTAAAGTTATTGTTGGTTGTGCTTGGGGCAGGTAAATCCCAGTCCAACATGGGATAGACATGGACTTAAGCCTTGTAGTGAGGTTGGAATGGCGTATGGTAGAATCGAACTCAATTTGGCTGACATGATCTGGAATCCAACGGAGGTTATTTGTTAAAACAGTTGAAAACATGTGTTTCTAGATATTTTCCCTAGTAGAAAAGAGGAGCTTAAGTCAGCATGCTTTATATGGTCTAATTTAAAATGGATCTTTGATGAGTGAATATTCCGTATGTTTTTAGTGGAGTTTATCCATGCATTATATCATACTAATTCCCATTTTATATATCACCTCATCATATTTTCGTTCACTTTCACCCTTTGGGTGTTTATGTGCGTTTCAGATCAAAACCCAGCTAAAAGGAGCTAAGTGGAATCAATGAGCGAAGCGGAGAAGTAAGGCGAAGCAACGGAGTCAAAGCGATGGAAATTTGGTGATTTTCAGCCCACACACGACCGTTTGTATCCCCACAAATGGCAGTGTGGAAGAACACATCCTAGGGCCAAAAAGAGCCCCATACACGACTGGTTGAAACGGTTATTTGGGGCATCTTGGAGAGGGGATGAACACAGATCGACGCGGTCGTGTGGATTTCCACGCGACCGCATCAAAACGAGGACAAAAAATCCACGTGACCGCATCAAAACGAGGACAGAAAAAGAACAGGGGTAAGTTTTGAAGCATTGCGACGATTCGGTCGTGTGGATTTCCACATGACCGCTTCGAATCACTTCTCCCATGGGGTTTAAGGCCATCCTCAAGCAGATCGACGCGACCGCATCTCTCATGGGTTTTTGAAGGCCATTCTCAAGCAGATCGACGTGACCGCGTCGATTCCTCGATGCGGTCGGATCGGGTCGGGTTTTGCCCGATTTCAGCTAGGGCTTTGGGTTCCTATTTAAGTATTTGTGTGCCGCCAGAACAAAGGAGCCGACGTTTAGCTTCGTTTTTCTTCCAGTTTTCATCCCCATTTTATTTGTAATTACTTTTGGGAGTAGGTTAGATTAGGTTTTATTCGCGTTTCCCTTGAAGCATATGTATCTTGGAGATGTCATTTTGTATTCGATAAGATAAGTTTTCCCCTATCTTTATTTGTTCTCTTTATGCTTTTTATTAATCTCTCTATGATTATCTCCGTGTTTCTATCAATGTTTAGTGAGTAGCTTTTAATCTAGAGCATGGCTGATCTCTTTTGTAGGATGAATATGGGTTGAATCAATTGTTTGGTTATTGAATGGTTGAATTGAGGTTTTGCTTAGGAAGTTTATTATCTACATAGATTGGTTCCCTCACATTAGTCGCTAACGATAGTTAAGGCTAATCTAGAGTTTCCAACTCATATGTCGATTCTTACTAATTATCTCGCTAACGGAAGTTATGCATAATTTAGAGCCCTCTTAGCATTGACCGGAGTCCCGTCTACAATAGTGGCGTGGACGATGGTAGTGAAACATCGTCGGGCATCATGCACCCGTCGTGCAATGATGACCAACGAGAGTTGGCTTGGTCGCACGAGGGGTAGTCCTATCATAGCATCACGAGAGTGGGGGTGGGTAATAACACGAAGGATGATCCTATCATAGCATCACGAGAGTGAGGGGTAGGTGACGCTCTTAGGTTAGACAATCTCACCCTATAATCAATTCAATAGCTACGCAAGGAGTTTATTCCATGTTTAACCCTCATTAGAGAGATACCTAGCCCTAGATCCTTTTCTTTTATTTGTTTTCTTCATATTCCATATAATTTTCACTTATCTAACCATAGACTAGGATTGGCTAGTACTTGATTACACAAACTCTCTGCGGACGACCCGTTAAGCACTCGCCGCCGTCGTGTGCTTGCGGTTACAAATATTAAGACTTCTGCTTACGCAACAAGTTATTAGCGCCGTTGCCAGGGAGGTTGCCTTGATTGATATTAGTTTAATTTTAGGTTCGTCAGTCTATGTGCATATAAAAAATAAAAAATAAACAAAGAAATTTTTCCCCCACCACAACATATTTTGCTATTCTCTTGTACCACTGACGTGCTTCTCTTAGTCTTATCTTTTCTTTGCCATGTACATTTGGAGCATAATGGGATGTCAGATGGATCATACATTGGAGATTTTGATGCCTCCATACCACAGGGTGCTCAGATGGGAGA
The DNA here is from genome assembly GCA_030789695.1 of Scilla litardierei. Taxonomy (NCBI): domain Eukaryota; kingdom Viridiplantae; phylum Streptophyta; class Magnoliopsida; order Asparagales; family Asparagaceae; genus Scilla; species Scilla litardierei. The sequence goes on from CM061140.1 coordinate 114,818,521, forward strand.
TTACAACTTTTTGCTGGTTGCCGCGAGCTGCGAAGTATGTGGGATGCATGGACACACTACCAACCAATGCCAATATTTTTGCTAACCTCCACAACCCACACCCATATGCCTACAACTTGCAGCATGAATCCTCCCATCCATATCCCCAAACCTATATGCCTCCACCTTCACCAAAGTCTAGCCTTGAACTTCTCTTATAGAATTACCTCTTGAACCAAGGCCAAACAACTTCCCTTTCCCCCACTCATATGATCAGTGCGCATCTACATGAGATAGGCCAAAACTTGAGCCACATTTCCCAATCACAAGGGCATCTTGCACATCATTCTTGGGCGCTGATCACTGAACCTACACCTTAGCTTGGGGGAGAGCATCTGGAGGACCCGACTGCCTTAGCACCTACCTCTACCAATCCTCTAGGTTATGTAGGTGGAGAGGCTGCATCTACACATGGGTACTAGGTGGAGTGGCAGCCAATACCAGGGGATAGTATTCTTAGCTTCGCCCACACTGATGGAGAGACTTTCTGGGAGATCTGGGCGAAGTTCATACATTGGTGTTTGAATTGCCGCAGCATATAATCAACGCGCACAGCCTCATTCGTTTCTTCTTCAGAGGACTGCCAGTGGCCATGCAGAGGCTCATGGTACAGGTGAATGAATGCCAGTTTTTCGATATGCCGCCTGAATGAAATATTTGGAGGAAGCTGTTAAGTCCAGCGCATCATCAGCCACCTACACTACATGAGGTTATCTATCTATACTCATTTTTGGTTATTCTGATATAATTTCTTCCTCTCCTGCATGTACCATTTTCGAGATACATGTTGTCGATGGCCACATCCCACACCATACCACTTCTAATGATGAGATGGATGATGGGACATGCGTAGGACAATGGAGGAAAACGATAATCTCGACGGGGGTGATTGCATGTACGAGCAATGCGAGGGCACGAAGGAGACTTCTAAATTCGAAAAGCCCACAACGTTCTTTCCCCTTGATCGCATCCCCCATTTCGTATCACGTGAGAGCACCGAGGAGGCCACTGAGCATGTGCACATCGACGAGTGGGATGTGCAAGCGGGCATGGACTCGATGATTCATATCATAGAGCCCGAAGTACTTCCACCTTCACCTTTACCTCCACAGCCGCTCTCATCTCCACCAGTGACAGAGTATTCTTCAGAGGCATCACATCCACCTGAGCTTAACGCTCCCATTCAGGGAGATCTTCTAAACTCCATCTCTGAATCTCATACTTTATTTCATAATTTTTTAGATTCAGATGTTTCTGACTAGGGCTGTTGACGAACAGAACGTTCGACGAACTACTCGTGAACAAGCTCGGTACATGTTCGTTTACGTTCGTTTAGGAAGCTTAATGAACAAGCTTGAACAGATTTTTAGAGCTCGGTTAGTAAACGAACAGAGCTTGAACATAACCGTGTTCGTTCATTTATGTTCATGAACAAGCTCGTTAAGTGTTCGTGAACGAACATGTACCGAAAATAGTACATTTAGACAAGTACTATATTTTTTATTATGCTTGGAATGGATGCTTGTAATGGTATATATAGAGATATTATGCTGGATTTGTTTATTTTTGTCTTACAAATATTTAATCCTTTTATTTAATTGATTCAGTTATTGGCAATAATGTTTAAATATTATTATTCCTGATTAAAAAATTGACTTTCGTTTGTTTGTTTGAAAATATGTCATGAACAAGATTGATTTGTGTTCACGAACATGTTCCTGAACATGTTCACGAACAAGCTCGATAAGTTTTGTTAACGAACAGAATGTTCGATTAACTACTCGTGAACAAGCTCGGTAAATGTTCGTTTACGTTCATTTACGTTCGTTCGGTAAGCTTAACGAACAAGCTTGAACATGTTTTTAGAGCTCGGTTAGTAAACGAACAGAGCTTGAACATGGATTTTGTTCATGAACAAAACCAAGCTCCATGTTCAAGCTCGTTCAAGCTCGTTCGTCAACAGCCCTATTTCTGACATGACTACTTCCCGCAGGACACATGTACACATTTCACGGAGGTAGTTGGGTTATGCCAGTGCCTGACGAGCGTGTTGAAGGGAATAACGGAGAGTTGATCGTGTCGTCTTTATAGAGTAGCATACAGCTTCCAGGGAGTAGCCGTCACCATTTTTTAACTTCTTCGGACTCTTTTGATGACTGCATCTGAAACACATATACAGGCGGGAGAAATTTTTCCCATTGGACTGATGCTCCTTGTCTCTTGCAGGATTCATGTGGTTTTCCTCGAGAGATGCTCGAAGGAGCATTGCTGGAGCCTGATGGAATTCGTGGTAAGAAGCTGCTAGCTGAGCCACGAAAGGAGCAGATAGAGCAGTTGCATGCTCCACTTCATATTCTGTATCACCTTTTACTCAGGTGTACCCAAATCCAGTTGTGTAGATATTTTACATATGCTTTCCAGAATAGTAGAATGAATAAACTCGGCCCCTCTCTATAGCTAGGGGAGCATATTAGGATTGCTTGTTTTCCTTTTTTAGATTTCTTTTGAATAAATCTCACCTCCCATGCGGCACACACGAATAAACTCATCCTCTTCCTTCTTCTCCAAACTCCTTCAATCTCCCATGCACCAAGAAGGGACGTTTTGAATTTTGGGGTGTAGTGAATGAAATGGGATCAATATGGGGAGAGGTTGGTTCGGCCTGGCGGTGAGAGAGGAGAGGGTGGTGCTCGGCCTGGTGGTGGTGATGATGATGGGGTGATGTTGGGGGGTTGGGTTCGGCCAAAGGAAGGAGGAGAGGAGGAGAGGAGAGGGGGTGATGGTGGTGGGTTGGGTTCGGCCTAAGGAAGGAGGAAAGATGGAATTGATGAAAAGCTTTGGTTTTGTTTCTCTTTTTTCTCTTTTTCCTTTTTCCTTTTTTCTTTCATTTTCTTTTTCTTTTTCTTTTTTTCGCTTTTTCGCTTTTTAAATTCATCATAATACTCATCATCCTCCCCATTACTTAAAATGATGCCAAGTGTGGGATAATGTGGCATGCTTAGGATTAAGGATGATTTAGTATTTGACACATAATGTGAAGATGTGTCATTCTAGAAATTTTTGGAATTTTAATTTTGGAAAAATAGGAATACACTTAATATACCCTCATACAATACTACATACCATGTATTACACTAAATACTTATCATATGTATTAAATGATTTAAAACTTTTAAAAATAGTTTTATTATAATAATAATTTTAGAAAAATTGGGAAGTATTCATAGAAATACACAAAAATGTACGTGTATAAATACGATCGAAAATACATACATAAATATTCACAATAAGGTGGTTACAAAATTCCATGATGTCAAGTTTTTATTTGCATGTTGAAATTGTTGCGAAAACTTTCAGATTTGTACGCCTTTTGTTCAAATTCTCGACGTCGATCATGATATAATCCTAGGGTGTGTTTTTAGCGTTAAATCCCCTATAATATGCTTATTATGCTTGTGCTCACAATTTCTAGGATAAAAGTACTCGAAATAGGCCTATGCTATATTTTGCATTGGGTACCCATTTTATGCCTGAATCTTGGTAGTTTTAGTTGAATGTAATGGTTAATAATCGTATATGACTTGGATAGTGACATATCTACTCAGTACTAAGGAGTGATGTTGTCTAGCTTGATTAATGATTGAAAAAATATGAAAACAAAAAATATATGAAATAATAATAATAATAAGCATGCATCGTTCTTCCAGCTATAGTGAGTAGCCGGGTCCCCGTGCCTCAAGAAGCATTGGGCATTCGTGCCAAAAAACTTTAGCGTGGGAGAGTGCATATGAATAAGGATGTATAGTTGGTTTGAGCTATTAGGTATATTATAAGATAGATGTAATATTCTAGGATTTGAGCATGGCCATGATTAGATATATTATGTGTTGATTCATTCTGGAAACAACGCTATAGGCTATCTCTTAATTGATGAAGAGGAATTGACATGCTTATGAATTTCTAAAATATACGATATTCTCTTTCCATGTATATAATGATTGATCTTATGGAATTCTTGATATCACCTTTTTTGTATGCATGCATGTCCTCATTCTCTACTCTCTCTTTGTCTTTCTTGAGGACAAGAAAGAGTTTAGCTAGGCGGATTTTGATGAGTGAATATTCTGTATGTTTTAGTGAAATTTATACATGCATTATATCATACAAATTCCCACTTTATATATCAACTCATCATATTTTCGTTCACCTTCACTCTTTGGGTATTTATGTGCGTTTCAAATCAAACCCCAGCTAAAAGGAGTTAAGTGAAGTCAATGAGCGAAGAGAAGCGAGCCGAAGCAACAGAGCAAAGCAATGGAGATTTGGTGGTTTTCAGCCCACACACAACCGTTTGTTTCACCACAAATGGCCATGTGGGAGAACACAACCTAGGACCAAAAAGAGCCCCTACACGACTGGTTGAGACGGTCGTTTAGGACATCTTAGAGAGGGGCTGAACCCAGATCGACGCGGTCGTGTGGATTTCCACACGATCGTGTCAAAACGAGGACAGAAAATGAACAGTGGCAAGTTTTGAAGCACTACGGCGACACGGTCGTGTGGATTTCCACACGATCGCGTCGAATCACTTCTCCCATGGGTTTTTGAAGTCCATTCTCAACGAGATCGACGTGACCACATCTATACCTCAACGTTGTGGGGTCGGGTCGGGTTTTGCCCGATTTCAGCTAAGGCTTTGGTTTCCTATTTAAGGATTTGTGTGTCGCCAGAGCAAAGAAGCCGACGTTTAGCTTAGTTTTTCTTCCATTTTTCATCCATTTTTCATCTGTAATTAGTTCTTGGAGTAGGAGTAGATTAGATTAGGTTTTATTCGTGTTTCCCTTCCTGGGAGCATATGTATCTTAGAGATTTCGGTTTGTAGTCCATAAGATAAGTTTTCCCGTTTCGTCATTTGTTCTCTTTTTTGCTTTTTATTAATCTCTTTGTGATTATCTATGTGTTTCTATCAATGTTTAGTCAGTAGCTTTTAATCTAGGGCATGGTTGTTCTCTTTTGTAGGATGAATATGTGTTGAATCAATTGTTTGGCTAGTAAATGGTTGAATTGGGGTTTTGCTTATGAAGTTTATTATCTACATAGATTGGTTCACTCAAATTAGTCGCTAACAATAGTTAGGGCTAATCCGGGGTTTCCAACTCCAATGTCGATTCATACTAATTATGTCACCAACGGAAGTTGAGCATAATTTAGAGCCCTCCTAGCTTTGACCGGAACCTGTCCATGATAGTGGCATGGACGATAGTTGTTGAATATTGTCGAGTATCATGCACCCGTCGTGCGATGATGACCAACGAGAGTTGGCTTGGTCACACGAGGGGTAGTCCTATCATAGAATCCCGAGAGTGGGTATAGGTTATAATACGAGGGACGATCCTATCATAGCATTACCAGAGTGGGGTGGGGTAGGTGACGCTCTTAGGTTAGACAACCTCAACCTATAATCAATTCAATAGCTACGCAAATAGTGCATTCCCATGTTCAACCCTCATTAGAGAGATACATAGCCCTAAAGCCCTTTCTTCTATTCGGTTCCTTCATATTCCATATAATATTCACATATTTAACCATAGCCTAGGATTGGCTAGTACTCGATTACACAACCTCTCTGCGAACGGCCCGTTAAGCGCTACGATGACGCCGTGCACTAGCGGTTACAAATATTGAGACTTTTGCTCACGCAACAATCTCAAAGATGACTATATAATTAAGGTGTAACGATATGGTTCTTTTGTCATATTTCCGAGTTGGGTCTCAGGTATCTTCTATTTCCCAATCACATGATGCCTTCTTTTTTTGTCTTCTTCTATTTCCCAATCACATGATGCCTTCTTTTTTTGTCTTCACTTGATATAGATGTAGTCCCATGGGACAATGGGAATGTAGATTGTTGATGTTCTCAAGGGAAACAATGGAAAACATAACTTTGCTAAGTGTCTCCCTAATATTGGTTATCAAAGTTGGAAGGTGTACATTTTTTTCTGCACGTGCGTGTGTTGGGTGGTGGGGTTGTGGGTTTTTTGGGTTTTGGGGTGGGAGGGGGTTCTTAAGTTTCCATCTACAATTTACCTTGAGAGTCTGAAGTCAATGTTCACATTGTAGTTTGTATAGCTGGTTGTTGCCGGAACTTAATGCTGGGTGCATATTGGCTTGGGTGAAAAACATATTTTCACCCGCCAAGAAGAATATCAATATTTACGGCAAGGCTGGGATGTCTAATATTGATTGTGCCCGATTGATCCTTGGACCGAGCTCTGAAAAAGTAATGGAATAAAATTGTTGGCACCCAAGAAGGTCACTTTTGCTTTTGGTGCATTTGAGTATGGCATTATTGTACTATGAGGATTGTCCACGAGGTTATTCATCCTTGTAGTCTTCTGGCCTGATCGGCCTAAGCATGCGTAGCTATGGATTACCAGATTCCCCAATATCTTCCAACATTACACAGCCAACACACAGCTTTTCGCTGACTCGAACATGACATTTTTCAACCAATGTATAGCCAAGAAATGTTAATTTTCAACCAAGTTCCCAAATATCCTTTTCCTCCTTGTTTCTTCGCATTTGTAAAACATTTTAAAATTTTGGCAGGTCAAACGAGGCACGCGCCATGTATGAAAAGCTCCAATCCCACCCAACTGTCCAAGTAAGCAAGAAAGCAAGGCAATTCGTCTATACTTTTCAGGTAGCTCAAGTTATTTTTTAAATTATGTGAGTCTTTCTCTAAAACATCCATTATCTGCTCATGGAATCATTTGCCTATTTGATATGTTAAAGCCGAGCCTCCTGGAACAACTGACAGCTCACTCATTGAAAGAGTGAGCTGAGTTTGATTTATGGGCATTTAAATATAGGGGGAAAAAGGATAGAAAAGAAAATTAACTATTTATGTAAATTAACGAAATCAAGAATTATTTTGTTCACATTTCAGGCTATGGAAATGATGAAGGTTTCAAGCTCACCATTCTCAAGCATAACAGGCTATGAAAATTATTTTGACGCATTTGTAGAAAGTAAAGCGAATTACAGATCCACTGAGGAAGGACCAGATGAAAGGGTACTTGGACAAGCTCTTCCATATATCGTGTTTCTTGCATCCCCCATATTCTTCGTGCTCTTTGTCGCTGTTAGGAAATCCTTTTAGTTTGATGCATGGAGCGGCGTTTTGGATATATCTCGTTTATTCATATCATCTGAATCCTCGCTCTACAGTCTGATTATTCTCATGACGAGCTGGAAATACTAAAGAGCTGATAGAAACGAAAGAATGCCAGTGGATTTCATATGAAATATATGTGCCAATTTCCGGCTCATATAGAACCTTCCTAGCTTTTGAAGGATTAGATCAATAGCCAATTAGGTGGTTGGTCCTTGGTGGATGCAATGGTGACTTCCAAGAGATTTCTTTAATACAATCTTCACGCAAGCTTTGATCAACTCGAAGACCAGCTGCTTTGATGTTTATCTGCGGAGATTTTCATTGTATCGGACGAAGAGTACCATGGGATATATGAAACTGGACGAAAGCAAAACTCATGAATAAACTACCTGTATACTACATTATATGTTATCCTCTGAATCATGTGTATGCTCAAGATGATGATGAGTTGTACTATTCAATATAAACTGTAAAATTCTTTAAAAGTGTACATAAATGCTGAGGCTGGAGCATATGGGGTTATTGTTGATTTTTGTGTTTGTATTTTTCTTTTAATTTTTACTAAACACAAAGTCACATCATTGCGCCACGTGTGTGGGTGTGGGATGAGGCTTTATTTGGAAGATGATAACATAAAAGATAAGGTCTCACAGCAGAGTGCCCCAATTCACAACACATTTGGCTAAACACATTAGATTTTATTTACAAGTTTGCCATTATCTTAATTCATATTCGTTAAGCAAAATTTTAATTTTACACTTTTCTCTCTTCACAACACTACACTTGCCATCCACCTTCAATGCTGCTACCTCCCACCTCCTCCTTGACACCACTGTTGCTCAAGTTCTTTTTAAAAAATTCAAAATTATTGCTCGAGTTCTCAAATCAGAACAACAATTTTGATTTATAAAAAAAAATTCCAATATCACCAAAAACTACATATGGTGTTCAGGAATAAAGACACGGAGTCACGTATTGTGCTTAGCCTTGAAAGTCCTAGTTCATTGATTTTGTAGAGTTTGATTTTTGTTAGGATTCAATTTTCTTTGAGTTTAAATTATTTTTTAATGATTTTTTTTAGATTGGGATTATTACTATTATTGAAATTTTTTGGGTTTAATTATGGGATGAGGAGATGGAAGAGGATGATGAGAAAGAGATGGAGGTGGTGGGTGAAGAGGCGAAGGAGGCGATGGAGGATGTGGTGTTGGAGGGACGTGCCTCATTGACGGAGTTGGAGGCAAAGAGCCAGTGACGGTGATGGATGAAAGAAGAGAGAAGTTGATGAAACGATGGAATTTTGAAATAAAGTGTTATGAATATAGCAATTTTTAAAAATGTGAAATGTGCTTAGCAATGTAATACATGTATGCACTCCTCACATCATGGCACGATATGTATGTAGGAATTACTATAATACTTCAAAGTTGATCCACCCTACTTTATTTCTGCTAAGTTGATAACCTAGAACATTCTAAAAATTTATCACATATGCAGCTTTGAAAAGTTAAAAGGGAGTTGCTTCGCGCACCTACCGTTTTACTCGCGTGCACAATCACTTATTTACAAGTTTGCCATTCAAAATTTACACCTCTTTTACACTCGTCTCCCTCCGACTGGGTTTTAAGGTTTGGAATGAGCGGCGGGAAAGAGGGAGAGTGGGGGGGAGGTGGAGGGGGGCGGCAGAGGGGGCTAGGGACATCGGAGGATAGGGCCGAGGAGGGGGCCGAGGAGGGGGCTAGGGAAGATGAAGAGGGTCTGCGGAGGGGGCGGGTATGGGTAGTCGGTGGAGGGGGCGGCGAAGTGGGTGAGGAGGTCGGAGAATGGGGTGGTGGAGGTGGAGGGGGCGGCGTAGGGGTTGGGAAAGATGAAGAGTGGCGGTGGAGGGGACTGGGCTGGGTAGTCGGCGGCCAATTATTTGTAATTGGGACATCTTGTTCAAAATAATAGTATGTTATTTGGTATTGTTTACAAGAGTATTATTATAAATGTTTGTATGCATTTTATACTTAAATAAAATCCTGAGACTTAATGTGAGGTCAAAAATGTATCGAGATAAGGATCACGATCATGGAGAAGTGTTCCGACTGTTTGTAGTATAAGTCTAAAACTGTTCGTGGTTGTAGATGCATCGAGAAAGGACATCGATGCATCAGATATACTATTGTATATATGCTCTGTCTTCACCGAGTGTTGGTGACGATGATCCCATGATCGTTCGATTTGGGGAAATCGGAGACGAGATACAGGTGCTTATTAGAGAATGAGTTTACTGAATGATCCAACGAGAGTTGCTAAATGGAATGCACATTCCAAACTGTCGATGGTAGCTCTCAAGTGATGTTAGGCACGCTGGTCCTTTGACTTGAGGTTATTGTACGAACATGTGCATGAACATTGTCACTTAGATCTCTGACCTAGCTTCGAGTCAGGGCCGATTGAAAGGTCATTGATTGGGTGGCACTTGAAGCGCACGAGGGGAGTAGTGGCCAAGAGAGGATTTGTCTCTCCTGTTGTAGGGAGTTAATGTCGCATAATCAGTACGGTCCTCGGAAAGACTTGGCCGAGGTGTGTTGGATATGATCCACAAAGACAAAGCTAAGACCGAAAGACGTTGATCGATCGCGAAGCTATTTGGAGTTGACAGTCAAATATACCCTAGGCTTCGCAGTGACCTAGGGTTGACGAAGGGATTTGTAGGATCCATGAACACTAAGCAACACATTAGAGGATGTGTGAATAGTGTAATGGCAATTAAAAATGCTAATTAAAATAATTGAGCAAATGCGGAATAATAATTGCAATACAATCACAGGAGACACAATGACAAACGCAAACACAGTCAAGCATCCTAATTCGACAATGACTACTCCAGTCACACCATTGTAAACCAAGCCGGGGATTTCCACTAATGCCCCCTAATCGGGGCACCAAGACTCATACAATCGTACTATCCCTGGCTGGGACACAAAAGAGTAAACCCTCCTAGGACACTGAGTAACCCTCCAAAAGATGGAGTAAACCATCCAAGTGTAGTACACCATCCACAATGCTCAAACAACCTGAGAACTAGGTTAAAACAAAATTGTAAACGCAATTACACACTTACCTATGCCTTGAATATATTTACCTATTGTGAAGATGAAGGCATTGAGTGTAAAAAAACCCAAAGTGCTGAAGTTGAGCTTGAGTGCACTTAAAAACTTTCTCTCTTGATCAAGGATCAATGCATAACACTTTAAGTGAAAGAAAGAATGAGAGAGAAAATATTGCACTTGGATTTTTGCTCTCTAAAAATGAGTTTAGATCATTCAATTGGGTCAAAAAATCTCCCTCACAATCGGGCTTAAATAACCTCTCAAAGCTGCACGGAAACCAAGAAAACAGCTTAATAAATCTGTAGTCTTACTGATATAAATGTGTAGAAAATCTAGGTCATCAGATGTCTGAAGAAGAGTTCCCAAATGGCTGATCAACTGTTGAGACATCTGGGAACACAACATCAGATGGCTGATAGAAAGTTGGTCTGAAGAAAAATCTTGACCAAACTCATAGCAGCCAGACGTCTGAACAACAACAATCAGACGACTGGAAAACTGTTCAAACATCTGCACTACATCAGATGGCTGATCAAACGTGGGTGAGGAGAGAGACAGCTCTCGGATAATAAACTGTAACGCCCGGCTTCCGGAGATACCCGATAAGTATGAATCCGTATCAGGTACCCCCGAAGAGGCGGGTGCTACGGAAGGAAATACAAAAACAACACAACCACAAGCAGGTTCACTGTGCACTACTGGGATAGTACCTGTAGCATTCCAGATATCACAGAAACACAAGAGAGACAACAATCCAAACACTGATATATATACACAAGCTGTTTGTACAACTTCTCCATACAAATCTCATATACAACATAACAGCTTACATCTCGCCAAAGTACAAAACACACACCTCCGACCTCTCACACACTCGCACCACTCTCGACTCCATCCAACTCCAACCAACTAGACTAGTGGGCCTCCAACTCCACGAACCAACACGTGAAAAAAATATCAACGGGGACACGTCACAGCGTTGTAATTTTAGCCTATATGGATCAATACACTAGAGGGGGGGTGAATAGTGTATATAATAAAAATGTTGCAAATAAAACGTTACTGATATTTGCAAAGATGGCACAAAAATAAAATGATAAGTACTGAAAATAAATCAATCGCAAACACAGAGATTTATACTGGTTCGGATCCTCTTGATCCTACTCCAGTCCTCTACTCCCAGTAGAGATTTTCAATCCACTATAATCACTTGCCCTGCAAGCACAAACTTACAAAAATGGCGACACTCACCGTGTCCCAAACTTTGTACAATCTCTAAACAGAGATTCAAACCTGTTAAATAAGAAATAGAAAAACACATATAGCCTTGTTATGAATTTCAGAGAATGAATTCAAGGATGGTGTTTAGAAGATGAACTTCAAGATGTATAAGATATGTAATGAAGAGCAATACTTGAAGTTCTCTGGTTCATAAAAGAAGAGAGATCAATCGATTTCTTCTTGCAATTATGAACACAAACAACTTTCCAAAATGATGTTGAAAATTCCAAGTTCTTCCGCTCTTAAACGAAGAAAGAAATCTAATGATTTCTTCTTACAAATAAGAAAAAACAACTAATGGCCTAAAGCTTTAGAAAATGAAAGACTTGATGTCAACAAATAAGAGAGTAAAGAAGAGGAAAGTGAGTGAAGAGAAAGAGAGGGTCTACCCCTCTATTTATAGTGTTTAGGGACGGTTGGGGACTGTAGTTAACGTTGGAAAACGGGCAAGAACCGTCCCTGAAAATTTGGGATCAAAACGGCTAGTTTTGAAATTGGTCGACCAAAAGAACAAATTGGTCGACCAAAATTTAGAGAGAGAATTTTGACCGTTGGAAGACAGTTCTAGAATCTACACGGTTATGGGAGTTTGCATATGTAATCCCATAGTCAAATTCGAAGGTTTAAAATTGGTCAACCAAAATGGGGTTATTGGTTGCCAATTTTCAAAGTTGCGAATTTTCGAAATTGAGAAGTGTAGATCTCTGAGTAATGAAACCTAGATGACTAAGCCATATTATCACAAGGCTTTGTGACTCTAATAAAGTAAATTTTACATTGATTACATAAAGCCGTAGATAGGACTGCATCTGCAACTGAATCTGAGAAGCTTCTTTGCAGGGGATCCTTATCAAGTGATTATATTTCCAAGTCGTGGATGTAAGTGCCTTTGTCTTTCCAGCTTCATGAATTATGATATATCCGTTTGAATACGCATGAAGATATCTGATTGTGTGGAACTCAGCATTGCTTTGTATCTGCATACATAGAGTTAGTAGCACTGAATGTGTTTGTCATATCAAAACCATATGTGAATAGAAATATGGAATTATGAAATTCCAACAAGCGTGGCCCAATAGGATGTCCAAACCCAACTCACATGGTGCATAAAAATGCAATGCACTAAGTAACAAACTGGAAACTAACTCATGGTATATCACGGCAAATTCATATGAAAATGTAAATGGTATCATTAACAAAATGCGTACCTGCGAGAAGAGGAAAGCCTGCAAAACAAAGTGAGTACTACAGATAAAGAAGTGAACTGCAATATCAAGAAACTGAAACCTAGCGTTACAACATCATCCCAAGTACAATTACTAATAGCAACCACATCTGATATTGCAACCATCAAAAGAAACCAAGTCACATCATTCACTTCACGACCACAATGACATGGAGTACATATAGCTATACAAATGCAACATGCAACAATTTATGGTTTGTTATGAAACTTAAGTTTTTCAAAGAATTCTTGAAATGCGTCATGTAACAGTTCCTAGGTAAGCTTGAACTTACTAATAGTTATAGGAAGGAAAACTACAATTCTAATTTAAATTTGATTATTTACAAAACTCCTTTATTAAGTTTATGGAGAAACTCACTTTTCTATTGAAATGGAACCAAATTGATATGGAAATCAAGGTTTCCTACACTCTCTAAAGTTTCCAACTTGAAAGTTATCAAAACCCTCTTACTAACTTCTCTTTTATACCAATTTTCAAATGGGTTTTCATTTAAACATGGAATTTTTAAGGGAGTTAGCAAGTGGCCTTTGTGTCGTAATCCTAACTTAAGTTTCTAATGCTTAGGATGTTATGGAAATGCTTACGAAATGCTCACAGAAGTTTCGGCAAAGTTTCTCTTGTATTTATCAAAGTTTCCAACATCAAGAATGAGAGCAATTTCTCTCAAAAGTAGTGAATCAAGGCAATTAAAAGCACCATGAAAACATATTGATAGCACCAAATAACTCAACATCTCATATGAATTCATCATGAATGCACCATGTCAAGGGGTTTCAATTAAAACCCTAAAAATGCCAACTTTACTCATCAAGATGAAATGAAATCAACATGGGAGTTGAGATTGGACTCCTACCTCTCCCAATTAGATGAAATCCTCCATCAATCTCAAGCTCAATCCCTAATTTCGAAATTCCCCCATGAATCCATCTCCAAGCTCCAACCCATGAATCCAATATCTCCTCTTGCCTTTGAGGTTTCCCCTTCTCTTTCCTCCTTTCTTTCTTTCTTCTCCTTTCCCTTTTGTTTTCTTTTGGCTCGGAGATTCGGCCATGCAATGGGTTCGGCCATGGCAGAATTTGGGGGAGAGAGATCGGCAGGCTATGGGGGGAGAAGAAAAGGAAATAGGGAAAAAGAGGAAGAATTAAAAAGGAAGGTTGTAGAAAGAAGAAATGATAGGATATTTACAAGTTTGCCATTCCCAATTAAATCAAACCCTCTTCTCTCATCTAATAGTCTAGCCCAACTATTAAATCCCAATCAACATTAACTAACAATAATCCAAGCCCAACTCTAGCCACCAAAATTAAGTAAGGCCTTCACAATAGGAAGGATAATATTAATCAACATCACCAATAACATCACCAAAAATAACAACCAACATCAATAATAATAATATCATTCATTAATAACTATCTCAGCATCACCAATTATCATGAACACACCATTTTACTATACACACTCACCAACTACAATCGCTAATCACGCTAATAAACACTAATAACACGCTAACAAAAATATCAATTTACTATCCAACCACACGTATTCACTTATATCCAAAGCATATCATAGTCACCTTATAGCCATACATGTAGTAAATTACTATACACACAACAAAATTACTATACGCACACACGCAAATAGTATTTCACACATACGGACATTACATAAACCCACTGAAATCAGACGTTGTACTTCACCAGTCAGACCTTTGATAAACTGTTCAGACGTCTGACCAATACACTTCAGACGACTGACAAATGGTTGTGTTTGTATAGCTGATATACAGACCCACCAGACGTCTAGGCATCCTTCACCAGAAGTCTGTTCCAGGTCCATAAACACCATAAAGAGTGTTTTGGCTAAGGAACCATATGGGATGTGTTCTATACTAATTCTAGGAAACCATAAGTTGGAAAATGATGCAGAAGTGAGTGTGTGCATCTATTCAATGCTACAAATATTCTATGAAAGAAAAAGCAAAATACATGAAGAACGCATAAAAAATACACGTGAATAACATTGTCTTCATGGAAATCTTTTGCTCCATAGCTTGAATCCATCATCCTAACACCTAATGCTTTGTCTCCATTAAGATAATCATTAGTAAATCTAAGACTAAACATGTAGTGTCATTAGCAACTACATAATGTGGTGATCATCATCACAACAATATTAGGCTTAATGACCAATATCCAACAATCTAGCTTTGAATCCATCATCCCAACACCTATTGCTTTGTCTCCATCAAGATAATCATTAGTAAATCTACGAATAAAACATATATAATCATTAGCAACTACATAATGTGGTGATCATCATCAAAACAATATTGGATTTAATGGCCAATACCTAACAATCTCTCCCTTTTTGATGATGACACCTATTATATAAAAATAAGCATTAAACACATATGTTAATGGCTCTCCCTACTTGTATGCATACCAATTGTAATATCAATTGTAAGATAATAAAAACAAAATGCATATAAGTGGCATATGTAAAAGCAATGATAAATTAAATAAAAACATTCATGCAAGCATTCATTTTTACATAATCCATATATTTCTCCACTTGTCATTGTCAAAGGTGGACATGAATATCACATTCCCCATTGCCACGAAAGTAGACACACGTGACGTAAGAGAAAAGTAATGTATAATACCAAATGTAAAATTTAAAGTGGGTATCATTCACTCTACCATGCTCTTCCTAGATCATAGAATGGGTCAAAATTTTGATTTTATGAACCAATACACAAATAGGGACATGGAACAAAAAATCAATGCAAAATGATTGAAATTAAGGCATTGATAAACGACATTGCTATAGAAAATAGACATACTTAAACCATTAGATCCCTTTCCCAAATAAATTTTTTTGAAAGAACATTTTCTGAATGAAGTGAAACAAACAAATATAAGTTGGATGCAAAAGAAAATGAAATAGACAACCATCCAACCAACTAATCAAGTGTGTGTGGATCTAAACATTAGGCCACCAAATCCAAGATGAGTTTGATTTCCTAACAAAATCACTAGAGCAAATCACATCTTTAACTAGTGATTGAATGTAGGCATACCTCTCATGCAACCCTACACTGGTAGGAACCCAAAGTCTCGTGGCATTCCAAGCCTCTTGTCTGGCCTCCTTTTAGGACAAACATTCGTATAATGTCCCAACTCTTGGCATTAGAAACAAGTGACCCTAGGATGAGACAAGGCATGAAAATTAGAGAGATAGACATGCTCGTGGGTAGAAGATAATTCCTTAGAATGTATATTGTGAATGGTTTGCATCTTGGCATAAAATGAATCATGTTGATTCTCATTCACAACACCGTGTTTTACATGCTTCTTGTTAATGTTAGTGTTGTTGTACTAGAAACCATGGTACATCTTCTTTGGTGCTTGATAAGATTTTTGTTTAGCGCCAAAAGAAGAGGTGATGGATTGGGAATCAACCTTTGAGACATAACCCAAATGTCATGCCCCATTCCCCAGAATACCCGGCATCTAAAATTTTTTTTTCCAAGTATTCTGAAAAGTGAGGGTGATAAGAGAGGAAAAGAAAAGGAGAGGAGAAACTGAACAAGCAGGCCACTGCGCACATGCTGGGATAGAACAAGTAAAGCTTCACAATAACATCAAAAACGATCTCACGAATACATAGATCAACAACATCATAACATATATATATATATATATATATATATAACAAATTCTATTTACAGACACAACCCATATACACTACTACATATACACCATCATTCTCCATCTCCCAAGACAGCCATATCACACCACAAGACAGCTCACACCAAGTGCTACCCCTGAACCCAGCTCCAAGACACCTCCAACCAAGCTAATCCTGCTACCTGAAAAGTGGGGACGAGCACGTCAATGCGTGCCCCAGTAGGAACCAACTTGGGTTTGGAACACCATTCTAAGATCATCAACACAAGGCAAGGCAAAAGAAATAAGGCATGCAGACTAGGTAACGTAATAAAAAGTAAATAGCTAAGTAAGGAGGTCATACCTGCGGTCCAATGTCGAGTTACTGCAAGAAAGAGTTAGCACTAGTAATAATAACAAATAGTCATACAACCACAAAGTCAAAAGAGAAACACAAATATCAGGATATAATACGGTGCCACCAGGAAGCAAGGGAAAAGGAAAGTGCTGCCAGCGGAAGGAGAACATACAAAGTGCTCATTTTATGATTGAATTGATTAATTGAATTAATTGGAACTTGGAAAAACTGTGTGATACCAGGACCTGGACTTCACCCCAAATTTGGGGTGAATATAGCACACGACGCAGTGGACACGGGCACTGTACGCCGGGCCTCTCACCTCCCCTGTCCCTGGCAGGAGTGAGGCTCTCCACATATCCCAACCTCCCTATGACCCCTCCACTTCCGGTAAAGGCGAGTGGGTGTAAAAATCCCCTCCACTCCCAGTAAAGGCGAGTGGGTGTAAACTCCACACATCACATAATCATCTCCTAACTTCACAGTCCAGGCCTTATATACACAATTTACTCAAATCCCACCTAAAACCCGGGCTTTGCTAACTTACCCTCATTAGAGAGGATTGAGATTTATTCAATTTTATAAGTTAACATCATAAGTGACACGTTAGGGGTTTTGATGGCATGGGTATGCACATATCACCTCAACTGTCCATCATCAGACATAGGGTCATGCACTCACGTGACATGCCCTCTATCACAACATATCATCCACTCACAATTTCAATGTATCCATGCCATTCAAGCCCCTAACTTTACCAATTAACAATGTGGCTCAAGGCCAACACTAACACATACATGTTTCTCAAATTACTCGTTATTGTCTTCATTGAGGCATTTCATCGAACACATGATATGCATCATATTCCACATATCAATCACATTAGCAATTTCATAGTATATCACACCAATCAACTTTCCTTTGGGTAATAACAACAATCATGGACAATTGAGGTATAAATGGCAATATTACACAAATCATATCACCATGCAAAAGCTTCAGCTAGCAGAAAATGCACATGATGTCATAAAAAGTGGCTGATATCATCCATTTATATACCTAACTTAGAAACACTTCCTGAATGAAACTTGTAGATATGATAGTTATGGATTCACAGATAAATTTTCATGGAAAAATATTAAGTATTTGATTTATGATGAATTATTTGGTGAAGTGTGTCAAATTTGTTTTTCAGACAGATTTCAGGGCCTGTGTTCAAAGCCAGTTTTGGGCATGTTCTGGCCAGAAATTCGACATAAGAGTACTCTGATGAACTTTTAAAAAAACTTGTTAAATTTTCAACAAGACCAAGATCAACAAAATCC
Source organism: Scilla litardierei (assembly GCA_030789695.1). NCBI lineage: Eukaryota > Viridiplantae > Streptophyta > Magnoliopsida > Asparagales > Asparagaceae > Scilla > Scilla litardierei. The sequence goes on from CM061140.1 coordinate 114,836,714, forward strand.
ATGGAGTGTGCAGGTAGTAATCCTCATGTTGCTAAACAGTGTACAGCTTGACAGAATTTCAGACATCTTGCAAACAATGAACTTTTACTCCTAATTCCAGAATTGAACTTAAATCAATATTTATATGATTTTGGGGTAGGATTTCAATATCTACAAGCTAATTCTTTTTTCGAACCCTAATTTGAGCTACAGTAACCAGAATCCAAGCAATATCAGACGTCAATATTTCTGAATTTAAAAAGGAGATGAATTTGCTAATAATTTCAAAGGGAAATTGTGAAATTAGGCCATATCATGTAATAATTGGCTATCTAAATAACATATTAGATTAAACATGTTGTAAAAACATAACAACAAAAATTAATTGAATGAAATTCCAAAACAAGGGTTCCTACCTCAAAGAAGCACTCCTTCTTTACTTCTCTTTCTCTTCCTCCTCCTCCTCCTCTTCTTCTCTCTTTATTCTTTTTTTTTGTAAAATTTCGGCCATGGCTATGGGGTGGCCGGCCATGGCATGGAATGGAGAGGAAAGGGGAAGGGGAGAAGATAAGAGAAGATAAGAGAAGTTTGAAGAAAGAAAAAGAAATGGAGTTTTAAAGAACTTTCTACACCATGCCTAAACTTATCCGATATGCCATGTAAAATAAAAATGACTAAATTACCCTCCCATCTTATTGGTAATTACAAGTTTGCCATTACTTTATGCACACACAACTTTAGGATGTGCACACAGCAGCTTTAGTCAAAAAGACCATTTTGCCCCTGGCCTTTCTAAAAATTTACGGGGGTTGCCATTGACCCCTAACCCCTTTCACACTTGCATGGCTCTTCCTACACACATCCACGCCCATCCATGCATGCATACATGCATCGCACACACGCGTCTAACACATTCCAGTTGTTTTGCACCCACGACGTCTTTCAGACTTCTCTCGCCTTCACACTTCGCATTCACTTCCCTTAGTCACGTATTACAGCCTAATCCCCCTTGCACTATGTCACATACGTCGATATCTACGCTTATTTCATGCCCACGTATGCATCGTAGGTAGAAATTTCACGTGTGTATAGTAGAATACACGTATAGTGCAATATAGGGCATGACATCCTACCCACCTTATAGTAAAGTCCGTCCTCGGACTTCCTAGGGTGTGGACCTTACCGAGGTCAGCTAGGTATGATGATCTTACTACCCATGAAGTACAAACAAGAATACATATCTACCCCACACTTATATACACTGTATACTTCACTATCATCCATACACATTCGCATCATGCACAAGTCACAGATACATCCTATTATTCATCTAGTAGCACATCCATATCACTATATGCATCATTACATATACATACATACATGTTTTTCACATAAACATCTAGGCTCACCTACTCACACCTTAACATATACATCACACACCACAAATAAGTCTCCATACATATTATTACATGTATTTAGATCACTTCTCATATCTATATGCATAGGATATCACACCATATCTATATCACAATACATAAGGTATCCATACATATCATTGTTTCAAATACATCACCATACATTCAAGTATAAACGATTTATATTCTATCTCTTTATATATATATATATATATATATATATAGTGATCTTCGGTTGCGAAAAATCCCGTGCGAAAGCCCGTGCGAAAACTTTTTTTTATTTTTTTGAAATTTTTTTTTTCAAAAATTCTTTTTTTGATGTTTAATCCATACAATTATATACCCCAGGGAAAATAATGGGTGAACCCGTTGGGCATTAGAGCACCCATCCACCCGTTACAAATTTAACGGTCTCAAAACGTGCGAATTTGATGAAATGGCTTGATCGAAGGCCAAATGACATTATTTCTCAACCATTATTTTTTGAGGGGGGTATAACAACATATAATGAGGGTGGAAAAAAAAATTTTGGAAAAAAAATTTCAAACAAAAAGATAAAAACATTTTCGCACGGTGCGAAATGTTCTCATTTGAAAATTTTCCTATATATATATATATATATATATATATATATATAGTGATCTTCGGTTGTGAAAAAAGGGGTTTTCGCACGGTGCGAAAACATTTTTATTATTTTTTTTGAAATTTTTTTTTTCAAAAATTCTTTTTTTTGATGTTTAATCCATACAAATATATACCCCAGGGAAAATAATGGGTGAACCCGTTGGGCATTAGAGCACCCATCCACCCGTTACAAATTTAACGGTCTCAAAACGTGCGAATTTGATGAAATGCCTTGATCGAAGGTCAAATGACATTATTTCTCAACCATTATTTTTTGAGGGGGGTATAACAACATATAATGAGGGTGGAAAAAAGAATTTTTGAAAAAAAAAATTTCAAAAAAACGATAAAAACATTTTCGCACCGTGCGAAATGTTCTCATTTGAAAATTTTCCTATATATATATATATATATATAGTGATCTTCGGTTGCGAAAAATCCCGTGCGAAAGCCCGTGCGAAAACTTTTTTTTATTTTTTTGAAATTTTTTTTTTCAAAAATTCTTTTTTTGATGTTTAATCCATACAATTATATACCCCAGGGAAAATAATGGGTGAACCCGTTGGGCATTAGAGCACCCATCCACCCGTTACAAATTTAACGGTCCCAAAACGTGCGAATTTGATGAAATGGCTTGATCGAAGGCCAAATGACATTATTTCTCAACCATTATTTTTTGAGGGGGGTATAACAACATATAATGATGGTGGAAAAAAGAATTTTTGAAAAAAAAAATTTCAAAAAAAAGATAAAAACATTTTCGCACGGTGCGAAATGTTCTCATTTGAAAATTTTCCTATATGTATATATATATATATATATATATACACCTTTACGTCTATATCCTTGTACAGACGTCCAACAATACACATTAATCTACACACCATTGCTTAATAAACAGGGTCACCATCACGGTGTCACACCGTATGTACCCCTGGATCCTTATACTCTCAATACATTAGTCACATGGGCTTACTCAGATTCATATGCACGTAAATACCTATATACACACGATAGTCAGTCACATCCATACATACATTCACGTGCACGTATATGCATGATCAAGTCACATAAGGTTCACAATCATAACTATAATAAGTACATACATAAGCTCACATCCATAGCAGTGCACCTACTGCCTCACACAGATAGGTACATATACCACACACAAGAGTGCACAAGCATCATATGTTTCCTTCATATGATATATATATATATATATGTGTGTGTGTAACTATCCCTACATCTGCTACACACATATTGTCATAATAGACAATAAATATAAATATCCTTCTACACTCCTTGCACACGTATATACATAAATGTGCAATCAAGTACACACAGTCCAACACACATATATCAAGCAGTTTCATTCACCTACATTTATCACACATTTATACACATATATTCCATATCTATCACAACTACATTTACATTGCACATTCACGCACATACACACATGATCTGGTACGGACCTATATATTCACGCATACAAATAAGAATACATTTATCCCAAGCACACTAAGATACATTTAGAGAAACAACCATATGGAATAGATCAGCAAGTAAACAAACAAGATACATATAAGTATATATACATATATGTATTCATTCATCCAATATACACACCATTACATATATTCCCACTGCACAGTACACCTACATGAACACATCCCTACACTTCACATTCATACAAGTATGATACATATTCACATATAGGTAACAAACAATACGTCACATAAATACTCCACATCTACTTTTATACACACTCATTATATACCTACAGATATATTCTCATCCACACCATATATATATATATATATATATATATATATATATATATATATATATATATATATATATATATATATATATATGCCTACACATAACCATATACATGTTCGCTCATACACACCAGATTATTATTCTAATAGTAGGTATACATACAGACATACATATATACATATCAGGTTCCATGCAACTATGCACGTACATCACAATGTATGGGCGCATACACCCATTCACACATACCATACATATCCTGTTATTACACACCTATACAGTCAAGCTACTTAAACTACACTAACAGTAGTCGGTAGCTATCCATACCCTTATATAAATAACGTCCAATATATCTACACTTTTACTAACATACTAGTACATACACAAATAAGTGTATTTTAACATTCATACACATTCAGTTGATAGTCACATCCCATATACATACACATTCATATACTGATAAACACATATCAGAATAGGGGTCATTCACATACGTACACATATAACCACTCATAGGACAGATATCACTACACGTTCAATAATAGCAACACATCTACACAATCACACCATGCTTGCTACACAACACACATATACATACAAGTATGTCATATACCAATACATGTAAGGATCGCCTTGCCCTTGCAATACTAACAACAAACACTAGAGGGTGGTGAATAGTGCAATGGCAATAAAATTGTCCAATTAAAATTTAACTTGCAAATGCGGAATTATAAATGCAAGAGGAATTAAAAGGCACAATCAATTCAAACGCAAACACAAAGTTTTACCCTGGTTCCCCAAACTTGGGTACATCCAGCCACACCAATATTCACTATATTCCCACACAGAGAAGTGAATACAAATCTCACAAGGAGATACCCCACAAAGAGGATTTATGCCCTACACAAGGACCCAACCAATCCTACACGAGGATCAAGACTCCCACACAGAGAATCACTAACTCCCACTCAGAGAATTAGGGTTAGCTCTACACTAGGACACTAAACTCCCACAAAGAGAGTTACTCCCACAAAGAGAGTTATTCCCACAAAGAGAATATCCTAAGTCCTACAAAGAGACAACCTCCCAAAAAGAGAGAAAGTTCTAATTCCCACAAAGAGAATTAGAGACACAAATTACACCAAGTAAAGTAAATACTCTTACCTATGCCTTGAGATGCTTACTCATGAATGGATGCAAGGCATGGAAGAGGATCACCAAGTGTTGAGATATGCTTGAGAGCACTTGGATGAATTCTCTTGAGCTGGACTTCAATGCATGAAGAAGAATGAGAGCTCTTGAGAGGGAATTGAGGGAGTTTGTGAGTTGCTTATAGATCTCTTGAGATATTCAATATCATCAAGAAGTATAAGAGATGGCAGCACACTCATATATATAGGAACCCTATATCAAACCCCAAAACCCAAGAAAACAGCCAAAGAATCAATTCTGCAACAGCTAGAAACTGGGCGAAAACGACAGGAACAGTCGACTGTTGATCAAAAGACAGTCGACTGATCAACGGCTAGAAAAAATCCAACGCCTATAATCTGAGCCAGGACATTCGACTGATGAAGTCGACACAGTCGACTGTAAACAGGACATGCGCCTGTTAATCCTTCTCCGCTTTCCTCCTGGATGTCACAAACTTTTGAAGTTTTTGGGATTCATCATTGCATTTCAAAGTAAGTGTAGAAATGCGGGATTCTAACTCAAGATTCTTAGCTTTCAACTCTTCAATTTCTATGCCAAGATTCTTGATTTGAGAAAGAAGCGTTTCTTTCTCATAATCACCTAAATTGTGTGCATCATGCATAGGTGAATCAACAATAATAGAGGGAATGTTTCCTTGACTAGCTAACAAAATATCATGCCTAGCTTGAAGAGATTTAGGTAATTTTTGAAGAGAGTCAAACATTACCGTTGTTGGTCCGAAGATCCTCCATGGTTTCTTCCTTCTCTTCTTCACTCTCCCCTTCACTCTCATATTCACTTGAACTTAAGGATGATGAATCTTCACCAATCGCCATAAAACACATGCTTTTCGTGGCTTTTTGGTTGTCAACTCCACATGTTGGTGTAAGCAAACCCACGAGAGCATTCGCATCATATACGATGGGTGTGAATGTGTAGACATTTGCACCTTCATTTTCACATTCAATTTCGATCTCATTATCTACGGAAGACTTATCCTAAGTGCAAACAAATGCGGGATTCTTCTTTTTTCCCATTTCCAATGCTTCTTTCATTTGCCCTTATACTTCACATTTTCCTTCTTTGGCCGATTATTCTCATAATAACATGTCTTGCCACATTTAAAACAATTAACAGAATCTTTGTTTGTATTTGAAAATAATGTCAAAGCCTTCTTACATTGAGAGATGTCCATTATTTTCATGAGCTTATTTGCAAGCTTTATGGCCGCGCCATCCTCATTATCACTCTCATTATCATCTCAGTCATCCTCTCTAGAGACATGTTTGTACTTCTTCTTCTTCCTCTTAAGCTTTTCATCGATGCCGTTGAATTTCTTTCTCCACTCAATCTTGTCATCAACGGCTTTGAAAGCAATCACCTTTTGCTTCTCTATGGGCTTTGATGTTTTACACTCCTTCTTGTGTTGTATCCTCACTGATGAGTGATTATTTTACATATTTCTAGTGGGGGTTATTCTTGCATTGCATCATATAAAATCCCACATTATATATCATTTCACTCCATTTCCATTCTCTTTCACTCTTTGGGTGTTTATGTGCATTTCAAGTTAATATCCAGCTATTTGGAGCCAATTGGAGTCAAGAAGTGAAGAGAAGAAGCGAGGCGAAGCAAAGGAATTAAAATGAAGTTAATCTGAAGAGAATTAAGCCCTACACGGTCGTGTGTGTGTCATGACACTGGAGCAGACCAAAGTAAGTTGCATCCACATGGTCGTGTGTGATACTCCACATGACCATATGGAGAAGGTGCCCAAAGAAGAGAGGGCAACCAAGCAACACAGTCATGTAGCAGCTACTGGGTTATGCTATGAATTGAGTTGACACGACCGCATCGATTGCTCGACACGGTCATGTAGCGACTACTGGGTCGGGTTTTGCCCGAACCCGTTAGGGCTTTTTGGCTTTGTATTTATACTTCTTGTGCACCGACTGAGAGGGGGGCTTCTTCGATCTTCTTCCAGCTTTTCATTGTTCTTCCATTGCAGTAGTTTAGGGGTAGGAGTAGGGTTAGGTTAGATTTATTTGGGCTTTTCTCGAAGCATTGTATTAGTTGAAGACTTTTGTATCACAGATTTCATGAGATAAGTTTCTTCTTCTTCTATTATATGTTTTCAATTTTTTTCTCGTATTATCTTTGTGATGCTTTCTCTGAGGTATATAGCGTAGTTTTTATCTAGGGCTTGGGTTGAACCCTATTGTGGTGTGAGTATGGAATAATTTATTTTGTTTAGCCTTTGAATTATCAATTAGGGTTTTGCCTCGGATAATTTATTATTAATAAATATTGGGTTCCTCCTACGTGGATAATTAGATTAGTGTCCAACGACAGTTGGGGGTTGATCTCGGGTTTCTAATCTCTTTATTAATTTATACTATCTGTGTCGCCAACGACAGTTGGGCATATATTAGAGCCTCCAGGTAATGACCTAACTTCTATCCATGATAGTGGCATGAAGGAATGTTGGTAAATATTGTTGTACGTTATGCACCCGTCATGTGTTGATGACCAACGATAGTTGGCTTTGCCACACAATGGGTAGACCTAACAAGCATAATGACTGTAGGAGGTAAGTATCAACACTAGGTGCAACAACCTCACACTAGGATTAATCCAATAGCTAGGCAAAGGAGTTCACTTCCATATTCAACTCGCAGTAGAGGGAATACCTATCCCTAGAGCTTTCCTTTTATCTTACTTTCCATCTTTCCCTAATATCCATGTAACTAACCATAACCTAGGATCGGCTAGTACTTAGTCAGACACCTCTTTGTGGGTTGACCTTTAAGTGTTACAACAACAACGTACCCTTGTGGTATAAATGTAAAACTTTCACATCACTCACCTCATAGAAATTTCTAATGCACTCATCCACGATGTATTTACTCATGTCATTGGATTCTTCGATTATGTTGGCTGTGGATTCCCATTGAGGTGTGAGTGAGCCATGAATCTTAGTCATCATATCTTCTCAAGAAAAATTCTTCCTATGTCCTTCCAATACGTTCAAGATCTCGGTGAAGCTAGTAAATATCTCAAAAATGCTCTCTCCTTCCTGCATCTTAAATGATTCGTATTTAGATACAAAAACACTTAACTTGGATTTCTTTACCTTTGAGGTCCCCTCATGTGTAACTTCCAAGAGATTCCAAATCTTGTTAGTTCTTAGGTTCAAGACTAATGTTGTATTGATGATGATCAATATATTATGTTAGTGTTCTAATCAATCTTATGTTTTAGTCTCAGTTTATCTTAATGATTATATATTGATGAGACAAAGCATAATGCTTGGAGGATGATGCAATGGATATATTAAAGACCTCCAAGAGTGATGGTGTGCTCAAGCTTGGATGAAGTCATGGAGATCATCTAATGAAGCCAAAGCTTGGAGCATGACGATTGATGGACATCTAGAGGAGTAATGTCAAAGCTTGGAGCTTGATGAAGGGAAGCTCATCAAGATGTGCCAAAGCTTGGAAGCTGTTGGGGAGCATCAAGGTTGAAGCTTAGACTCTAAGGGAATCAATGTAATCCATGTATTATTTTATTTATTGCTTTTCTCTTTTTGAGTCTAGGTTTATTGTAATGTCTTGATAGATGGACTAACTCTTTCATACATATGCATTTTCCATCATTTGTGAGCCTTAGGATTGTCATAGAAACCATCCCAATAGGTTCACCATGCCTTAAACTCAACCTGGAGTTTTTGGCTCTCCAACAGGCAACTGATGAAGGAAGGACATGCGACTGGGTGATTCCAGTCACCTGGCCAGTCTTCTACAATCGGCTGTTGTGCACTAGCTCAAGTCAACTTTTATTGACTCTATCTTGAGCTATTGGAGACAGACGACTGATGTTCATTTTACAGGCGCCGTCTACCATCAGGCAACTGGGATTTCTTCTCCAGTCGTTTGTGTGCCAAAGTGCGTAATTTACAGTTTTGGGCTTCAACCCATCTTGCAAGTCAGTCGACTGATGAAGTATTTTCAGTCGCCTGTCACTGTACATGCACATGTGATTTGTTCATCTATCATCTAAAGGCGCTAGTGCAAAAGTTGCATTTTCTTTTCTCCATTTTCATCCCTTGTGGCAGTCGCCTGCTGAAGGATATTCAGGAGCCTGCACCTTGTAATGCACCTATGTAGTCTCCTACAGTCGCCTGTCCTGGCTCAGATTATATCGGTTGGGAATTTTATATCCGTTAACTAGTCGACTATCAGTTGTTCATCAGTCGACTGTATGTGCCGTAAACTGCCAAAATCTAACCGTTGTAGATTTCTTTCCTTTGGGTTTTTGGCTGGTTTTATGGGTTTCTTTGGGCTTCATACATACATACATACATACATACATACATACATATATATATACATACATATACATATATACATACATACATACATACATACATATATATATATACATACATACATATACATACAACGCTACTGATTCGATAATATATATCTATCGATAATAAAAAAATTGCCATGAACGGAGAGGCGGCTAAGGGCGACAAGGACAACCCTGATGAGAGCGCGCGGCACAGCAAATCGGAGCGTTCTTCATTCAATGCTGCTGATTCGCACCAAATTGGGGGCTCAGATGATCTCGACAGCGGTTGGAAAGTGGTTGACCACCGGAAGAATAAGAGGGGTTCGATTGGTCCAGGAATGGGTGGCACCGGGAAACTAAGACCTGGATCTCGAAGTGGAGGAGATTTTCGAAATTGGGGCAAGGACCGCCGTCCTATCCATCAGAGAGGTAAGGGATTTATCCCCAATAATGCCCACAGCTCACAAACTCTAGCTGCATGTATGGTGTTCGATAAAATGTCGCATATGCCTCCTATGAACATTTCGTTCAACACTTCAGGAGAGAAACAATCTTGGGCTCAGGTTTGTTCTAACATCAGGAAGTATGACACGGACATGGGAATGTCCTATGTTGCTCCTTTAACCATAGATGATGGAACGTTAATGGCTATGGTGGCGAAAGCCGCATTGGACAGAGGGGCCGAACAGTGGAAATCTACCCTGGTTGGGTATGCGTTGGGAGATGTTCCTTTCTACAGCCAGATGTGTGGATGGGTTGAGAGACTATGGAATCTCAAGATGGGGGTTAATATCTACAGTCGCGAGAATGGGTTTTTCTGCTTCAAGTTCGAAGAAGAGGGTGAATGTGAAAATATTTTACATGGCGGACCCTGGATGTTTGATGGAAGACTGGTGGTGCTTCAACGCTGGAGTCCTGGCCTGAAACTTGAGCGTGATATCCTGTCATCAGTGCATGTTTGGGTTCAACTTCATGGGGTGCCTTTAGGCATGTGGACTTTAGAAATTTTAAATTGTATTGCTTCGGTCATTGGGAAGCCCATCTGTTTGGATAAACTAACTGCAAAGAAGGAGCGTCTTTCATTTGCTCGTTGCCTGGTTGAAATTCATGCGGCTGATGCGGTGCCAAAATCGGTACTGGTGGGTACTGAGGGAGGGCCATCTATTTCTATTTCGATTAAAGTGGAAGGGGAGCCCCCAAGCTGTTCCAAATGTGTATGCTTTGGGCATTCTAATATTGATTGTCCTGTAACTTGCGAGCCCCCTTCAATCCAAGAGAGTGGGACGGATGGAACCAAGATAGGAAAATTCACCGTGAATGTTACGGACCTTACTGACTCTGGGTTTGAAGATATTACAACTAATATCGCAACTCATGTAATATCCAATGGGGACAGGGAAGAGGGGATTGTTCTTATGGAGGATGGGAATGACCAAGACTTGTCCGATGCTACTGGGAATACTCAACATTGTTCAACAAAATCAGGTGGCACTCCATTAGGTAGCTCTGGAGATATGCCTGGCAGTCAGGGTACTGGGGCCTATGAACTACCATCCTCTCTTGCTGCACATGCTACCACGGATACCTCTGGGAGTGCGAGGGTGAAGGTGCGCTCAGTTGAAGAGGGAATTCTCACCACTGCTATAACTAATGGGGACGCAATTCTGGCAGCAGTCAAGGGTACTATAGGGAATGGTCAACAATGCATGAATGTTGAGGGAACTCCTATGCCCAAAATATTGAACCCGCTCACTTCCTTGCTTGATGAAGAATTGGATAATGTAGTTGACCAGTTGCCCGATGTTATAGCATCAGATAACCCTGAGTGGGAAATTGAATTGGAAGAGCAACTTAAGGAAGTTGCGGTTTGCAGGCCGCCAAAGAAGAAATCTGAACCCCTCCCTGTCCAATCCTCCAGGAAAAGTACTCGTCTTCTAGAAAATAGCCATGGACGCAAATCAAACGTTGATTAATGTCAGTATTCTTTTGGAACACCAGGGGTCTTAATAATGTGGTGAGGAGAAGGGATTTGCGGGATAGGCTGAAGAAACTTAATCCTTCGGCTGTGATACTATTGGAGACTAAGATTAAGTCTACTACGAAGGCGGAAATGCAGGTTATCCCAAGTAAATGGATTTCTTTTAACAACTTCGATGTAGTTACTGGAGGCCGTATTATTATTGGCTTGGATCCTTCAGTTTGGTCTGCTACTCTGCTGTCAATTTCGGCACAACACATTTCTTTAAATTGTAAGAACATTGGGGGGGTTCTCCTGTGTCATTACTGGAGTCTATAGGCGTAACACTATGGGGAAGAGGAAAGAATTATGGAAGAGACTTCTGATTGACTCGTCTCTGTTGAGTAACTTATCTTGGCTGGTTGGGGAAGACTTCAACAGTGTACTATATACCTGCGATAAAATGGGGGGCAGGAAGCTGGAAGATTTAACTGTTCGAGATTTCTCTGATTGCATCAGCAGATGTGCTCTTCAGGAGCTCAAAAGTATGGGGAATCGTCTTAGTTGGTGCAACAACCGTGTGGGTATTGGCCGTATTAAAGCCCAGCTCGATAGAGTCTTTGTTAATGCGCATTGGATTACTAAGCTCCCTGATTCATTTTTTGTTTACTTGGATTCATTCACTAGCGATCATGCCCCTATGGAAGTCCACCTTCACAATCAGGTTTCTTCTTCCCCTAAACCATTCAAATTCTTTAATTATTGGTCCAAATGTCCAGGTTACAAGGATCTTATCTCTGCAAATTGGACCAGAAATGAAAGGGGTACCCCCAATGTATCGGCTTGTGCTCAAGCTTAAGAAGATGAAGGCAATACTAAGAATCTGGGCGAAGAATTATCAGGCAGACAATGTAGTATACTCTCTCAGGCGCAAATTGGAGGAAATTCGAAATAATCCCCTTTTACATAATGACATTCCCCTCCAAACTACTGAAGTTGGCCTTATTAAAGAACTTTCTCATGCTTTGAAGATGGAAGAAGAAAGTTTCAGGCAAAAGAGTCGCCAAGACTGGATTACCCTTGGAGATAAGAATACTAAATTTTTGTATACTGCAATGAAGGCCCGGTGTTCTCGGAATAACTTGAATCACCTTGTGGATGACTGTGGGGGGCGCAACTTGTACTTTGACGACTTGAAGGAGACCGCTCCATCTTATTATAAGGAGTTGTATAACCAGAGGCATTACTCGGTTTCTTTCCCTAAGATTAGCCCAAAACGTATTTTAACAAATGATTCGGCAACTTGGCTAAGCAGAAGGGTTTCACCCGAGGAGATTAAAGCTGCAGTTTTTCAAATTGGTCCTGATAAAGCCCCGGGCCTAATGGGTTTAATGCTCTCTTTTTCCAGCAAAATTGGGAGATTATTGGAGAGGATGTCATTTCTGCTATTAAATCCTTCTTTGTCTCTGGGTCTCTTCTACGGCAAGTAAATCATACATTCCTAACACTTGTGCCGAAAAATATAAATGCAATAGGACTAGGTGATTATAGGTCGATTGCATGTTGCAATGTCCTCTACAAGTTCATCAGCAAAATTATTTGCAACAGACTCAAGATGGTAGTTCATGAATTGATATCTCCAAATCAATCCGCATTCCTTAAAGGGAGACTCCTGTCTGATTGTAATCTAATTGCCCATGAACAGATTAGAGACTTCAGCAACCCTATGGGGGGAGAGCATGTTTGAAATTGGATCTTCGGAAGGCCTTTGACAGTGTAAACCGTGATTTCATATTCTATTTCTTGCAGCAGCTTCATTTTCCTGATACTTTTATTTCCTGGGTTAGAGAATGCATTACCACGCCTACTTTTTCAGTGATGGTGAACGGGACTCCGTGTGGCTATTTCAGTAGTAACAGAGGTCTTCACCAAGGTGATCCCCTCTCTCCCTACCTCTTTGTTATTATAATGGAGACATTCTCTATCCTTGTAGAAAAAGCTCTCAATTTGCGGAAAATACACCCTATGCGGCGGACTGGCTCCATCTCCCACCTTTTATTTGCTGATGACCTCCTTGTTTTCTGCCGCGCAAATATGTCTTCAATATTGGGCATCAAAAATCTTTTGGAAGAGTTTTCTAATTTCACTGGGCTTCAAGTTAACTGGGACAAGAGTGCTGGTCTGTTCAGCAAGGGAACTAGAAATAAAGAAGTTCTGGCAGATTACTTGGGTATCAAAATTGCAACTACCATCACAACATACTTGGGCCTACCACTCTCTATAAAATACCCTACATCCACTAATTATCAGAAGTTAGTGGATAAATGCAAGAAGAGGTTAGCAGGCTGGTCGTCTTCGATGCTATCCATTTCGGGTTGAGTTGAGCTTGTCAGGAGTGTAATATTTGGAATGGTAGCTTTTTGGATTCAGGTGTTTCACATTCCAGTCACAATGGTGAGATCTATTACTGCTATCTGTAGACGCTTCATTTTCGGCAACTCTCGATCCTGTGCTTGGGAAGATATGTGCAAGCCGAAATCTGAGGGTGGCGTGGGGTTAAGGCTTATTGAGGAACTAAATGCGGCGGCTGGGGTACGGCTTACATGGAGGTACCTGACCTCGGATGGTCTTTGGGCAAGGCAAATGCGATCAAAATACGGCTCTACAGGCTTCTATGCGGCTGAGGGGTCTGTGTTGCAATCGGGCAACTGGAAACGGTTATTGAGATGCCGGAAATTTTCACAGTCCCTTATCAAAAGAGTGGTTAGGGACAAAAGCAGCACCTTGTTCTGGGAAGAAAGCTGGTTGGAAGGGGGGCCATTAAATAAATCTTTTGATGTGCCGCCGGCTGATGCAAAGCGAAGAGTATCTGAGTACTGGACGAAAAGCGGATGGACTGCAGACCACGCAATTGACCCATGTCGATACCTCCTTCGCAATATTACCTTGAGACTGGGTCCTGACAGTTGGAAGTGGTTGCCTGGGGAATCATTTACTTTCAGACAAGCTTGGGATGGAGTTCGAAGAAGGAATCCGCCATTTCCCTTGCACAAAATCATCTGGTACCCCAAACACATCCCAAAATTTTCTCTTACACTCCTCCGGGCTTTAAGAGACAAGTTGTTGACTAGAGATAAGATTGCCAGATGGATGATCAATACTCCCGCTAACTGTGTCCTATGCGATGACAACATGGAAGAAGATATTACGCACCTGTTTTTTGAGTGCAACTAGTCTAAATACATTTTACACAGGACTCTGCTGAAGCTAAGAGTGCCACCCCAACAATCGCCTACCTTGTTAGAAGTTGGGAAATATTTCCATGATAATTTCGGAGGGAAGGATCCTATAAGCACACTTGCTAAATCCAGTCTGGCGGCTATGGTTTGGCACATATGGCGTGAAAGAAACAGGCGGATTTTTGAATAGGAGAAGAAATGCAAGACTATCCTGCTTAAAGAGATCGTTGCGGATGTTAGAGTAGCCCTGCATGATTTTGATCTGTCCACTGATGAGGAACTGGAAACCTTTGCCAACTGGGGCATATTGGATTCTGGATGAGGCTTTTTTGGTAGTTTGGAAGTTCTCCTATATTTTGGTTGTGTATTGTTTGTGATTTGAATGGTGGTGGATTTCTTAATGGGGAGTGACGGCGCTTGTGCCCAATCCTTCCCCTTAGAACTCCGCCTAACCACTGGATTTGTAATTTTGTACAGTTATATATATCACGCTAACTTTTCAAAAAAAATACATATACATACATATTAATCATCTGTATTCATCGCTCTTTTTGCTAGAGACTAGCAAAACGCTAGTTGGGGGGTGTGATTCGGGTTGAATATTGCTTATTTAACCCCTCAACTAGTAATATTTTGTGCTTATATGATGCTAAATTGATCTCTAATGAGTTCGTATTTTGTACACCATCAATTATTAGAAGAATCACTTTATTTGAGCACAAAACAGCAATTAACTGAGTATTTATACACCTTTTATATTTTTTCTAGCTTGGTCTCGATCTCACGATTCCAACGACTATTTATTTGTATTTTTCTGAGATCTGTGCTAATTACTGTGTATTTTTGAATACAGAATACCATTTAATTGGAGAAATACGGAAGAAATACGTTTAAAATACGAAAATACGCTGTCGCTACGGGTATCATCCCAGAGGCGGGACACGTGGCGTAACCATAGCCGCACGATGTTGATCCTACATTCCAGGGAAGAGGGTGACGCGGCTGAATCATCACTGTTGGATCGAAATCCAACGGTCGGCAGCGCAACGAAACGCAGCACGCGGAGCTGAGTTATGCGGGAGGCGTGGCCACTTTAAGATCGTTCGATTGCGATCGAACGGCGCCATTTTTTAATCTTTAATTTTTATTTTAATTTAAATTATTAAATTTATTTAAATTTTTTTTAAAATTAATTTAAATTTAAATTTAATTTTTATTTAAAATTTAAATTTTTTAATTTAATTAATTTATTGACGCAAAGAAACCTATTCCCAAAATAATTGAAGTGGAGCTTGAAGATGGCACTAAAATTCCTATAGAGATAAAGATTGAAGGTGAACCTCCCCGCTGCAAAAACTGTATATGCTTTGGCCACTCAGATGTTTAGTGCCCAGGCAAAGCTAAGCTCCCTTCAATCCAAGAGGTAAACAAAACATCAAATGCTATGGAAGATAATAGTTCTGGAGTTGTGAATACGGGGATTGTTGGTGGCTCTGGTGAAAATTGTCAAGTTGACTGTATTGAGCCCAGTCTTGTTGATGACAGTTGTTTGGGTCAACATCAGGTAGAAATGGCCCCTGTTGCTATTCCATCTCTTGACAGGGGAATGGGACTAGTCCCTATTGTTAGCACGGGTCAATTGAATCCCCAGGTTGCGAAATCTGCCCCACAAATTGCACCGGTGGCCATGGGGGATATTATGCCTACAACAGCCCCTGACCAAAGAATGACAGTTGATCCTTCAGTTACCCAGAATATAGAGGAAGCCCAGAATGTAGTTACCCAGAATGCTCTCACGCTGAATGTAGAGGTTCCGATTCCAAAGCAACCCATGGCTGAATCCAACCATGCTATTGAGGCTAATTTTCAACCTCAAGCATCCGAATCTATGATATTGCCAGACAATGTCTCAGTTCCAAATCCGGAATGGGTGGCAGAGCTAACTGCGAATAAAAAACCTGAGGATGTGAAGGGAACTGGCAGTAAAAACATTTCAGAGCTGTCTAATACTATGGGAGGCATAAGGAAGAGCTCACGGCTAAGGGAGGGGGCTTCGGGGAAGCCAAACCAAATTGTTAATTGATGAGTGTTTTCATTTGGAATACGCGAGGTCTTAATAACCCAATCAGAAGAAGGGACCTGTGCGATAGGCTTCAAGTGATAAAGCCGTCTGTAGTTATTCTCCTTGAGACTAAGCTCAAGGAAGGTGGGAGTAAATGGAAATCTTTTTTCCCTAAAACCTGGACTTTGTTTGATAACTTCTCCCTCCATCAGGGAGGTCGTATTCTGGTAGGTCTGGATAGCTCTGTCTGGCAAGCGAATATACTAACAATTTCTACCCAACATATCACACTGAAATGCATGAATGCAGGGGGGTTAAATGTTGTCATCACTGGAGTTTATGGTTCTAATAAGAGAAGCGAACGTCTCCTCCTTTGGAAGCAACTGGAAGCGGATTCTGCTTTGAATATTGATGAAGCTTGGCTACTTGGGGGCGATTTTAACTGCATCAGGTTTACCAGAGAAAAGACGGGTGGAAGACGTTGTGATTCTAAAGTCTTGGATGAATTTAATAACTGCCTTAATAAATGTGGTATGGCTGATATGAAATGTGTGGGGCAACCTCTTAGCTGGTGTAATCAGAGATTGGGGTCCGATAGGATTGCTGCTAGATTGGACAGAATGCTTTGTAACTCACGTTGGATTAACCTGCTTCCTGACAGCTATTTGGAATATTTGGATCCTCTGACCAGTGATCATGCCCCCATGATAATAAAGCTTCAATCTCAGGTGATTTCACATCCGAAACCGTTCAGATTCTTTAATGCGTGGGTCCATCTACCTGGCTATAAGGAGCTACTGGAAACAAACTGGGATGCCCAAGTGATTGGGTCGGCAATGCACAGGTTGTTCATTAAATTGAGGATTCTGAAAGTGGCTTTAAGAGGGTGGGCGAAAAACAATAGGCTGGGTTCTGATATTTCGGCCTGCAAGGTTAAATTACAAGAAATAAGATGCAATCCTTCCTTGCAACTTGACTGTAGTCTCCAAATTAAAGAGCATGACTTGTCTTTGAAGCTTGCTAATTTAATTGGTCTGGAGGAGGAGATGCTACGGCAAAAAAGCAGACAGAATTGGTTGACTCTGGGAGATCAAAACTCTAGCTTCTTCTACACCGCCATGAAAGCGAGACAAAGCCACAATAACTTGGGTCATCTGATTAATGCTCACGGTAATCATAATACCTCTTTTGAATATCTTCGAAAAAGTGCCCCCTTGTTTTATGAAAGTTTATATAATCAATCTACATACTGGACTGTCTTCCCAAAACTGACTACAAAGCGCATTCTGACGCCTGCTGCTGCTTCATGGATTGAGCGTAAAGTTTCGATGGATGAACTCAAGGAGGCAGTCTTCCAAATAGGGGTGGATAAATCCCCTGGGCCAGATGGATTCAATGGCTTTTTCTTTCAGCATGGATGGGCCACGATAGGTACTGATCTCTCTGATGCAATACACTCTTTCTTTAAAACAGGCTCTCTAATGCACCCGATTAATCATACAAACCTTACATTAGTGCCGAAAAGCTCCAATGCCACTACTTTGAATGATTACAGACCCATTGCTTGTTGCAATGTGACTTACAAGGTGATAAGTAAATTAATCTGTATCAGGCTAAAAAATGTTATTCATGATTTAACTTCTCCCAACCAATCCACTTTCCTTAAAGGGAGACTACTATCTGATTGCGCCCTGTTAGCACATGAACAGATAAGGGATTTCAGTAATCCCATGGGAGCTAGAGCTTGCCTAAAGTTAGATTTGAGAAAGGCTTTTGACAGTGTTAATCGGGAATTCATTTATTATATCCTGCATCGTATGGGGTTTGGCAGAAGATTTGTGAGTTGGGTCAAAGAATGTATATCTACTCCTACTTTCTCAGTGATGGTTAATGGCTCCCCCGCAGGCTATTTCGAAGGAAATAGAGGACTCAGGCAAGGAGATCCTCTATCCCCATACCTGTTTGTCATTACAATGGAGGCTTTCTCCTTACTTGTTGAAAAATCTTTAGCTTCAGGCAGAATCCACCCTACGAGGCGTACGGGCGTTGTTTCACACCTCCTCTTTGCAGATGATCTATTGCTTTTCTGCAGGGCTAATATACATACCTTCAATGGGCTGAAACTTTTACTTGCAGACTTCTCTAATTTAACAGGTTTGGAAATAAACTGGGCCAAAAGTACTTCCATTTTCAGCAAGGGTACTAAGAATCCAAGTGGTTTGGCAAATATTCTTGGTATTACTCTGGGATCCACTATTACTACATACCTTGGATTGCCCCTTTCATCCAATTATCCAAAACCTTCAATGTATAGCAGGTTAATCGACAAGTGCAAGAAAAGACTGCTTTGTTGGTCGCCTTCGGTACTATCCATAGCGGGGAAGATTGAGCTGGTCAAAACAGTCATATATGGCATGCTGAATTTCTGGTTGCAAGTCTATCGCATCCCAAAAACCGTCTTGAGATCTATTACTTCTGCCTGCAGGAAGTTTATTTGGGGGACATCTCATGTCTGGGCGTGGAAAGATTGCTGCTCCCCTAAAGAGGAGGGTGGAGTGGGGTTGAGACTACTGAAGGATCTTAATATGGCTGCTGGAGTGAGATTGACTTGGCGGATGCTAGCTACTGAAGGTCTTTGGGCAAGTTATATGAGGCGAACCTATAGAGATACTTCACACTTTTACTCTGCTAAAAAGAAGGCCACTGATTCTGGTACCATTAAGTTCTTACTTCACTGTCGCCAATTTTCAAAAAATCTGATTAAGAGAGAAGTTCGTGATGGCACAACGACACTCTTCTGGCATGATAACTGGCTTCCTACTGGGCCCCTAAGTGATTCTTACGATGTACCTGTAGGAGCTGGAAATAAAGTGGTTGCAGATTACTGGACCTCGTCTGGATGGATATTCAATGCGGAGAATGACATGGTGCGGCCCCTCATTCAGAACATTTCGCTATCTGGGGGACACGACAACTGGAGTTGGGCGGCCGGCACAGAATTTAAATTCACCGAAGCCTGGGAGGGTACACGGGTTAGAGGCCCTATCTTCCCCTACTCTAAGCTTATTTGGTACAAACATCATGTTCCAAAAATGTCCATTACTCTACTTAGAGCTTTTCATGAGAAATTGCTAACCAGTGACAAATTGGAAAAATGGGGTATTGGAGGTGAATACAGTTGTGTTTTATGTGATGCAGGAACAGAAGAAAACACGAGCCATCTTTTTTTTGAATGTAGCTATACAGGCTATATTCTAAAAAGGAGTTTACTAAAGCTGGGGTCTCAGAACCCATTGACCAGCGGCTACATAAGGTGGGTGACTATTTTCTACTTCAATTTGCTAAGAAAGATGCCCTTAGCATTCTAGCGAAGACTGTACTTGCTACCTCGGTTTGGCATATTTGGAGAGAAAGGAATAGGCGGATCTTTGAGGGTGTTCTAAAACCCAAGACTACCCTCTTCGATGATATAGCAACCGACATTAGAGTTATCCTCAGGGAGCTTGAACCTATTGAGCCGAAGGCCATCCTTGCTATGGAAAGGTGGGAATTTAGAGATGCAGGATAGTTTTATTACTTGTATCGGAAGTACCATGTTGGGTTTTGTACATATGAGGGAGGGAGTGCGGTATTCTAATTAAAGGGTGACGGCGCTTGTGCCCTATCCCCTTTCCGAGTTTACCAACTTTTCTACCTTCTATTGTATTCATGTACATTTGGAGATTTTAATAAAGATTCACACTAACCTTTCAAAAAAATATATATACATACATACATATATATATACATACACACACACACACACACACACACATATATATGAGGAATATGGGCCTAAGCTGACAGTGCAGGAAATTTTTCCTGCGCTGACAGTGATTTGGGCCCTCTAAAAATATTTTGTTTTAATTTTTTTTCAGTAGTTAGATATACTTGTTAACTAGCTCCCCACAAATTTTCAGGTCAATCCAACACCGTTTGAGCCTCCGTTCATCGATTTCAAAAACGTTGCGTAAAACTGTCCAGAATTAGCTAGTTAACAAGTATATCTAACTAATGCAAAAACTTGTTTGGAGCGGAATGATTAACCACTAGGACACCCTCTCGTGGGCATTCATATATATATATATATATATATATATATATATATATATATATATATATATATATATATATATATACTAGTCATGACTCGTGCCCCTAGGGCACGATGAAGGTCGTCTCCCAGGTGCAAAACCAAGGGGACATCCGGTTCACGGGCGAAATGGCGACGGGGGCATTCGTCTCCCGAGCGCAAGAACGACGGTGACAATCGTCTCCCAGTACTGACGGTGAAAAGAAACACTGAGTCAGTCGTCGCAGAGGCACAAAAACATGAAATAAATTGCAAAAAAATATGGGTGAAAAGCGGAATAAGAGCGATTGCAAATCCGTAAATATGGGAAAGATGGGGGGTCTTTGGGTTTTATGAAAAAACAATGGCAAATTTGTAAATAAGGGGAATGTGGTGGGCTTTTGTTTGGGGTTCTACCAAAACACCCAACTCCACACCCAACCACTCACCCACACTCCATTGGGCCCCCCACTCTCCCGGCCATTTTGTCCTAGTCATATTTTGGCCCCCCACTCTCCTGACCATTTTGCCCTAGTCATATTTTGATGCCATGTAGGACAAAGATTCAAAAAAGTACTCCTTTATAATATATATATATATATATATATATATATGGATTTAATGTAGAAAAGCTGCCACCTAATCCAATGAATCAGGTGCTAAGACACAAAATAAGTGGGAAGTATAAGCCCACACATGGGCTTGTACTCGCTGGGCCCTACCCTTTTGTGTCTTGCACCTGATCCATTGGATCAGGTGCCACATGCTCTACATTAATCCCTACACACACACACACACACACACTAGTCATAACCCATGCCCGCAGGCACAGTTCATTTAAGATTTCCCTCGCAAAATCTTTGTTTCCTGAAAAATTATTTCCACAACCAAAATTTAACAAAACAATAAATTAGTGTAAAAATATTTAGCGACACGGGCACCTTTGGTGCGGACGTCTTCGACGCGGAACAACAAATTCAGCGCATGCGCCTTAGGCGCAGAACAACAAATTCAACGCAGAACAACAAATTCGGCATCGAACAACAAATTTGGTGCACGTGCCTTCGACACAGAACATCAAAGTAGGGGAGAAAATTTAGCGGGCTACGGCGCGGGCGTCTTCGACAGGTGCGGACGCAGAACAACAAACCTCAGGGTATTTTTACGCTAATTTGTTGTTCCGCTAAATTGTTTTACACTAAATTTTTATTTTGTTTAATTTAAAGGATAATGTTTCTCTACAATCTTTCCCAATGCACTTTTAATTTCAAAGTTTAGGTTCCAAAGGCACTTTTTCCTCCAAATTTAATCTCCACAATCTTTGCCAAGGCACTTCTAATTTCAAAGTTTAGGTTTCCAAGGCACTTTCCTCCCAAATTTAATCTCCACAATCTTTTCCAAGGCACTTCTAATTTCAAAGTTTAGATTCCCAATGCACTTTTCCCATTAAAATTTATGTTTTTCCACTAAAATTTTCACAAAATCCAATCTCAACCATTGATTTACCAAGATCAAATCTCAGCCACTCTTTATCTTGTCCTAGTCGGCCCTAAAATTCAAAAAACGTTGTCAAATGTATAATAGATATAGAGGAATATGGAGGTGAGCTGACAGCCCAGGAATTTTTTCCTGGGCTCTCAGCTCATTTGGGCCCTCTAAAACAATTTTTTTAAATTTTTTTGTAGTAGTTAGATATACTTGTTAACTAGATCCCTACAAATTTTCAGGTCAATCCAACACCGTTTGAGCCTCCGTTCATCGATTTCAACACCGTTGCGCAGAATTCTGGACAGTTTTGCGCAACGTTTTTGAAATCGATGAACGGAGGCTCAAACGGTGTTGGATTGACCTGAAAATTTGTAGGGATCTAGTTAACAAGTATATCTAACTACTACAAAAAAATTTAAAAAAATTGTTTTTACCCCACCAAATGAGCTGACAGCCCAGGAAAAAAATCCTGGGATGTCAGCTTACCTCCATATTCCTCATATATACATATATATATACATATATATATGTATGTGTGTATATATATGTGTGTGTGTGTGTATATATATATATATGTATGTGTGTGTATATATATATATACACACATACATATATATATACACATATATATATGTGTGTGTGTGTGTGTGTGTGATGGCTTAATCCTTTTAGAACTCTTGAAAGGATTAGAAAATCATAGAAGATCATTTAATCTCTTCTCTAAGCCACTCCTCCCTTATTCCTTTCATAGAGCTTCAACCTTATGTTGTAGCATCTAAGCTCTAGGGAATTTCTCCAAGGGATTTCAATCTCATTCCTTTTCTTGGAGAACATCTTTCTTCTCTTCATTTTCATACACTCAAGTGAGAAGGTTAGGATTCATTCCTAGAAGAGAGAAAGATCGACAAGTGAAGTCAAAGCAAATTTCAAGCACTTGTTCATCCACACTTGCATGCCTTCATCATCACATTGGTAAGATCATTTGAAGGCATATGTAAGTGTTATTTCGTGTCATCTTTTGTAAAACCCCTAATTCTCTTTGTGGAAATTAGTCACTCTCTTTATGAGAGTTACTCTGTGTGTGGGAGCTAAAGAGAGCAATAGTTTCTCTGCGTGAGAGTAAGGATATCTCTTTGTGGGAATCCAAAATCCTCTGTGTGAGGTATCTCTGTGTGAGATTGTATTCACTTCTATTTGTGATAATTGTAGTGGATATTGGTGTGGCTGGACGTACCCAAGTTTGGGGAACCAGGGTAAATTCCTTGTGTTTGCGTTTGTTGTTGTTGAGCATACTCTTTAATTTATGCTGCTTATTGTGCTTTAATTTTAAGGTTCTTTTAATTAAGCACTTTGCTTGTCTTTACATTATTCACACCCCCTCTGGTGTGTGTGTAGCCCCGCAGGGTCCTAACAAGTGGTATCAAAGCCTTGGTTTGGTGGCTTTTTCAAGCATGACTACTTAGTCTCAACAACCCCTCTCTCTTCCTCCCGTCTTCAATGGCAAACACTTCTCAAAATGGAGGAAGTACATGTTCCGTTGGCTTGATGTGCATGAGGAGTCAAAGTTTATTACCTCGGATGATCAAGTTTAGAATGCATTGCTCAATGCCATGTCTCCGAAAATTGCAAAGAAAGTGATGGATTTCGAGACGACAAATGAGATATGGGATTATCTTGATGGCAAGTATGGTGGATAGGAATCTTGCGATGATGAGAGCGTTTTTGGTAATGAGGTATCTCGTAACTCTCTCGTTCAACGTAATAATTTTATTGAAAATGATAATGCGTTGTTTATGGTCTCTCCTAAAGTTAATAAGTTTAAGCTTAAAGAGAGATGCACATACACACACACATCTTCATCATCCAATCTTTGTGATGATACACATTTTATTGATTTGAATCAAGAAAATGATGCTCTTGAGCAAAGAGAATGACTCTCTTAAAGCTCGTATTGAGTATGATCGTGATTTTCACAAATCTGTGAAAGAGAGTTTGTATGCATCGCATCATGTTGAACTCAATTCTTTGCATACCGAGAAAGATACTCTTCTTTCTCAATTGAGTGCCTTAAGAGATGATAATGCTTCTCTCAAACTCCAAATGGAGAAGATGCACTCGGAGTGTGATTACAACATTTTAAGAGATGAGACATTGGATCTCAAGTCAAAATGTTGTAAACTTAGCTTATGCCTATCCAAGAGGGAAGACAACATTTCTTCTCTTTGAAGAAATGTGAGATATTGTCTACTCAAATTGAAATTTTCAAATTGAGTAAGGACAAGGTTTTGTGATTATATTCATTGAAGGTGAACAAACCAAGCTCTTTTCTTAGAAGCACCGAAATAAATTTTATGGGGAAGCATTCTAATGAGAAAGTCACATCCAACTCTTTTATCCTAAAATCAACTACTACCTCTAAGCCAAAGAGAAATCATGCATTTTTGTATTTCGGTCTTGCATATATTAAGAAGCCTATTAACAACATGTTGATATGAATGCTTCTTCTTTGAATGCTATGAATGATGTTTCTACTCATATGAAATCTTATTATTGCTTGCCGGCTAGAATTGAGGATAAACCTTTGCATGCTTCACATGTTCCTATGCATGGTAGAATTTCTTGTGTGAATGCTTCTAATGATAGATCTCATGTATCATACACGGGGCATGCCAATGTTTATGTTCCACCTCATAATGCTGTACCATCACCTCCTACTCATGCATTATCTAAACCTCTTCTTAAGAATCCCAAATCACTTTCTTTGTGGATTCCTAAGAATGTTCCTAGGCTTGATAGGAATTCGTATATAGATTCTTGTGTTCGTAATGTCATATTTTCATATGACTATATACTGAAACCAAACTCCACTTTTGTTTGGTTTCCACCTTGCTAGCTCACTCACATTGTTATTCACTGCTTGGGTACCATACTTGTATGTTTACTTTTTGTACACATATTTATTTGAGTGTGTCCATTACTCCCATGTTTGCAAGTTTTGTATGATTATGGAGGAGTATGGAATTTTTGCTTGCTAGCATTAGTTTTTCCATTCATATGTCACATTGAATGTCATTCACATTATGTTTGTGTATATGGGATGGTTATTTCTCTTGCCCTTGGTTTTCCTATTTGGCTTGTACCCATCTTTTTGATATGCCAATGAGGGAGATAAATACGTTATGTAAACATATACCTTATGCTTTTATGCATTATTATCAATTGGTTTGTTTTTGCATAATATCCATCAATATGATTTGTGATTTGCATGTTTATATTGTGTGCACATTTGCATATTGATTGGGGGAGTTTGTTAGCACATAATGTTTATTCCAATGTTTATTAAATTTTAACATAATGGATTGTCATCATAAAAAGGGTGAGACTGTTAGTTCTTGGGTTCAAGACTAACGTTGTTTTGATGATGCCTAATACATTATGTTTGTGTGCTAATCAATCTTATGTTTTAGTCTCAGTTTATCTTAATGATTATATATTGATGAGACAAAGCATAATGCTTGGAGGATGATACAATGGATATATTAAAGACCTCCAAGAGTGATGGTGTGCTCAAGCTTGGATGAAGTCATGGAGATCATCTAATGAAGCCAAAGCTTGGAGCATGATGATGGATGGACATCTAGAGAAGTAATGCCAAAGCTTGAAGCTTGATGAAGGGAAGCTCATTGATACGTCCGGAATGTAACCCCAAACGATGTCGTTTACCGCAAGCGCACGGTATAGTGGCAAGCGGGTATCGAACACGGGGAAGCGGTGTTATACTACCTATCTACTCCTAGGTTGGGTTAGAATTGCGGGTTTATTGATGGATGTGAAGTGCGGAGGGTCGTGATGGTGATGGATGCGAACGCCATGTCACTCGATGTCGCAAATATGGGGTTTCACACAAAGAAAGAGAGAAGTAAAATACAAAAGACTATGGCTTTAGGACTCGCCACTAGGACCGTCGGATGTCGACGCTAGGTTAGGACTCTTACGTTGCATTGGTTTAATTGGGGATTGTAGCATCTAGTAAGTGAATTCATGTGTCTGGGCATCATGAATCTAACGTATCGCATTAACCCTGCTCTTGCAATAGGCACATACGATACGTGCATTAGGGATCTACAATAATCTTACCACTCTCGTGGTTCGAATTCTCTCAAGCATGTCATCATGAGTCTCATTGGTGCTTTCCCGTCGCCGATCGTCTTATTGACTCCAAATTGCTCCAATATCGCTCAAAATCCCTGAAATGGAATAAACGCTCCGAAAGTCATATTGTTCCAAATAATAACATAAAAGCGTATAAAATATGTAGATGAGCAATCATTTTGACGTGTAATCTTATAGATAAAATGTGGAATATAATGACACATCAAAATCCCCCAAGCTTACCTCTTACTCGTCCTCGAGGAAGAATAGTAAGAAGCTAACACTGGAGTGGGATACAATGAAGATGTGAGGGGGTGATGTGTAAATGGAGACAAGGGGTTCAATCTTAAATTCAGAAAAATACAAGAACCCAAGATATGCAAGATCTCGTGAACACACGACAATATGAAATTAGGACACATATGCACCCCAAATAATTAAATCTCGCTCAAATTGAAATAACGTGGATTTCAATAAATAAAATGAACTTGATAAGCAATAAAAAGAGATTAGAGTTTTATCACATCATAGTTTATCATGCAATATATTAAGTTCACAGAAATGAAACCAATGTTCACAACTCATTCTCTAAGCAGTATAATATGTCATGATCAAACTTTTTCAAGCATGCGCGGTATTTTGTTATACTTCATGGAATGAATTTAGTAAATCCAATCAAGGCAAGGCATCACCACACTACGACCATTTCAAGACTCCTAGAACCCAACAACTTTGCCATGTCTTAGTTCTATAAAGAAATGGAGATAAGGATATGGGATTTTTGTAGTTTTATATTGTTTTTGCTATATGAATATTTCATCCGCATTTTTTCTTTCTTTGTATACACGAGATAACTCAATATATATAAAAGGCGGCCTATGCATCCCAGACCAGACGATCTTAGGGCATCAGGTTACGAAGAACCCCTAGGGCCTTTTATTCAAGATATTTGTTTGATTTTTGTATTTTTAGAATTTTTGCAAACTCACGTAAATGCGATGGAATGCAAAGCATGATCAAAGATCATTTATTGGCTATTCATGAAAGAAAATGAAAAAGCATAGAATCTAGACATGGCTCGGTTTCAGGAATCCTAATCATCACTACTTTAGTTGTCGTGGGGTTATCCTATCTCTTTTGAATCACTAAACATCCATGAAGCACTAGAATTATCAATCAAATCATGCAGGTGTCAAATAATTTTCAGAGTTGATTCATTCATTTTTAACTTAACTGTTTCGAGAATATGGTTGTGAAACTATGGATTCAACTATGAAAAAGCATATTAACAAAGATTCACTAATCAAGGAATTAAACTCTAATCTAACAGATATCAGAGTTCATAAAAAAAATAAATCCACGATATTTCATAGAAAATAAAGCATATGAGACATAACTATAAGAGTGAACATGGTTCATATGGAAAATATGAACTGTGTTTCACGATGAAGCAAAGTGCGTGCACTATGCACTCCCCCAAGCTTAAACATCACATTGTTCTCAATGTGTGTATGATATAAATAGAGGACAACGACAAGAAAGGGGGGCCACTCAACAAAATAGTTTCTCTCCCCCAAGCTTAAACATCACATAAAAATTGGGGAGAGAGGAGAAATAAGCGCCAAAATATCGGGGTAAGCATGGATAATAAATAGTGGGTTGGGTGCCAAAGAAAATTAAGCCATCAGATTTGGTGAATTTATTAAACTATAAAAAAATATAAAATCCTATACGGTCCTCTCGCTGCCGAGAGGATTCGTGAGCATAAAATACTACACTACTAGATTGGTACCACATGCAGCAAAAGGCGGGTCCAATATCTTTGCCGGTGCAGGAAGCTGCTCTATCTGCACTTTTCGTGGCTCTGCCAAGTGCCTATCTCCACGGGCTCCATCAGATTCCAGTAATGCGGCTCCCAGCATCTCTCTAAGGACTCCACTTGTACCCTGCAAGAGACAAGCCGCATCAATCTGATGTGGAATATCTTCCCCAAAATAAATGTATTCCAGAGAGGGTCATCAACGATAGTATTTAAAATAAAAAATGGTTGACAACACTTCCCTGGAAATAAATCTCTACTCTGATGCACCACGTCGATCAACTCCTCGTTGTTTTTCTCTGGTTCCGCAGGTAACTCTGGCATGATGGAGTGGGTCTCGTCAGGATGCTCCTCCTCATCGTCAGACTTATCCCAGCACACCTCCTGATCATATTCAATAGCGTCCATGTATGCTAACTCCTCGCCCTCCTCCTCGTATACGTCCCATTGTACCTCTTGATCATATGTATGTGTATCCTGTAAAAGGTGCAATGAGTCATTGAAATACGAATCATAATAAACATCATACACGGGAGGGGAATCAAATGTGAAGAGCGAGGAGGTGAAGAGATCTCCCTGAAGGGAAGCAGTAAGCTCTGGTGGGTGGTCCTCAGAGCCAGTGGATGGAAGAGGTGGCTGTAGAAGCTCTGAAGGAGGAGGGTGATGCTCGAGATCCTCATGAATGGCTGTGTCCTCGTCCCAACGTACGACCTCCTTAGTGAAAGTCTCTGGCTCCGCATGCAATATGTAAAATAAATATAGCTCGGCCTCCTCGTGATGCACTGCTTCGGCCTCCTCCTCGGGTTCCTCTGGTATGGTAGGCAAAGTGAATTTCATCTTCTCCTTTCTATGCCTATGTCTTCGTTTCGGTCTTGGAACTCGAGGCACCTGATTGCATGGCCTGGCCCTCTCAGTAGTATAAAAGTGGCTCTATGGGCTCCTGTATCTCGGCCACAGTATAAAAGTGGGTCTTGTGCCCCTCAACTAGAGCACAGACTCCATCATCAATTGTGCCTGTGGAAGAGATACGATGAGTAATAAAATTTTGAAATCCAAGCTCAAAAGGGTCACCTGCCGTTATCGTTAATGGACCGGTGCATCGAACTGCGTCCACGATGCTTCTCAATAAGTCCATATATGTGTCATCCTATGACAACTCAGATGTCTCTATTTGTGGAGTGTTAGTGGTGTAAAGGTGGATATGATCACCTTCAAGTGAAGCATACACTCCATCTATGATAGTACCTGCATCAGAGACATTAGCCATAACAAAATCGATGAATGCTTGGTCGGATGGTTTACTTACCGTAACGGTTAGCGAACCGGTAGATCGAGCATTATCTATCATTTGCTCCAAGGTTGCTGCCAGCTGCAGATCACTGAACTTCCCCACTTGCTTCCTTTGCATAAACTCACGTGAGGGTCCCTTTAGTCTTGCAGCAAAAATATCAAATAGCCTGGAACCATCCCACTCATGGTTTGACTCTGTATGGAACATCCCTAGCATTCTTTCGAACTTGCGCAATGCATCTCTGAAGGACTCTCCATCAGCCTGATAGAATGTAGCGAGGTATATATATAGGACCGTATAGAACCCGGTCGCGTCTTTGAAAGTACCATCGCTGCATCAACTGTACCTGATCAAGAAACAATAGACAACCTGGAAAAGACGTCAGTTGTACAAAGAGAGATAAAGATAATAGTAATAGTAGGTGCTGGGGAAAAAATCTCTCTGTTTTATTTATTAAAAAAATTTATATTTTTATATGTTTTTTTTCACAATCTAATCAACCTAATTGTAGTAAATAGATAATATGGCGGAACGCCTCCCCGGCAACGGCGCCATAAAGTTGATCAAGCCGGAACCAACTCCGAAACGATGTCGTTTACCGCAAGCGCACGATATAGTGGCAAGCGGGTATCGAACACGGGGAAGCAGTGCTATACTACATATCTACTCCTAGGTTAGGTTAGAATTGCGGGTTTATTGATGGATGTGAAGTGCGGAGGGTCGTGATGGTGATGGATGCGAACGTCGTGTCACTCGATGTCGCAAATATGGGGTTTCACACAAAGAAAGAGAGAAGTAAAATACAAAATACTAGGGCTTTAGGACTCGCCACTAGGACCGTCGGATGTCGACGCTAGGTTAGGACTCTTACGTTGCATTGGTTTAATTGGGGATTGTAGCATCTAGTAAGTGAATTCATGTGTCTGGGCATCATGAATCTAACGTATCGCATTAACCCTGCTCTTGCAATAGGCACATACGATACGTGCATTAGGGATCTACAATAATCTTACCACTCTCGTGGTTCGAATGCTATCAAATCGTACCACTCTCGTGGGTCAGAGCTTCGAGGTATTTTGGTAGCTCTTATTGACGCAATGGTGGTAGCCGTCAATTAGTTATATAGTTCATCGATGGATCCCCTCAGGGCACGAGCCGGGCATGATCATGTGCCTCGGTTGAATCCACTAATTCCCTAATTAAATCCGTAGGATATTTCTTAAGCTAATCGATTCCACCAACCGTGGGCACGATCTCAGTACGAATTCTTCTAGGGATATTGCTAGATCAACCAAAATACAACCCCATTTATAACCAACGCACCATAAAAATCCCAACTTTGCGTCTAAACCCTAAGATCCATGGGCTAATCCCTTAGCCCTAGAAAAGATTACTCAAGCATAGCAATATCAATAGATAATATAACGCACAAAGATTTCATTGCATGCATCAAGAATGGATAAACAATAATAAATCACAAAGAAATAATAAAAGAATTTAAAAGGGAAAAAATACTTATCTTGATACCAATGAGGGGCCTAGGGCATAGCCAAATTCCCCAAAAGATCGTCTCCACAAAAGTCTAAGAAAGATCTAAAAATTCTCTTTAGAAAAGTATACAAAAATCTCCTCAAAATTACTCCCTAAAACTTCCTACAGAACTCTTCTCTGAGCCCCCTTGTGGCGGCTCAGAAAATCCCCCAAAAACCATCACAATCGTCCCAAAAATCCGGGCGCGGATCAAAAAAATGGGCCCACAGTGACTCGGTCCGAGCACAAAGCTGCTCGGTCGAGTCGTTCGGCAGCCCCTTCGAGTCGTTCGGCTGCTCGGTCGAGTTGTACAGTGAATCAATAGCATCCAAAAACGTCGCTCTGCCAACCCGGGCCAAGTACGCATCTGTTCGGTCGAGTAGAAGGTTGCTCGGACCGAGCAAGTAGTTGCTTGGTCGAGTGAAGGTTGCTCGGCTGATTGGGAACTAAAACGCACTTCTGCACTGAGCAAGTAGTTGCTCGATCGAGTAGGAGGTTGCTCGGACCGAGCAGGAGGTTGCTCGGTCGAGTCGAACATCAAAAACAGCATTTCAGTCGAGTAGTGCACAGCTCGGGCCGAGTAGAATACTGCTCGACCGAGTAGGCTGCTGAGAACAGTTTCAGATCTGCACCATCAACTTGCAGAAATTCCACAGGGCTCATCCGACCTCCGATTTGCGCGTTCTTGGTGGCGTTGGAACCATATTGAATTCTATTATCTGGAAACAATATCAGAAAAATATTGAAAATTTCCAGGTGATAGCAAATTTAGAAATAGTGGATGGTTTTCCTATTTTCAGCACTTCGGGTCACTCGATTCCTTCTCTGCATCATAGCTCGATCACGCGACCTTCTCTCTTGCCCCTTCCTTGCTCCAGTATTCTTTCTTGGTACCTCAAGCATGTCATCATGAGTCTCATTGGTGCTCTCCCGTCGTCGATCGTCTTATTGACTCCAAATTGCTCAAATATCGCTCAAAATCCCTGAAATGGAATAAACGCTCCGAAAGTCATATTGGTCCAAATAATAACACAAAAGCGTATAAAATATGTATATGAGCAATCATTTTGACGTGTAATCTTATAGATAAAATGTGGAATATAATGACACATCACTCATCAAGAGGTGCTTGCTTGGAAGATGTTGGGGAGCATGAAGGTTGAAGCTTAGACTCTAAGGGAAGTAATGTAATACATGTATTATTTCATTTATTGATTTTCTCTTTTTGAGTCTAGGTTCATTGTAATGCCTTGATAGATGGACTAACTCTTTTATGCATATGCATTTTTCATCATTTGTGAGCCTTAGGATTATCATAGAAACCATCCCAATAGGTTCACCATGCCTTAAACTCAAACTGGAGTTTTTGGCTCTCCAAAAAGCGACTGATGAAGGAAGGACATGTGACTGGGTGAATCCAGGTGCTTGACCAGTCTTCTACAGTCGGCTGTTGTACACTAGCTCAAGTCAACTTTTATTGACTCTATCTTGAGCTATTGGAGACAGACGACTGACGTTCATTTTACAGGCGCCGTCTACCATTAGGCGACTGGGATTTCTTCTCCAGTCGTTTGTGTGCCAAAGTGCGTGACTTACAGTTTTTGGGTTTCAACCCATATGCAAGTCAGTCGATTGATGAAGTATTTTCAGTCCCCTGTCACTGTACTTATGCATGTGATTTGTTCATCTATCGTCTAAAGGCGCTAGTACGAAAGTTGCATTTTCTTTGCTCCATTTTCTTCCCTTGTGGCAGTCGCCTGCTGAAGGATATTTAGGCACCTGGATCGTGTACATGCGCCTGTATTGTCTTCTATAGTCACCTGTCCTAGCTCAGATTATAGCCGTTGGGAATTTTATAGCCGTTGACCAGTCGACTGTCTGTTGTTCATCAGTCGACTGTCTGTTCCATTGCAGATTTCTTTCCTCTGGGTTTTTGGCTGGTTTTATGGGTTTCTTTGGGCTTCCTATATATATGAGATGGCTTAATTCTTTTAGAACTCTTGAAAGGATTAGGAAATCATAGAAGACCATTTAATCTCTTCTCTAAGCCACTTCTCCCTCATTCCATTCATATAGTTTCAATCTTATGCTATAGCATCTAAGCTCTAGGAAATTTTCTCTAAGGGATTTCAATCTCGTTCCTTTCTTGGAGAACATCTTTCTTCTCTTCATTTTCATACACTCAAGTGAGAAGTGTTAGGATTCATTCCTAGAAGAGAGAAAGATCGACAAGTGAAATCAAAGCAAATTTCAAGCACTTGGTCATTCACACTTGCATGCATTCTTTATCACATTGGTAAGATCATTTGAAGGCATATGTAAGTGTTATTTCGGTTCATATTTTGTGAAACCCCTAATTCTCTTTGTGGGAATTAAACACTCTCTTTGTGAGAGTTACTCTGTGTGTGTGAGCTAAAGTCTCTCTGTGTGAGAGCAATAGTCTCTCTGTGTGAGAGCACGAATATCTCTTTGTGGAAATCCAAAATCCACTGTATGAGATTGTATTCACTTCTCTTTATGAGAATTATAGTGGATATTGATGTGGCTGGACGTACCCAAGTTTGGGGAACCAGGGTAAATTTCTTGTGTTTGTGTTTGTTGTTGTTGAGCATACTCGTTAATTTACACTGCTTATTGTGCTTTTATTTTAGTAACTTTAATTAAGCACTTTGCTTGCCATTATACTATTTGTCACGCCCCGCTTCACAGTATACTTGTGGGCGAGGACGCGAGCGGGTCCGCATGTGCTTAAAGCAAAGAAGAGGTACTTATTTTTTTCTTCTCCCTTCTTTGACTTAAGCACACTAAGCGTAATTAGCGAAGGCATGTCCCTGCACGTGAATTTCTCAGAAACAGCACAAATATTTATTACATTACAATACCAGCGTCCAAAGTAAACACACAAACAATTAAGGCCTAGCATGGCCGTACAATCTGTTGAAAGCAAACACACCTGAAAAATAATAATACAAATAATAAACTGAAATGTAAATGTCCCGCTCTAGCCTTCTGCGGGGAGGATCTCAATTTCTTCGTAGCTCTGGTCAGCGGGGTCCACCTCTAAAGTGGGATCCTCAAAGGTAGGGTCTTCATGGTACTCTGTCTCTGAACCTAACATATATGTCATAACACGTTGAAATATATGTCAGTGATAAGCTCGGCAAGATATTTAAAGTAATGAAATGAGTTACAATTTGAAAAGGACAAAAGAGCGTTAGTACACAGCTGTGAATAATAAGTGCAGAAAAGTAAAGTACAAGCATGCATGGGTATTTTTGCAGTTAAAAGTAAAGTAAAACAGTTGTATATTGAGTATTTGATTATTTGTGCACGTGATAAGTCCATGCCTGGGTAGGTGAAATGTTCTCGATACACCTTATCACCGGTGGTTTTACCGTGACGCTCCACACAATGGCTGCCTCCACTGGAGGGGCCGTAATCGTGTTTGAGACACACTCACAAACCCTACTCAATGGACCAACCCCACCCAAAGTGTACCGCCATATACTGGAACACGAGCCAGACTAGTCATATGTGACTCTACTGAAACACGAGCCAGACTAGTCACACATGACCGACGGGAGTAGCCAACTCGGCTCTTTGTGTATGTCTATTCACTGACTAAGTTTCACCCCATCTGTATTCGATGGTTATACCCCATCTGTATTTGATGGTCATCACCTGTGTGTTTGTAACATACTCGTTTTTCCCAATTAGTTTAGCTTGTTAACATGCAGATGGTGAAAGCAGTCCAATTAAGTAAAAAGACAATAAGCGAGACAATAAGCGAAGTGAAACATAATATCCGGCTACCAGAATTTGACAAGCACATTGAAATCAGGTTTAGCGCTAAGTTTGAACGGCCAGATCTGCAATTCATTACTAGAAATACTTGCCTTGACGCAGGTGTGGGTGTCCAGGTGGTGGTGACGTGCGGTACGTTTTATCTGCGTCAAAGAATTGTGGCATCAGGTCTAAGGTTATCAACCAGTTATAAGATATTAAACTAACTATTAGCTTAATGTTTTATAAAACAATTTTACTTAGCTTATTATATAAAAATCTTAGCTTAGTAGCTTACAAAATCATAACTTAATAATAATCTTAATCAAAGCTTAACTTAATTGTAATAAAAATGATACCTTTACAAAATATAACTTAATTAACTTATTAATCTATAAAGATAATTAACTTGTAACCTAAAATCTTAACTAAATAACTTAATCAGAAGAATATCTTAACTTAATTTACTAAGCTGATAATAATAATAATAATAATAATAACAATAATAATAAATAATAAAAACTTACATTACAACTCCCCCTCCCCTCCTCTCATTTACTCTCCCCCTCTCTCTGCTCTCTCGTTCTCGCTTCTGTTTCTTTTTTCTTCTTTTTTTTTTCTTGCGCAGGGCGAAGGGGGTGAAGGGGGCGATCGGCGTAGATCAGAGCGGGCACGGCGGATTCGAGGTCGGGGGTGCGATCGGAGGTGGCTTCGGGCGATCGACGGCGAGCGGCACGACTTGCGTCGGGCGGCATCTGATTGGGAGGCGGCTGCGATGCTGATGCGACGACGCGTGGTTCGAAGGCGGCGGCGGCTGCTTCGGGGTCGGGGCAGCGCAGATCGGAGGCGGGGATGCTTGGGGTGATGATGTGGTGGCGCGTGCGACGGATTCAGGCGGCGGACGGCGAGATCAGGCAGCGGCGGTTGCTTGAAGACGGCGGGCGGCGGATTGGCTCTCGGCGGCTCTAATCGGAGGAGGGTGACGCGTGATGAGGCGAGATTTGGGAGGGTTGATTTGGGGGTTGGATTTGGGATTACTATTTGGTTGTAGATTTGTGATTCTGGTTTGTTTTTGGTATGTTTTGGGTTGTAAGGAGTTGGAGGTTGGTTGCTTGTTTGTATGGTGGAGGAGACGGTAGCTGAAGGGGGGTGATGATGGTGGAGTTGGGTTGTTGTTGCGGTGGCTGATGGTGGAGAGATGTGGGATGGCTGATGTCCCTGTTGTGTTGGGTTGATGATGTTGTCGTCTGTTTCTGTGGGCTTGGTTTAAGAACGGGGAGAGGAAGGAGGAGACAGGTTGAATAGGGAGTTGGTTGTGAGGTAGAGGGCTTGAAAGCTCATGTTGGATCTCACCGATTCTTTCGGTGGGATTCAATTGAGTGGGGTTAGGGTTAGGTTAAAGTAACTGGATAGAAGTAATTAAGAAGACAAGGGTAATTAGTAGTTTAGAAAAAGATTAGTAAAAAAATAAGTTAGTTAAAAGAAATAAGTAAATGGTAAGTGTAATTTAGGAAAAGTAATTTAGTAAAAATAAATTAGTAAAAAGTGATACGTAATTTTTGATTTAAATTAGTATAAAAGTGATTAAAAGTAATTTAAAAAGTAATTAGTTAAAAGTGGTTAAAATCATTTAGTAGCGAATAGTTAAATAGTAATTAACTCTTAATTAAAAGTAATTAGTAATTTAAAAAAATAATTACAATTTAACAGATTTAAAATTACGCTACGGTAAAACTGAAAACAATGATGCGCTCGCTTCGACGCACGGGCGGAAAATCCACTCGGACGAAAATAACTGAATCGACAAAGTAAAACACAGGCACACAACAATCAAAATGTGACTAGAAAACATGCGGTTACATCCTACCCTCCTTAGAATAATTCCGTCCTCGGAATTCTCTACAGTGCAGGGAAAAGGTAGGGGTAACGTCCTCGCATCTCATCCTCTCGCTTCCAGGTGGATTCTCCTGGCAAGTTATCTCGCCATATCACTCTCACGAGTTCGACGACCTTATTCCTGAGCGCCTTCTGACATCGATCAAGAATCTGAACAGGCTGCTGCTCATAGGCAAGGTCTGGTCGTACCGTGATCTCGGAATGATTGACCACATGAGTAGGATCACTGATATAACGACGCAGCTGGGAGACATGGAAAACATTATGTACTCCCTCCAATGACGGCGATAGAGCTAGACGGTAAGCCACCTCTCTAACTCGCTCTAACACATGAAAGGGTCCAACGAATCTTGGACTGAGCTTGCCTCGCCTCCCAAAACGTATCACTCCTCGATTTGGGGATATCTTCAGGAAAACAGGATCTATTGGTTGAAACTCCAAGTGGCGACGCTTGGCATCAGCCCAATGCTTGTACCGGTCTTGCGCAATGCGTAACTTGTCTCTGATGTTACGCACTACACCCACAGTTTCAACAATCATCTCTGGACCTAATAATTCTCAATCACCAATGTCATTCCAACTCAGCGGGGATCGACACTTTCTTCCATAGAGTGCTGCGAATGGGGCCATGCCAATGCTGGCTTGGTAGCTATTGTTGTAAGAAAACTCTACTAGGTGTAGATGATCTTCCCACGAGCCTTTGAAATCCAGCATACAAGCTCCCAACATGTCCTTCAATATCTGGATGGTACGCTCTGATTGGCCATCCGTCTGCGGATGATACGCAGTGCTGAAACTCAGACGGGTACCCTAATTGGATTACAGACTCTTCCAAAACTGAGAAGTGAATCTAATGTCCCGGTCAGAGACGATGCTCACCGGAACTCCATGCAATCGAACAATCCCCTGCACAATTATCGATCACATCACAACGTGTACTAGAAGGAAGTACTAAAGGTAAAGGATAGATCATTACCTCCATATACTTCTTAGCAAGTATTTTCGTAGATTGTCCCACTCGGAAGGGTATGAAATATGCTGATTTGGTTAATCGGTCAACGATCACCCAAATCACATCATTCTGCTTAGTACTCCAAGGTAGTCCAGTCACGAAATCCATAGTGATGTGCTGTCATTTCCACTCTGGAATCGGCAGTGTTGAAGCAGTCCAGCAATGCGATGATGCTCAGCCTTCACTTACTGACACACAAGACATTAGCAACACTTCAAGCCACGCTTCTCTTCATTCCATGCCACCAAAAGTTCAGACGAAGATCCTTAATGAATCGACGGTAATAACCCGCCAATCCTAGGAAACTCCTGATGTCGGTACCTGGTCGAGGAGTTGGCCAGTTCCTGACTGAAATGACCTTCTCCGGATCGACAGAGATACCGTCTCCTGATACCATATGCCCAAGCAAGACGACTCGGTCTAGCCAGAAATCACACTTGATGAACTTGGCGTATAACGGATGATGTCGCAATGTCTCCAGTACAATCCGCAGATGCTCGGCATGCGCTTCTTCATCCTTCGAGTAGACCAAGATGTCGTCGATGAAGATCACCACGAAATTATCCAAGAACTCATAGAAGATCAAGTTCATGAGGTTCATGAATACTGCTGGGCGTTAGTCACACCGAATGGCATGACTACAAATTCATAGTGCCCATACTTGGTCCTGAATGCCGTCTTTGGGATGTCTCCACTTCTGACCTTCACTTGATGATAACCACTTTGAAGATCCAGCTTCAAGAATACTCGCGATCTGCCAAGTTGATCAAAGATATCGTCAATGTGTGGCAGCGGGTACTTGTTCTTTATGATTAACTTATTTAGTTCTTTGTAGTCCACACACATCTTTCTCGAACCATCCTTCTTCTTAATAAATAGAACTGGCACACCCCAAAGAGATACGCTGGGATGGATCAATCCCTTCTGCAA
The DNA here is from genome assembly GCA_030789695.1 of Scilla litardierei. Classification (NCBI taxonomy): domain Eukaryota; kingdom Viridiplantae; phylum Streptophyta; class Magnoliopsida; order Asparagales; family Asparagaceae; genus Scilla; species Scilla litardierei. The sequence continues at coordinate 114,875,331 of CM061140.1, forward strand.
CAGGTCGTCAAGTCGTTTCCAAAGTTCTTCCAATTCAGCAGGAGCCATGCGATAAGAAGCCTTCGAAATAGGTTGAGTGTTTGGCATAAGGTCGATAGTGAATTCCAGAGCTCGATCAGGCGGTAATCCTAAAATATCTTCAGGAAATACGTCTGCAATGTCTCAAACCACTCTAGGTTTCTCGGGCTCAACTTGCATCGATGCGATGATTAGTTCGTTTGGCTTGGCCCGAAACTTGATAGGCCCAAGTGAACGATCTCCGCTCATGATTCAAACACAGGATGATCAGGGATTTCAAACACTACTTTCTTATTGTGACAATCGATAGTAGCGTAGAAATTTCCTAACCAATCCATGCCGAATATCGCATCGAAGTTGGACATGTCGACTATCATAAAATCTGCGAACAACTCGTGTCCGCAAATAACTATGGGGCAAGATCGACATCCAGAAGAAGTCCTCACTACTCCACTCGCAGTAGTGATGCTCAAGCGATTTGGAAGAGAGTCAACATGAATAGAATGTTTCTCTACAAATCCTCGGGATACGAAGCAGTGGGTGGCTCCCGAATCAAAAAGGGATAGAGCTGGATGGGAGACTATCAATACAACACATAGTACCTAAGAAGTATCTTAGCAAAACATAAACAAGTAACCCATGCATATAATATAAGCACTATAAAAGAAGGGTTTAAGTAATACCTGAAATCACTTGTCCATCCGACTCGGCCTCCGCGGCTGTCATGGTGAAGATCTGGCTTCTTGGCTGGTTCTGCCTCGTCAATGCAAGAGCTTTCTGTTGTGGAGCCAGAGGTGGTCCATGCTGAGAAGGTCCAGGAGCTTCACGTTGAACAGTCCCAGAAGGTCCAGCAGTCATAGGCTTGTTGGTGTGGCGAGGGCAGTCTTTGGTAGCGTGTTCAGATGCTCTGCATATCAAGCATTGCCTCAGCATCACCCGACAGTCCTTCTTGACATGCCCTTGTCGGTAACAATGGTGGCACTTCATCTGATATCGGTTGTTGACTGGAGGTGCGGACCTTTTAAACAGTGTAGTTTGTTTTGGTCCAAGAGCATCTCTTGTTGGTTCCTCGGATTCTTACTCCCTCCAACTTGGGCTGTCTCTCGAAGTTTACCTACACCCTCGTAGTCACGTGCTGTTCCCAGTATTTCCTCATCGGGTGTTAGATCGACAGATGTCCTTGGCGCTTGGGCGTCGTAGATTAAACCTTGACTGGACTGGAACGCTTGGTCTTCAGGATCCCCGACCAGATGAGGAGCGAAACGACTGAGTGCAGAGAGTAATTGAGCTTAGAGTTCCGTCATTTCTCTTACGAGTCCCACAATCTCGTTGTAGGTGTCACCATTTCCATTACGAGCGTTGGGTTGATCTGCCATGCTGCAATCAAACAAAGTAAATATGTTTTTACTAATTTACTTAAACAATCTGGTTAGTAATAATATTTATACCATTCCTGAAGTGTCTCGCAGAGTGCAAGAGGACCTGCGTGGGCCAACACTAAAACTTGTCACGCCCCGCTTCCCAGTATACTTGGGGGCGAGGACGTGAGCGGGTCCGCATGTGCTTAAAGCAAAGAAGAGGTACTTATTTTTTTCTGCTCCCTTCTTTGACTTAAGTACACCAAGCGTAATTAGCGAAGGCATGTCCCTGCACGCGAATTTCTCAGAAACAGCACAAATATTTATTACATTACAATACCAGCGTCCAAAGTAAACACACAAACAATTAAGGCCTAGCATGGCCGTACAATCTGTTGAAAGCAAACACACCTGAAAAATAACAATACAAATAATAAACTGAAATGTAAATGTCCCGCTCTAGCCTTCTGCGGGGAGGATCTCAATGTCTTCGTAGCTCTGGTCAGCGGGGTCCACCTCTAAAGTGGGATCCTCAAAGGTAGGGTCTTCACGGTACTCTATCTTTGAACCTAACATATATGTCATAACACGTTGAAATATATGTCAGCAATAAGCTCGGTAAGATATTTAAAGTAATGAAATGAGTTACAATTTGAAAATGACAAAAGAGCGTTAGTACACAGCTATGAATAATAAGTGCAGAAAAGTAAAGTACAAGCATGCATGGGTATTTTTGCAGTTAAAAGTAAAGTAAAACAGTTGTATGTTGAGTATTTGATTATTTGTGCACGTGATAAGTCCATGCCTGGGTAGGTGAAATGTTCTCGATACACATTATCACCGGTGGTTTTTCCCTGACGCTCCACACAATGGCTGCCTCCACCGGAGGGGCCGTAATCGTGTTCGAGACACACTCACAAACCCTACTGCAATGGACCAACCCCACCCAAAGTGTACCACCATATATTGGAACACGAGGCAGACTAGTCATATGTGACCTTACTGGAACACGAGCCAGACTAGTCACACATGACCGACGGGAGTAGCCAACTCGGCTCTTTGTGTATGTCTATTCACTGACTAAGTTTCACCCCATCTGTATTCGATGGTTATACCCCATACGTATTCGATGGTCATCACCTGTGTGTTTGTAACATACTCGGTTTTTCCAATTAGTTTACCTTGTTAACATGCAGATGGTGAAAGCAGTCCAATTAAGTAAAAAGACAATAAGCGAGACAGTAAGCGAAGTGAAACATAATATTCGGCTACCAGAATTTGACAAGCACATTGAAATCAGGTTTAGCGCTAAGTTTGAACGGCCAGATCTGCAATTCATTACTAGAAATACTTGCCTTGATGCGGGTGTGGGTGTCCAGGTGGTGGTGACGTGCGGTACGTTTTATCTGCGTCAAAGAATTGTGGCATCAGGTCTAAGGTTATCAACCAGTTATAAGATATTAAACTAACTATTAGCTTAATGTTTTATAAAACAATTTTACTTAGCTTATTATATAAAAATCTTAGCTTAGTAGCTTACAAAATCTTAACTTAATAATAATCTTAATCAAAGCTTAACTCAATTGTAATAAAAATGATACCTTTACAAAATATAACTTAATTAACTTATTAATCTATAAAGATAATTAACTTGTAACCTAAAAATCTTAACTAAATAATTTAATCAGAAGAATATCTTAACTTAATTTACTAAGCTGCTGATAATAATAATAATAATAATAATAAATAAAAACTTACATTACAACTCCCCCTTCCCCTCCTCTCATTTACTCTCCCCCTCTCTCTGCTCTCTCGTTCTCGCTTCTGTTTCTTTTTTCTTCTTCTTTTTTTCTTGCGCAGGGTGAAGGGGGTGAAGGGGGCGATCGGCGTAGATCGGAGCAGGCACGGCGGATTCGAGGTCAGGGGTGCGATCGGAGGTGGCTTCGGACGATCGACGGTGAGCGGCGCGACTTGCGTCGGGCGGTGTCTGATCGGGAGGCGGCAGCGATGCTGATGCGGCGACGCGCGGTTTGAAGGCGATGGCTGCTGCTTCGGGGTCGGGGTAGCGCAGATCGGAGGCGGGGACGCTCGGGGTGACGATGTGGCGGCGCGTGCGACGGATTCAGGCGGCGGACAGCGAGATCAGGCAGCGGCGGTTGCTCGAAGACGGTGGGCGGTGGATTGGCTCTCGACGGCTCTGATCAGTGGAGGGTGACGCCCGATGAGGCGAGATTTAGGAGGGTTGATTTGGGGGTTGGATTTGGGATTTCTATTTGGTTTTAGATTTGTGATTCTGGTTTGTTTTTGGTTTGTTTTGGGTTGTAAGGAGTTGGAGGTTGGTTGCTTGTTTGTATGGTGGAGGAGACGGTGGCTGAAGGGGTGTGATGATGGTGGAGTTGGGTTGTTGTTGCGGTGGCTGATGGTGGAGAGATGTGGGATGGCTGATGTCCATGTTGTGTTGGGTTGATGATGTTGCCGTCTGTTTCTGTGGGCTTGGTTTAAAAATGGGGAGAGGAAGGAGGAGACAGTTTGAATATGGAGTTGGTTGTGAGGTAGAGGGCTTGAAAGCTCATGTTGTATCTCACCGATTCTTTTGGTGGGATTCAATTGAGTGGGGTTAGGGTTAGGTTAAAGTAACTAGATAGAAGTAATTAAGAAGACAATGGTAATTAGTAGTTTAGAAAAAAATTAGTAAAAAAATAAGTTAGTTAAAAGAAATAAGTAAATGGTAAGTGTAATTTAGGAAAAGTAATTTAGTAAAAATAAATTAGTAAAAAGTGATACGTAATTTTTGATTTAAATTAGTATAAAAGTAATAAGTTAATTAAAATTAAATTTTTAGTTAAAAGTGATTAAAATCATTTAGTAGCGAATAGTTAAATAGTAATTAACTCTTAATTAAAAGTAATTAGTAATTTAAAAAAAATAATTACGATTTAACAGATTTAAAATTACGCTACGGTAAAACTGAAAACAACGACGCACTCGCATCGACGCACGGACGGAAAATTCTCTCGGACAAAAATAACTGAATCGACAAAGTAAAACACAGGCACACAACAATCAAAATGCGACTAGAAAACAGGCCGTTACACTATTCACCCCCTCTAGTGTGTGTAGCTCCGCAGGGTCCTAACAAAACCCATTGGCCGATTTGCACATCAAAATGTGGATGAACTCGTTCGCTTCAAGAGCGCAATGAAATGTCGTCATCGCCTTTGCATTAAACTTTATCTAGTCCTTCGCCTTTGTTCTTTCTGCTACAGGCTTTTCGGGCTTTTCAAATGGAGACTCTATAATGTCCCAAAGCTCTTGACCCTCCAACTAAATCATCATCTTCACCTTCCAAGATGGATAATTTGTGCCATTGAAGAGCAGTGGTCGAACAGTGGATAACCCTTCCTAGTGGGATAGTGACGAAGCTTTAAATTCCATAGTGGACGCTTTTGTGCTTTCAACCCGGGCGCTAGCCCAGGCGGGCACGCGCCCGCTTGGGCACATGCACGAACCCGGGTGCCAGCTCGGGCGGGCCCGGACTACGGGCACACGCCCAAGCCCGGGTGCGCCCGAGCAGCAACCAGGGAGGGACCTATTACTTGAGGGGTCTATAGACCCCTTTGGGACTGTGTTGGGTGGACTTCGACGACTTGTTTGAGGGGTCAAATGACCGCAAAATTGAGTGTCGTCTGTTTCTATGCGATCTCCGTGTGAAGCTCTTTGAAATGATATGCTATTTTACTTCTTGTGCTTAACGAAGAGTGAGAATAAATTACTCAAAGTTTAGTCCTTAAATGGGAAAACTTGAGTTAATAGGGATTCAAAATTTTAGTTCCATACCGGATATGTTATTGATGTGAAGGCTCAGCTCACTCACCAAGCCTAGATCAAGAGAGCTCATCCTAATTAAGTGAGCAAACCTAAATCTAAAGGCGACCAAAATTTTAGTTCATCCTTTTCCTCTTTATTCACTCTTTCTGGTTCTAGGAAAACTTTGAAGGGAATTCAGATCTGATCCGAAACTTAAAACGTGGTTCCAGCTAAGGTGAAACTTTTTAGGGCACGTGGTCGGCTTTAAGACGAGCTGTTGCGAAAGCTTCGGGACGTCGCCATAAGGATATTATTTTTGCGACTGTAAAAACAAAGGTATGTTTTTTAGAATTTAATTTTAATAGCAGTTAATATTAGATTTATTTTTGTGAGGTCGGTTTGCCTCCCTCCTTAGATAGTAATGGACATGCAAATGGTTTTTATTCCATATGGGTTTTCATAAAAAAGCATTTTTGAGATTTTTTCTTCCGCTGCTTCCCACGTCTGCTAAGCATAGGGCTAAACGATGGGAAAAGCCATATGAAAGCCTGTTCAAAACCCTTCACATAGTGTGTGAAAAGTTGTCTGAGAATCTGTCCAAAAGTCACTTCTCTCATTGCCCGAGAGAATATTTATAGGCAATGGCTTCTCAGGGACGTTAGAGGGTAATGTCCGAGCTTTAATTCCGCTTTTATGGCTTTTGGCCTGAGCTGTAGGTATTGATGACGAGCTTACGGTCGGTCATTGGATGCATGGATTATGACCGACGCATTAACCGATGGAGCGCAACTGTTAGTAGAGCTGTTGCTTTGAATGGGGAGATGGTTGGCCTCGTGCGGAGGCCAGAACTGTGGGCTTTATTGGGCTCGTTCGTTCAAACAATTAACTGAGCCGTCGTCGGACCAGTAGTACTGTATCAATACTATTATTGAGATCTATATAAGAAAATGAATGCTCATTTTTTCTTGCAAAGATAGCGAAAGACTTAAATTCTTCATCAACAAATATGAAGAAAGTATATTGTCGAGAAATTCAGAAATATATAGAAATTAAGAATGTGTGTTGTGAGTTGAGGGAGGCCTTTGGCCTCCCTCCCCTCATCATCCCTCCATTACTCCCCACTTAGTTAGTGGGGAGTCCCTTGGACTCCTAATCTATTAAGGAAATGAATATATAGAGAGCCATGGCTTGTGCCATGGCTACTCCTGATGAGAGATTGTTTACTCTCTTCTCTAAAATCTTTCAACACGTTATCAGCACGTCTGCTCGTCTATTTTGAGCTATTATTCTCGTCTCCCCTCAAAAACCCTTCCCCTACGTGCTAAGGAATCTCTGGTTGCGGCTGTACGTTGCGGCATTCCTCTTGGGCGTGTTCGGAGCGTGGAATTTTCTCTCTACGGATCTTCTAATTTTTCGATCAGCCCTAGATTTTTAACCTAGAGGTAATAGCCGTCGATCACGTAGATAGTTACCAACAAATTTTTGATTTAGATATGATTTTTCACAACCTAATTTAGGCTTGTTTCAAATCTGTTATATACATTATCAAATATTTGATACAATAAAAAAAAAATATATATATATATATATATATATATATATATATATATATATATATATATATATATATAATAAACAAATTTTTTTAACCCCCGAAGGGGGCTCTATCGCTGTCAACCCCCCCCCCCCCCCGGCGGCGGGGATATTCCTGTCACCGCCCAGCGTCCCCCTAGACGCGGGGGGCTCTTCCATCACCGCCCCCCGGAGGGGGGGCTCTTCCGTCGCCGACCCCCCGAAGGGGGGGCCTGTTCCGTCGCCGCCCCCCGGGAAGGGGGGCTCTTCCGTCGTCGACCCCCCGAATGGGGGGCTTTTCCGTCGCTGGCCCCCCCGGAGGGGGGCTCTGTCCTCGCCGACCCCCCCTGAAGGGGGGGCTCTGTCGTCGCGGCCCCCCCAAGCAGCGGGGGGGCCTCCGACAAATAACCCCCCTGACAGCAGTGGGAGGAGGCGATAACCCCCCCTGACAGCGGGGGGGCTCAGGCGATAACCCCCCGACGGCGATGGGGGGTTTCGCATCTCCCCCCCGAAGGGCTGTCATCCGAGCGCCTGAGATCCGAGCTCTGAGATCTGAGCGCCTGAGATCCGAGCGCCGACATAGGGGATGTTTCTGCGCCGGAGTTATCACGCCCCCTCCTGTCGAGGGAGTTCGTCGGAATGACTCCCTGAGTTCGCGCAGCCCCCTCCCACCGCCTCGCTACCTCCCCCCGGTCAGGGGAGGGCTCTTCACCCGCTATGCTTTTCACTACAAGAATTCGAAGAGGCCGATGGTTGAAATCTTTGGGGAAATGAGGAGGATTAAGCCCAGATGTCTGGAATTTTTTGGAATTTGCGAGTTACACAGAAAGACGAGGAAGATTGACAATTTTATTGGGCCGTTTATTGGGCCTGAAGCCCAGTACATAAACAATTACAATTAAAATGATTTTCATTTTACTTATGGGCCTATGCTAGTAGATGGGCTGTTTATTGGGCCTGAAGCCCGGTTTATAAATGAAAATAAGTTTTATGGGCCAGCAGCCCCATTTAGATTAACAATTAATTTTGACTAGCAAAATGGTGCTAGAAGCCCAGTTAATCCAATTTTACTTTTAAATGTGTTTGTTAAGATTTTGAAACTGGGCCTGAAGCTCAAATATTAACAATATTTTTATTTGACTTATTGGGCCTGAAGCCAAGTTAATTCAATTGCAATAATTATTTTGTTAATTTTTGACAAATGGGCCTGCAGCCCAAATGTTAATAATATATTAAAATGATTAATATGTATGGGCCTGCAACCCCATTCAAACTATTAATTTATTTTAATTCCTTGTTATGGGCCTGTCGCCCGGACTTTCATATTGCTAAAAATATAACACTCTTGCATTATTATTAATTTATGGAATATTAGGATTTTTTCAAAATATAATTATCTTAAGGATCCTGCGACCGCTCTGCCGTTATTCAACTAACCTAACGGTGTATGACGTCTCCCCGTGGTCCGAGAGATTATTATTTTTATAGTCACTTTTTCCATATTATATATATGCCTGTGTTATATGCCTGCGTGGTTGTTTCTTTTATGCATGTAGCATATTTTAAACTGCGTGGATGTTTATATAAGCTAAAATGTGATTTTTGGGATCGGCCAGTTTGATAGCCTTTATATTCCTTGCAATTTTATTTTCTTTTTGAGAGAATTTGTAAGTGAGGATTATATGTAGTTATGCCAAAGACCGGTGTACCGACAAATGAAGACGGAAGCGAAAATTGGAAAATATAGGGACCCATTCTGGGTTTCCAAGTTGTATTTTTCTTTTCTTTACGGACTGTATTTTCGGACTTTGGACTTTGTATGTCTTTGGGTATCTGGCCGATCCCCACATTTTACTTATTTTATTTTTATGCGTGAATTTCAATTTTAATTAATGCATGCCTATTTTAAATTGAGTAGATAAATGGCAAAATTGGCAAGCGTCGATTTCGAGGTCCTTGATTCTGCAGGGAAAAATTACCTGAGTTGGCGAGTGGACCTAAAGTTCCACTTGCGTTCGATGGCCCTCCTTGGCTCCATTTTGGCTCCTCCATCGGTCCCAGCAGCGGCCGATGCTTCTGCTACATCTAGCAACAGCACTCCTACCACTGTCTCTGATGTGGATAAGGCGAAAGCCATAATCTACAATGGGAAACATATAGATCGGACCTTAAAGGCCGAATACTTAACGGTAGAGTACCCAAAGGAACTGTGGACAACCCTGGAGGCACGGTATAAACATCAAATTGATGTTATATTATCCCGTGCCAGTTATGAGTGGGAAAACCTCAGACTTCAGGACTATAACTCCGTCACTGAGTATAATTCTGCACTTCATAAATATCACATCACGCCTGAAGTTGTGCGGTGAAGAAGTGACAGAGCAACGCATGTTGGAAAAGACATTTACCTCATTTCACGAGAAAGATGTAATCCTCATGCAACAGTATCGTGAACGCAACTTCACAAAATTCTCTGATCTGATCTCTTACCTCCTTAGGGCAGAGCAGAATCGAGATTTACTGCTCGCCACTCATAATTTACGACCAGCTGGCATTGCATCAATCCCTCAAGCCCACCACGTTTCTCCCCAGAAGTGGAAAAACAAGAAGAAGGCTAAAAATAACTAAGGGAAATCTGTGATGAAGAATGGACGAGGAGCAGAACCCCCGTCCAAGAGAAACTTCCCATGGAAGCGAAAGAACACTGACCAAGTGTCACTTCCTAATAAGAACTGGGAGGATAAATGTCATAGATGCGGCATGACTGGCCATTGGTCCAGAAACGGCCGCACTCCTCGCCACCTCCAGGAACTATATTAGGCAAGCCAGAAGTCTATGCCTGAAACAAACTTGGTGACTATTTAGCCACCAACGATGTTTACTGCAAAAGACTTCGAGAACGACGACCTGCTCGATTAAGCTTCATCTTTTATCTATGCATTTAAAATTCCATGTAGCTTCGTCTTTAATTTGCATAAGTACGAACTTTTATTTTGAATGTCTTTTTTCATTTAATTAAATAAAATTTCGTTTTGCTTATATAGATGAAGTATGGAATATTGTGGACAGTGCCTCGTTGCACTGGTGTAGCATTGAAATTGCTCCTACATACAACGAGACTATAAGATGCAAATTCTCCTCTTAAACATATATGAAATTTCCAATTTTCAAGGATATTTCTTTTAACAAAAATAACTTGAAAATTGTGGATAATATATATTGAATATCAATATGTAACTCGTCAAGAGAATGGCCAGAAGACCATCTACTTACGATTTCATTGGACCCCCGTCGGGCCCCTATAATTACATATATTCATCCTATATAAAGCCAAATTGACTGAGCACCAGAAGTGCCTTTCTTTGCCATAGTTTTTAACTCTGACAAAATGGACTTGGTCATCCTGGATCAGCGATGATGAACACATCATCGAATGAATCCATTGGAGAACCTGAAGATTCTTCAAAAGGTTGAGATTCCTTGTCCCCCCTTTGTCATAAGGGAAAACTAATAGAGAGACCTTCCCTCCTAAAAGTGTGATTAGAGTCTCCTGGCTTCATTGAGAGAATACAGGGTGATCTTTGCGGGCATATTCACCCCGCAAGTGGCCCATTTTCGGTACTTCATTACTGTACTGATATATGCATATACTAGATGGTCTTATATGTGCCTTTATATTCACTCGCAACCTAGCTTTCTCAAAAGCTTATAATGTGGGTGAATTTACTACACATATCATTCAAGATTTCTGCCAAGCAACTGGCATTGAAATTGAAAATCCTGCAGCATGTTCATACTCATAATGGGTTAGTAGAGTCTCTGGTAAAGAGACTCCAATGGATTTCACGTCCATTGTAAAATCACAGTTGCCTATTGATGTTTAGGGACCAATACACTGCATTCCGCATCGCTTATCACGATACGGCCCGCTTGTTGCCATATCTTATTGCTGATGCTGCTTGCTTATGGTTTGCCACCAAGTCTTGATAAATGTGAATTTGATGAGCAAAATCTCATTGAAATAGGCATGCAGTCTACAGAAGCTTGAAGCTTCTGAGACCATATCATGGGACACAAAAGTCCTCATCTCGTTATGATCCGCATACTTTTTCTGTGTGAAGTTGAGATCTAGAAGATCCTTCACATTTAGACTAAAGTACATCAATTGACGGATAAATTTGCGGACAACCATAAGATTGTTCGTTCACACGTCCCTGCTGCCAACACGCCAGCTAGGATTGACATTCCCAAAGATGGAACCAATCCACCTGCAGCAGAATTGGCTGTACCTCAATTGAAAAGAGGACGCCTGCCAGGTTCAAAATATAAAATTCCTCAAAAGAGGAAGTTTCCTGGATATATTAAAATGATCCAACCACAGGATGATGAGCTCAGACCATCAACCTCTCCCCTCCTAATTTCCCCTGCAGAGGAAACAACAGGAGACAAATTATTATATTACGTACGTACTGGAGAGGTACTGGACAGATATAGCACAGTCGTCGTCGACGGTTTTGCTTGCGCTATTGCCGTTCACGTCGCTGAATACGACGATGACGTCTACCCACTTTTCTATAGCGCAAACGCATAGATTGGCCAAAGTGGGACGAGGCAATAAGAGTAGAGCTGGACTCACTCTTGAAAAGCAAAGTCTTTGGACCATTAGTCCATACACCTGAATGTGTAAAAACCTGTGGACTATAATTCGGATTTCTTAAAGAAATTGAAATGAAGAAAATGTGATCATTTTCCTACTAAGCCTAAACTTCTCTGAAAAAGCCAATAAATGCAGTTCATGGACGTTGTGACTGCATATATATACGGCAATATAGATATTGAGATCTATATAAAACTTCCAGAATGGTATACTCTACCCCCAGAGATGAAAGAGAGACGTAGAAACGTCTTCTCCATAAAGGCTACAAAGATCATTAGTTGATCTTAAGCAGTATTCTGCCCGTGTATCTTTTACGAAAGATCGTTGACAGGATTTGTGATATTCACCATATATGTGGTCGACTTAAAGCTAATAGGATTTCCTGCAGAGACCATTGAGATATCAGATAGCTTTAAGCATACCTTGGAAATGAAAAACCTAGGTATAACAAGGTATTATCTCGGCTTATATGTTTAACACCTTCGTGGTGGAACCCTTTAATATCTTTCATACACCTGGAGTTTATGAAGAATGATGTCCATTTGCAACATATTAAAAATGTATGCTTATTTATGACACCTTCCAGTAGCTGAAAGAGGGGGAGGACATCCTAGGTCCCGAAGAGCCTAGCTCTAGTGTACTTGTTACACTTCTTTATCTGGCCAACTGCACGTATCTTTGATAGAACGTCTCCAGTAAAGTTGTTAACCAGATACAGTGTTGTCCTGGAGAGCAACACTAGACCAAGGATAATGTAACGACCGGTGTTTGTAATAAATATATTATATGAATAATATTGAATTTCCCTTCCTTGTATGTTTTCCTCGGTTGAATCCTCACATTTTAGCTTAAATAACGCCGTAATTCTAGAGTTAGAACGATCCTAGAAGCCATAGAATCTTTCCCGAAGCTTCGCGCTTCGTTTCGGCACTTCTGGTGCATCTTAGTTGGTTCACGAAGGAGAACCAACCGACTAGAATGAGATCTAGTCGGTCGGCAATCCTTCATGGACCGACTAGTTCATCGTATTAAAAATAGCTGATTTACTGTTTGTCGTTAGTCGGTCTAAGTTCAACCTTCGACCGACTAGTTCTCAAACTAGTCGGTCAAACATTGTACTCAGACCGACTAATTCTGAGTTTCACTGAACAGTAGAGTTACTGTTTGTCGTTAGTCGGTCTAAGAACGATTTCCGACCGACTAGGTTGCAAACTAGTCGGTCAGCTGTTGTTCTTCAACCGACTAATTCTTGTACAGTCTTTTCTACAGTAGTTACTGTATATTTTTAGTCGGTTAAGAGTTGCTCTTCAACCGACTAGTTCTAATTCTCTTCTTGTACCTTTTGGTTGCATTTTAGTCGGTCAACGTTGGTCGACCGACCGACTAGTTCTTAAACTAGTCGGTCACCAGTTGTGCTCTGACCGACTAATGTAGTCGACCTGTACCAAAACCTATTCTCGGTTTGCCATTTAGTCGGTCTACGTTAGACGACCGACCGACTAGTTCTTAAACTAGTCGGTCAACCACTCTTCTTTGACCGACTAGTTGACCCTGAAACCCTAGATCTATTTTCCAGCCGCCATTTTATTTTTATTTAATCCGTCGATTCCTTCATTCTTCATTCATTCTTTCTGAGCCAAGATCATTCACAAATCATCCCTAATCTTCCCCAAATCATTTCCTTCATCCTCGGAGGTTCTTTCTCGCTGTATCTTGTGCCGGATACCGATCTAGGTCGCCGAGATCTCGTTTTTCGGCCGTAGTTTCCCGGGATCGTTCTTCGTCACCAAATCAAGATCCGTTTTGGTGTCTTCCATCTGCTACTCTACGGTTAGTAATCCTAATCTTGTAACCTCTATTAACCCACACCGTAAACTAGAAACCCTAAATTAAAAATGGATTATTAGACATAGGATTTCAATGCAAAACGATTTAGAACTTCCGTCTAATCTTTATTTTGCCATAAACAACGAATTCATCTACCGTATGACATCGTTCTCGTTACTCACGTCGATCAATAATTCGGTACCAGGCAAGAGAAACTTGCCAACCCTTCTTTAGGCCATGTTTTTAGGCCAATTCTTGTACTAGCGTGAAAGAGACTAGATCGTGAAATGATAGCGATCTAGGCGCAACTTTGAGATCTAGCTTGACAACGAAGCTAGATCCGACACCTTGCCATATCATTCATGCATAGATATCTGCCATGTTTAAATTCCTTAACTGTACGCATTTGAATTGTTAACTGCCATGCATTGCATCTTACATGTCATCCTAGTTAAACTTGCATCGTAGCACACGCTACACTACATGTACCAAATCCGTGTTTCCGTGTTACCGGCTAGGCACCCGTTATGCGGGCATAACCCTACGCCATCCGTGTTAAAAACACTTCCTGGCTCGTGATCCAGAAGCGAGCATTCCGTGTTCGGGGGTAATGCCCTGGCTCGACACACGTGGAGGGGTAGGGATAAACGATCACTTGAGTGTAAGAGTTGGCCCGTACAGCCACTCTAGCCAAAGGGCGGAATCTCTGTGCACGACGTGATTACAATTCCAGTACTTGTCTTTTACTTGTTTACTTGCCTTGCCATGTCATTTGCCATGCTATATCATGCCATACTTTACTTTAGAACTGCTAGGTTGCTTTACTTTCATAGTTGTCATACTTTACTTTAGAACTGCTAGGTTGTTTCCTTCTATAGTTTCCTTGCACAAGTCTTTTTAGACTTGCTGACATGTGCCCCTTCTCTTTGGGTGACGCATGTTAGTTGCTGAGCCAGAGACAGTTGCGGAGGGTGACGAGTTCGTGGAGTTCGTGCCCGAACCTGTTGGTGACGTGGAGTACGAGGACACCGGTGATCAATCTGAGAGATCTTCCGTACTCTTCTTTTGTTAGCTGTGGTTGTCGGTGAGTAGCACCGTTTTGTTAGATTCTGTTGGCCATGCTAGGCCTTTTGCTTTTGACTCTTTTGTTGCCTGGTGCCATTTCTGGTTGTTGGACCTTTTGTTGGACTATGAGTTGGAATAATGTTATATTATTGTCTCTCTTTTCCTATTATTGTTATTGTTGTTCTGAGTCACATTACAGGGACCTGCTACTTCGTTTTATTTGACGCTTATCGGACTTGCGGCTTTGCAGCTTCAAGTCCGTGCTGACCTTCTCACGCTTCGCCTCCATGTTTTTGGGAAGGGGGGCATGACATGTTTCTTTGGTGGCCCATGCAGGTCCATTTTTTTTCTGTTACTGTGACTTAATCGGAATGACAATAAGAATTATAGAAGGTTCAATAAACAAAAAAATTTCAACACCGTGCCTTAGGCTAAGAGTCTGATCTATTCCGTTTTCCTGTGTCAATAGATGGCTGGGAGACGGAATACCCGTGGTGGTGGTGGTGTGCCCCCTCGCGACCAGGAGCCGGACCGAGAGCCCACCACCGGGGAGATGATGAGGATGATGCATCAGATGATGCAGGTGCAGCAAGAAATTCTGCAGACTGTCCGGAATGTTCCGCCTGCTCGTGCAGCGTCGGTTGTTCAGGCTGCCCCTCGCTTCGAGCCCAGAGCGAAGCAATTTCGGGAGCTGGGTCCCGCTTACTTTGATGGGACCGAGGGACCCCTGGCTGCAGATGAATGGACCAGGAACATGGAAGACAATCTGAAGATGTCGAAGGTCGACCCGACTGGATGGGTTGATCTCGCAAAGCGGCAGCTGAAGAATAACGCACGGAACTGGTGGGATGCCGAGGAGGAGTTGTTGGAGGAGCCTATTACTTGGGCTACCTTCAAGCCCAGGTTTGATGAGGAATATTTTCCTAAGGCCGCCAGGAGGGAAATGGCTCAGCGCTTCATTGATTTGAAGCAAGGGAATTTGACGGTGGACCAGTACCACCAGAAATTTACGAGGCTGAGTCGTTTTGCACCGAAGATGGTGCAGGATGCTGAGGAGAGAGCCCAGAGGTTTCTGCAGGGGCTTTCTTTGGATCTGCAGAGCTATGTCACTTCTTCTGATGCGGAGACTTACCAGAAGGTTCTAATTACGGCGAAGAGGCAGGAAAGGATTGTGAATCAGAAGAGGGGACGGTTTTCTGACACTGGGAAGAGGCCTATGGAGCAGGCCAGGGCAGTGGTGAGACCAGGGCACGGGCCCAACCAGCCTGTGCAGTTCAAGAGGCCCGGAGGACCTCCTACCTTGAAGACTTGCAATTTCTGTGGCAAGACGGGGCATGTCAAGGAGCAGTGCCGGAAGATGCTGGGGCAGTGTTTGGTTTGCGGTGATCCTGCGCACACAATGAAGGACTGCCCGAAGTCGAAGCAGCCGTGGAGGGCACCTGTTGCAGCTCAGTCGTTGCAACAGAGGGCACCTGTTCCTGCTGGACGTGGAGCGCCTCTCGTTCCTCAGAGGCAGGCTTTTCAGCAGGCTGTCTAGCCGAGGCGACATGCATTTCTGATGACTGCTGCTGAGACCGAGACGCTGGATGAGGTTATCGCAGGTAACTTTCTATCTAGCTGTTTCCTTCTTAGTCAGTTTGGTTGTTAGATTTGATTAGTTGTTTGCATATGATTGTTTGCTAGAATAGAATTTGATTGTTAGACTGTCTGTTAGGTGTGATTTTGGTCTACGCTTTTCCTGCATGAGATCTCTTTGACTCTGGTGCATCCATGTGCATCATTTCTCGGAGCTTCGTGGAGAGGCATTCCTTGTCGACTTCCCCTCTTCCCCAGAGTTGGAACATCGTCACAGGGAATGGTGTGATTTCGGTGCATCGTGGGTGCAATTCTTGCCCGTTGGTGGTCTGTGGACACGATCTGTATGCTGACTTTATTGTCCACGACATCATCAACTACGATGCAGTGCTTGGGATGGATTGGCTTGCGAGCTTCTATTCCACGATCGACTGTCGGTGGAAGAAGGTGGTGTTCGAGATTCCCGGACATCCTGTGTTTGAGTTCAGTCATGGTAGCAGTTCGCTTGGTCTGGCCAGGTTTCGGGCCAAGCCGGTGGAGGCTGTGGCTATGCTGATGGAGCAGGGTAGGCCTGCTGTAGTGCGTGATTTTGATGACGTCTTCCCCGAGGAGATGTCTGGACTGTCGCACGATCGAGCTCTGGAATTTTCTATTGACCTGATTCCGGGAGCGCAGCCCATTTCAAAGGCACCTTATCGTATGGCTCCGGTGGAATTGGAGGAGTTGCGGAAGCAGCTGGACGAGCTTTTGCGGAAGGGTTACATTAATCCCAGTGTGTCTCCGTGGGGAGCACCGGTCCTGCTGGTGAAGAAGAAGGACGGTTCACGTCGCATGTGCGTGGATTATCGAGGGCTGAATGCGGTGACTGTGAAGAATAAGTACCCATTGTCGCGGATTGATGATTTTTTTGATCAGCTGGGAGGATCGAGGGTATTCTCCAAATTGGACCTGAGGAGTGGATATCACCAGCTGAAGGTGAGGAAAGAGGATATTCCGAAGACGGCTTTCAGGACGAAGTATGGTCACTACGAGTTCGTGGTCATGCCTTTTGGTGTGACCAATGCGCCCGCAGTATTTTATGAACCTGATGAACTTGATCTTCTATGACTATTTAGATAAGTTTGTCATTATCTTCATTAATGACATTCTGATATATTCTAAGTCGGAGGAGGAGCATGCGTCGCACTTGAGGACGGTATTGGAGATTCTGAGGAGGCATCGGTTGTATGCCAAGTATTCGAAGTGCGAGTTCTGGCTGGATAGAGTGGCTTTTCTGGGGCATGTGGTGACTGGTGATGGGATTTCGGTGGATCCTGAGAAGATTCGGGCTATCAGAGAATGGACTGTTCCGCAGTCAGCGTCTGAGATCCGGAGTTTCCTTGGACTTGCAGGTTATTACCGGCGATTCATCAAGGATTTCTCCAGTATTGCCGAGCCGATGACCAGGTTGACGCGGAAGGATGTATCTTTTGATTGGTCCATTGGATGTGAGGAAGCTTTTGGTGTTCTGAAGGAGCGGATGACGTCTGCCCCTGTTCTTGCTGTGCCCGACCGGAGTGGAGGATTTGAGATCTTTTGCGATGCTTCTGGCAAAGGTCTTGGATGTGTGTTGCATCAGCATGGGCACATGGTCGCGTATGCTTCTCGTCAGCTTAAGGCTAATGAGAAGAATTACCCGACGCACGATTTGGAGTTGGCTGCTGTTGTGTTTGCGCTGAAGATTTGGAGGCACTTCTTGCTGTGTGAGAAAGTGAAGATTTTCACCGATCACAAAAGCTTGAAGTACATTTTCACGCAGAAGGAGCTCAACATGCGACAGCATCGGTGGTTGGAGCTCATGGCGGACTATGAGATCGAGTTGCAGTATCACCCGGGTAAAGTGAATGTGGTTCCTGATGCGTTGAGTAGGCTTCCGGCGGTGATGTTGTTGACTTCGCGGTGGAGATTGCAGCAGGATTTTTGCGAGTCTGGAGTTGAGGTGGTTCTGCCTGGAGAGGCTTCTTCATTGATGTGTATGCAGATACAGTCGACGATCGTGGATCGGATCAAGGCTGGGCAGAGTGGTGATCCGAAGTTGGTAAAGATTCGAGAGATGGTGGAAGCGGGTCTACGGACTGATTTCGTGATTCACGAGGATGGCTCGCTGAGGTTTGGAGCCAGGTTGTGTGTGCCTGCGGGAGATATCAGAGAGGAGCTGTTGGTGGAGGCACACAGTTCGCCGTATTCTGAGCATCCTGGTGGGACCAAGATGTACAAGGATCTTCGTTTGAATTTCTGGTGGCATGGGATGAAGAGGAGCGTGGCTCAGAGCGTGGCCAAGTGCTTGGTTTGCCAGCAGGTTAAAGCGGAGCATCAGCGTACGGCGGGGTTGCTACAACCGCTTCCGATTCCGGAGTGGAAGTGGCAACACATCACTATGGACTTCGTGACTGGACTACCTCGGAGTCCGAAGCAGAATGACGCGATTTGGGTGATCGTAGACCGATTGACCAAATCCACGCACTTTATTCCGTTCCGAGTATGACAGTCCACTGAGGCGCTGGCGAGGAGATATATGGAGGTAAACTCTTTTATTTTCCATTTTCATTTCCTTTCCCTGGAATAGTTAGTGATGTAACGTGTTCGTGCAGGAGATCGTTCGACTGCACGGAGTCCCTGTGAGTATCGTGTCGGACAGAGACATGAGATTCACGTCTCAGTTCTGGCAGAGCCTGCAGAAGAGTTTGGGTACGAGTCTGAGTTTCAGCACGGCGTACCATCCGCAGACGGATGGCCAGTCCGAGAGGACGATTCAGATCTTGGAGGACATGCTGAGGGCGTGTATGTTGGATTTTAAGGGTTCGTGGGAGGACCATCTACACCTGGTGGAGTTCTCTTATAATAACAGCTTCCAGGCGAGTATTGGCATGGCACCATTCGCTGCGCTATACGGTAGGAAATGTCGATCGCCACTGAGTTGGGATGACGTTGGAGATCGGGAGCTGTTGGGACCTGAGATGATCGTGGAGGCTGTGGATGTTGTCAGGAACATACGGGAGCGGCTGAGGATTGCTCAGGACCGTTTTAAGCATTGGGCTGATGCGAAGCGGCGTCTGTTGGAGTTTCAGCCTGGTGACCACGTGTTTCTGAAGATTTCCCCGAATCGAGGAGTGATTTGCTTTGGGAAGCGCGGGAAGCTGAGCCCGAGATACATTGGACCGTTTGACGTCCTGGAGAGGGTTGGCGAGGTAGCCTACCGCTTAGCCTTGCCGCCATCTTTGGTTGGAGTTCACGACGTCTTCCATGTGTCGCAGCTTCGTCGTTATGTTAGCGATCCGTCTCACGCTGTGGATTTCTCGGAGATCACCATTCGCCCTGATCTGACGTATGACCAGCTACCAGTTCAGATTTTGGACAGGCGTCAGAAGTCACTTTGGAACAAGACCGTAAATCTTGTGAGGGTGATGTGGCGACACGGCTCGCCAGGAGAGTCTACTTGGGAGAGGGAAGATGAGATGCGTGAGCGCTACCCACTTTTGTTCCCTGACACGTGAATGTTAGGAAATTCCGAGGGCGGAATTTTTCTTAAGGTGGGGAGGATGTAACGACCGGTGTTTGTAATAAATATTTTATATGAATAATATTGAATTTCCCTTCCTTGTATGTTTTCCTCGGTTGAATCCTCACATTTTAGCTTAAATAACGCCGTAATTCTAGAGTTAGAACGATCCTAGAAGCCATAGAATCTTTCCCGAAGCTTTGCGCTTCGTTTCGACACTTCTGGTGCATCTTAGTTGGTTCACGAAGGAGAACCAACTGACTAGAATGAGATCTAGTCGGTCGGCAATCCTTCATGGACCGACTAGTTCAACGTATTAAAAATAGCTGAGTTACTGTTTGTCGTTAGTCGGTCTAAGTTCAACTTTCGACCGACTAGTTCTCAAACTAGTCGGTCAAGCATTGTACTCAGACCGACTAATTCTGAGTTTCACTGAACAGTAGAGTTATTGTTTGTCGTTAGTCGGTCTAAGAACGATTTCCGACCGACTAGGTTGCAAACTAGTCGGTCAGCTGTTGTTCTTCAACCGACTAATTCTTGTACAGTCTTTTCTACAGTAGTTACTGTATATTTTTAGTCGGTTAAGAGTTGTTCTTCAACCGACTAGTTCTAATTCTCTTCTTGTACCTTTTGGTTGCATTTTAGTCGGTCAACGTTGGTCGACCGGCCGACTAGTTCTTAAACTAGTCGGTCACCAGTTGTGCTCTGACCGACTAATGTAGTCGACCTGTACCAAAAACTATTCTCGGTTTGCCATTTAGTCGGTCTACGTTAGACGACCGACTGACTAGTGTTGAGTATTGGACTCCCCGGATTTGGTTTTGGATGATGAGCAAACATAAATATATCATGAACTAACAGTTTGTGAGCGCAGTTATGGAGATCGTCGCCAAAATACCACACACAACAAAAGCGACGTCTCAAGACTTCTCAATACGCGTGATCGTATGCCTGAAGCTTCGTTGAAGCTCGAGGAGCAATATTGAAGTCAAGAGGAATGAAGATTGAAGCTTTGAAGACGGTTCGTAAGGTTTATTTTATAGTCTTCTAGCTTCATAGATTAGAATGTTAAGCCTTGAGTAGGACTTACTTTATAATCTTCATTTCGCTCATATCTTAGAGCTAGGATATTCTTAGAAGCCATTAGAAACTTTCCCGAAGCCTATCGATCTTTCCCTCGGCTTCGAGTGCATGTTAGTTGGTTCATGAAGGGTCACCAACCGACTAGATGACGATCTAGTCGGTCGGCAACTCTACTTAAACCGACTAGTTTGCCTTCTCTAATTCAGCTCTTTCTATGACTACAGTTAGTCGGTCAAAGAAGAGTCACCGACCGACTAGATGACGATTTAGTCGGTCAGTAATCCTTCTTAGACCGACTAGTTGTGTTCAGTCTTTTTCAGCCTGAGCTACTGTTTCGAGTTAGTCGGTCAAAGAACGTTTACCGACCGACTAGTTGAGAAACTAGTCGGTCAGCATTTGTTCTTAAAACCGACTAAGTCATCTTGAAGTCAACCTATCCTATTTCGACGTTAGTCGGTCAAAGATCATTCACCGACCGACTAGTTGGGAAACTAGTCGGTCGGCAAGTCTTCTTAGACCGACTAGTTGTCTTTGCCTGGAACTTCACCTTTTGGCTGTTCAGCTGTTAGTCGGTCCATGTTGAATCACCGACCGACTAGTTGATGAACTAGTCGGTCAGTGATCCTTCTTAGACCGACTAGTCTGCTTCAGATTTAGATCCGTTGGAGTTTTGAAAGCGACGTTTCTCTCTCTCTTTTCTCTTGATCCTTTAAATACCTGAAGGGGTTATTTTCATAGGATCTCAAGGCTGCTATTTCAGAGTTCTATTGATTCAAAGAGAAGCTTTCAACTCTCATCTTCAAGCTCTCCCATTCTCAAGAATCTCTCCCTCACTCTTATTCCTCAAGAGAGATTCATTGATTGTGAGCCTTCCAAGCCAAGGGCTTGATTCTAGGTCATCCATCTCATCCCTAGGCTTCCATTGCTGGTCATCTTCTTGAAGCTAGGGTTTGGTGACTCTTCCTCCATCAAAATCCTCTTTGCCCTAATTTGGTAAGAAATCTCAAGGCATAGGTATTTTGTTGGTAAGCATTTCATTTCAGTTATATTTGAATTGTATACTCTCGGTTGTGAGAGGTTTTGCGTGATCCCGGGTTGTGGGAGTCATGGTCATCGATTGTAGGTCGATTGCACTTGTGAGGTTTTCGCAAGTGTTCATATTGGAAATCTTGAGTTAGGGTTTCTAACTCAAGTATCCGGAAGGGATCCGGGTGGTTGGGACGTAGGATCACCGGGAACAAGTCGGGGAGACTTGGGTGGATCCGAACCCATTAATCCATTGTGTTTGCGTTTGCATTATTTCTTGATTGTTGTTATTCCGCATTGTTGTTTGTTAATTGCACGATAATTAGGAATAACACTCCTTATTATTTAAAAGTACTATTCACCCCCCCTCTAGTACATGTGCAGTAGCTTCCCAGGGCACTACAATTGGTATCAGAGCCAAGTTCAAAGCTACACATAGCCAAGGTTCAAAGCTGTGACGAACAACGACTACAACGTCTTCAGGAACCGCGATGGAGCTTCTTCAGTTATGGAAGGACTATCCTCAGTCAGGCCTCCACACTTCAACGGTACCAACTATGGGTACTGGAAATGCCGGATGCAAATTTTCCTCCGGAGCGCTTCACTATGGAGAGCCACCATGACGGAGTATGTCGAGCCTTCCGAAGAAGATTTTGCGAAGTGGACTCCCGCGGAGGTCGCCGCGGAAGTAGCAAATGCCAAGGCAATGAATGCCTTGAATTGTGCGTTGGAGCCCGAGGACTTCAACAAGATATGCACATGTAAGAGTGCATATCAAATATGGAACCAACTCCTCATATTGCACGAAGGATCGAGTACGGTAAAAGATTCTAAACTCGTCGTTGCTAATAAAGAATTTGAGTTGTTTCATATGGAGCAGGGCGAAACCATGAAGGAATATTACGCTCGCTTTGTGGATATATCAAACGACTTGGAAGCTCTTGGGAAGGTCTATACCCAAAAGGAGAAAGTCGCGAAGATTATCGATGGTCTTCCATCACATTGGGAAAAGCGTACCTACGCCATCGAGGAAGGTAACGACATGAATAAATATACCGTCACACAACTAATGGGTACCTTGTTGTCTTACGAGGTACGCAAGGATAGTAAGATCCGAATGAAGGAAAAGATGAAAGCGTACTTGAAGCAAGATGAGCCAAAGAAAAAGACGATTGCCTTCAAGGCCGCTCCATCTACCGATGATGAAGAATCGGAAGACGAATTGGACATGGAATCCATTGCCCGTATGGCAAGGAAGTTCGATCGATTCCTCCGAGAAGGTATATCTTTGAATAAATCTAAAGTTAGTTCGACTAATGTTTCTACTCCCGTGTGTTATAAATGCAACAAGCCAGGACACATCAAACCGGATTGTCCTCTCTACAAACACAAGGAGAAGGGGAAAGCATCAAAGTACGACAAGTCGAGAAAGTACAAGAAAGGACTTGTTGGAACATTCACCGACTCGGAAGAGGATTCCTCAAGTGGAGAGTCGGATGATGGAAGAGTGGAGAAAGCAAAAATTTGCTTCATGGCTAATGATGCGGCAAAAAGTCAAAAGTCCTCCTTCGATGATAGCGAGGATGAAAGCGAGGATGGTAGTGAGGATGAAAGCGGAGAACCTACGATTGATGAAATGAGGTTAGCAAACCAAGAAATTTGGTCTAAATTTACTAAATTAGTAGATAGATATAATAAGACCAAAGATGAACTTGTTAGCCTCCAAACCTCTCCTAAATCTACCATCACCAACAATGACACCATTGTTGAGACACTCGCCAATGAGAAAGCAAGTTTGCTTACTCATAATGGCTTGTTGAGAAATGAGGTGAAGTCCCTCAAATCTCAACTTGAGCATGTTCTTGTTGAGGATTCGGATGAACATGTGATAGCGGATTTGACGTCTCAAAACTCAACCTTGAGTATTGAGAATAAGAATCTCAAATCACGTGTTTATGTACTCACATCGCAAGTATCCACTTTGGATGCTTCTTTGCATTCTCTCAAAGAGAAGTATGAGTGCACGTTAGGCCGTATCAATGATTTCAATAAAGGTAAGGGCCATTTGGATAATATCCTAAATGACTTACTTCCGGCCAAACACCACATTGGCTTGGGGTATAAGACGGGAGACTCATCCAAATCGCCTACCACCTTTGTTAGGCCGACATCCGATGCCTCGACGAGTGGGAGCAAACACCACATTGGTAGTTCTCCTACCAATAGTGCTTCCACTTCGTACACACCCCCGATTGGAAAGAAACCCACTTTGGGTAGACCTCCAAAGAGGGGTCATGCATTTTTGTACTCACATGCTATGCCACGTAGGAACACACATCCTACTCCACCCATGCATGCTAATAATGATTTTTATGCTCCGCACCCACGAGCACGTGCAAACACTCATATGAGACACCCACGTGCACGTAATCATGCTCATGCACATCCTAATGCATATGTTCAAACATCTCATCCACATGTGCATGCCTACTCTCATAATCATTCTCATGCATACACACCTCATGCTTATCCACGTATGTATGCTACACCACATCATGGATCTCATGCTCATCATAATTCTATTGCTAGATCTCATGCTCCTAGGCCACATGCACCACATAGAAATCAACCTTTTGTGCATGCAACTAATAGGAAGAGGATTCCCAAAATGTACACTATTTGGGGTCCCAAGAACACTAGCGATGATGCTATGAATGTTTATGTGCAATCCTATATTAATGATGTTATTTTGAATGATGATTATGTTGGAAAGTCAAGTTCCTCTTGGACTTAGTTTCCGAAGGGTTAGTTCCTTTAACTCCTCAATGCTTGGTACCATGAGCTTATGATCATGTTATGGGTACCAAGGCATATGTTTATAAAATTGATTTTGATTATGTTAATTTATGGGTTACAATAATTTTTTTATTTTTTATTTCGTATTTCAAATTTGTTGTCTAACCCATTGGATCCAAAAGAGTTTTTGGATACCAAAATGAAATTTTCTAGGTTCAATACACCGTGGGATACCAACTCTACCAACTCCTCGATTTGGGAAGACTTTCATTCAAACGGAGTTGATGGTGCTTAGGTAATGCACCAATGTAGGGGGAGCTTAATGTTGTAAGTATAATATTACATTTGGTATCCATGAGGGTTGAATGCATGCTTGGTTAAAATCTATTTATTTACATTGGTATCATTTTGTTTCTCCTAGCATGATAGAATTGTGAATGCCATAAATGTTTTGAAATTCTTATCTATTTTTGGCATGACATGTTTTAAAATTTATTATGATGATTTTCGTATCACTTTTATCACTTTTATCACTTTTATCACTTTTATCACTTTTATCACCTTGTCACTTCACTTAGTTTTGATGTGCTTTTACTTTATGTTCATTTTCGATCGATATTGTGACATTTGATATTCTATGATGTGCACCGCTCTTCTGATGGTTCATTCCTTTGTGCACATTTTATGTATGTCTCTGATATTGATCTCGTCGCTCGACGATTCATTTTGATTCGATAGCTTTAGTTGTATGAAAACATAGAATTGTTTTCCATGCACTAAAATAGCTATAAATGTTGATATTGGAGAGTAAATTCATTTCTTCAATAAGTAAATTTACATTTGATATTTTGATGATTTAAGTTTTCGATTTTCGACTATGGTCTCATTGACACGCTTTGATTTTATTCGAATTTTATTTTGGTGTCATATGAAACGTGGTCGTATTCTTAGACTCACATGCTTAATGAATTATTTGGACATGATTTATTATCATTGGCTTCCTCCCGCTCTTTTTGGATTATGCCAAAGGGGGAGAGACATAATAATGGCATGTGCTATATGATAATTTACCATGAATCTAATTTGATATGTTAGATTCAGGGGGAGTTAAGATATAAAAATGGATTACAAATCTTAAAT
Organism: Scilla litardierei; assembly: GCA_030789695.1. Taxonomy (NCBI): domain Eukaryota; kingdom Viridiplantae; phylum Streptophyta; class Magnoliopsida; order Asparagales; family Asparagaceae; genus Scilla; species Scilla litardierei. Next base: position 114,900,793 of record CM061140.1, read on the forward strand.
CTCAAATGTTGGATTTGCATTTTTTACTTTCCTCGTCTGCTTGATGTATGTGCTTATTAATTCATATGGAACTAATGTGTCATCAATGCAGGGGGAGTAAGCATACTTCATTTAGTTCATTATTTTTGATTATTATTTATGTTGGTTTGTCATCACCAAAAAGGGGGAGAATGTTGAGTATTGGACTCCCCGGATTTGGTTTTGGATGATGAGCAAACATAAATATATCATGAACTAACAGTTTGTGAGCGCAGTTATGGAGATCGTCGCCAAAATACCACACACAACAAAAGCGACGTCTCAAGACTTCTCAATACGCGTGATCGTATGCCTGAAGCTTCGTTGAAGCTCGAGGAGCAATATTGAAGTCAAGAGGAATGAAGATTGAAGCTTTAAAGACGGTTCGTAAGGTTTATTTTATAGTCTTCTAGCTTCATAGATTAGAATGTTAAGCCTTGAGTAGGACTTACTTTATAATCTTCATTTCGCTCATATCTTAGAGCTAGGATATTCTTAGAAGCCATTAGAAACTTTCCCGAAGCCTATCGATCTTTCCCTCGGCTTCGAGTGCATGTTAGTTGGTTCATGAAGGGTCACCAACCGACTAGATGACGATCTAGTCGGTCGGCAACTCTACTTAAACCGACTAGTTTGCCTTCTCTAATTCAGCTCTTTCTATGACTACAGTTAGTCGGTCAAAGAAGAGTCACCGACCGACTAGATGACGATTTAGTCGGTCAGTAATCCTTCTTAGACCGACTAGTTGTGTTCAGTCTTTTTCAGCCTGAGCTACTGTTTCGAGTTAGTCGGTCAAAGAACGTTTACCGACCGACTAGTTGAGAAACTAGTCGGTCAGCATTTGTTCTTAAAACCGACTAAGTCATCTTGAAGTCAACCTATCCTATTTCGACGTTAGTCGGTCAAAGATCATTCACCGACCGACTAGTTGGGAAACTAGTCGGTCGGCAAGTCTTCTTAGACCGACTAGTTGTCTTTGCCTGGAACTTCACCTTTTGGCTGTTCAGCTGTTAGTCGGTCCATGTTGAATCACCGACCGACTAGTTGATGAACTAGTCGGTCAGTGATCCTTCTTAGACCGACTAGTCTGCTTCAGATTTAGATCCGTTGGAGTTTTGAAAGCGACGTTTCTCTCTCTCTTTTCTCTTGATCCTTTAAATACCTGAAGGGGTTATTTTCATAGGATCTCAAGGCTGCTATTTCAGAGTTCTATTGATTCAAAGAGAAGCTTTCAACTCTCATCTTCAAGCTCTCCCATTCTCAAGAATCTCTCCCTCACTCTTATTCCTCAAGAGAGATTCATTGATTGTGAGCCTTCCAAGCCAAGGGCTTGATTCTAGGTCATCCATCTCATCCCTAGGCTTCCATTGCTGGTCATCTTCTTGAAGCTAGGGTTTGGTGACTCTTCCTCCATCAAAATCCTCTTTGCCCTAATTTGGTAAGAAATCTCAAGGCATAGGTATTTTGTTGGTAAGCATTTCATTTCAGTTATATTTGAATTGTATACTCTCGGTTGTGAGAGGTTTTGCGTGATCCCGGGTTGTGGGAGTCACGGTCATCGATTGTAGGTCGATTGCACTTGTGAGGTTTTCGCAAGTGTTCATATTGGAAATCTTGAGTTAGGGTTTCTAACTCAAGTATCCGGAAGGGATCCGGGTGGCTGGGACGTAGGATCACCGGGAACAAGTCGGGGAGACTTGGGTGGATCCGAACCCATTAATCCATTGTGTTTGCGTTTGCATTATTTCTTGATTGTTGTTATTCCGCATTGTTGTTTGTTAATTGCACGATAATTAGGAATAACACTCCTTATTATTTAAAAGTACTATTCACCCCCCCTCTAGTACATGTGCAGTAGCTTCCCAGGGCACTACAACTAGTTCTTAAACTAGTCGGTCAACCACTCTTCTTTGACCGACTAGTTGACCCCGAAACCCTAGATCTATTTTCCAGCCGCCATTTTATTTTTATTTAATCCGTCGATTCCTTCATTCTTCATTCATTCTTTCTGAGCCAAGATCATTCACAAATCATCCCTAATCTTCCCCAAATCATTTCCTTCATCCTCAGAGGTTCTTTCTCGCTGTATCTTGCGCCGGATACCGATCTAGGTCGCCGAGATCTCGTTTTTCGGCCGTAGTTTCCCGGGATCGTTCTTCGTCACCAAATCAAGATCCGTTTTGGTGTCTTCCATATGCTACTCTACGGTTAGTAATCCTAATCTCGTAACCTCTATTAACCCACACCGTAAACTAGAAACCCTAAATTAAAAATGGATTATTAGACATAGGATTTCAATGCAAAACGATTTAGAACTTCCGTCTAATCTTTATTTTGCCATAAAAAGCGAATTCATCTACCGTAGGACATCGTTCTCGTTACTCACGTCGATCAACAATTCGGTACCAGGCAAGTGAAACTTGCCAACCCTTCTTTAGGCCATGTTTTTAGGCCAATTCTTGTACTAGCGTGAAAGAGACTAGATCGTGAAATGATAGCGATCTAGGCGTAACTTTGAGATCTAGCTTTACAACGAAGCTAGATCCAACACCTTGCCATATCATTCATGCATAGATATCTGCCATGTTTAAATTCCTTAACTGTACGCATTTGAATTGTTAACTGCCATGCATTACATCTTACATGTCATCCTAGTTAAACTTGCATCGTAGCACACGCTACACTACATGTACCAAATCCGTGTTTCCGTGTTACCGGCTAGGCACCCGTTATGCGGGCATAACCCTACGCCATCCGTGTTAAAAACACTTCCTGGCTCGTGATCCAGAAGCGAGCATTCCGTGTTCGGGGGTAATGCCCTGGCTCGACACACGTGGAGGGGTAGGGATAAACGATCACTTGAGCGTAAGAGTTGGCCCGTACAGCCACTCTAGCCAAAGGGCGGAATCTCTGTGCACGACGTGATTACAATTCCAGCACTTGTCTTTTACTTGTTTACTTGCCTTGCCATGTCATTTGCCATGCTATATCATGCCATACTTTACTTTAGAACTGCTAGGTTGCTTTACTTTCATAGTTTTCATACTTTACTTTAGAACTGCTAGGTTGTTTCCTTCTATAGTTTCCTTGCACAAGTCTTTTTAGACTTGCTGACATGTGCCCCTTCTCTTTGGGTGACGCATGTTAGTTGCTGAGCCAGAGACAGTTGCGGAGGGTGACGAGTTCGTGGAGTTCGTGCCCGAACCTGTTGGTGACGTGGAGTACGAGGACACAGGTGATCAAACTTAGAGATCTTCCGTACTCTTCTTTTGTTAGCTGTGGTTGTCGGTGAGTAGCACCGTTTTGTTAGATTCTGTTGGCCATGCTAGGCCTTTTGCTTTTGACTCTTTTGTTGCATGGTGGCATTTCTGGTTGTTGGACCTTTTGTTGGACTATGAGTTGGAATAATGTTATATTATTGTCTCTCTTTTCCTATTATTGTTATTGTTGTTCTGAGTCACATTACAGGGACCTGATACTTCGTTTTATTTGACGCTTATCGGACTTGCGGCTTTGCAGCTTCAAGTCCGTGCGGACCTTCTCACGCTTCGCCTCCATGTTTTTGGGAAGCGGGGCGTGACAGGTAAGCTACTTCTGTGCAACTTCCAAGGGTCAAGGAATATATATAGCATATGCAGGTTTAAAGATCATCGCGATGACTAAAACACAATAGGCTGGCCACCGCCTAAATATCTACACATCATCCTCCAATGGCTACATCTTCTGAGAAGCTCATCATCCAAGAAGCAAGTATTGAAAACGCTCAGTCAGGTCCAGCAGTACCTTGCAGACACACTGAAGACTGATTCAAAGAATACATTAGTGGAGTCATCTACCAACTTCGAAGAGCATTCCACTCCAAAGCGCCACTGCTTTCCAATAGCTGCTAAATGAGTGAAACTTGTATAGATGAGTGATGATTGTATTTGCTTTCAGAACATGATGGATGTATAAACGAATAGGAGATGATTGTATAGATACATATGAAATCTGCAAGCATGAAGCTTGTACAGATCAGAGGGAGTCACTCGATAGTTGTACTCTTTTCCCTTAAGCTGCTGGTTTTTCCCACTGGGTTTTCCACATCTAAAGTTTTAACGAGGCAACCACAGTGGCTCTGGATCCAGAAGTATCGACCCCTTTTAGCATACTGAATCCAGAAAGTATTCATATGCTTAACCTAAGGTAATAGAGAGATGAGGGGGAGTGTTGTGAGTTGAGGGAGGCCAAAGAGGGGGAGTGTTGTGAGTTGAGGGAGGCCTTTGGCCTCCCCCCCTCATCATCCCTCCATTACTCCCCACTTGGTTAGTGGGGAGTCCCTTGGACTCCTAATCTATTAAAGAGATGAATATATAGAGAGCCATGGCTTGTGTCATGGCTACTCCTGATGAGAGATTGTTTACTCTCTTCTCTAAAATCTTTCAACAATGTGAACAATATAACGCAGACAAAGACATAAAAAGAAGCGAAGCCAGAAAAGAAGCTTCTCATAGTTTGGCGTATCTCATCTAAATGCTCTATAAGCGTTACTGGTCACATAGCTTTATTTATAGGGAAATGCTCTATGCACCTCAAAGAATGAGGTGCATAGTACTGTAATTTTCCAAACAAGGGTTATATGTCATTTCATAACCTCAAATTGCATTCTCTCTCTTCCTATTTTAGCAACTATTTACACTGAATTCTACATGCACCTCAGTTTTGAGCTAAGGCCGAGCTCCATTGTGGGCCCCATCTTATCCCACAAAGCTGTATTAAGACACAGCCGTCTTTCATTCTCTGCCGTTATCTTCCAAACTCCAATGGCTCTACATGTCTCCCCAAGTCTCTCCATTTCTGTTGAAAAACCCCACAAAAAATTTCCAAGGAAAACTCCCACTGCATTATTCACAACTCCCAGCCTGCCGTCATTCAGCTGTCCGATTTTTTCCTCAAATGGAGCAAGGTTTGCTGTTCGTCACGCAGTGAGTGAGGAAAAGACCCAATCTTCAACACAAGTTGCTTCTGATAACAACATCTCCGAGTCTTCCCCCTCATCATCGTCGTCGTCCTCGTCGTCATCATCATCGTCTAAAGTTGTTCTCGTTGTCGGCGGAACCGGTGGAGTGGGTAAGCATTCTTATGCTATTTAGGCCCAAAACCCAAACAAAAGTTTTGTGGGTTTGGTGAGAATCTCATTATGTATAAATTTATGGGCATGTATTTGTTAGTCAGCAGAAATTATTAAAGAAAATTTTCAATTGTTGAATGACATAAATATGTGTTAATATTTCCACGATCTTTGAAGAAACACATTTGCACAATTGCAATGACAATATGGTAATTTATTATCATTTCTAAGACTCGTCGCTGTAGGTTGAAGGTGAGACATAATTCTATTGGAGATTGTAATTGGTAGACAATAGGAGATCCCGAGAAGGTATGTGATAAGTGTTTGGGCCGTGGAGAGGTGGACTTACCATTTGCACTGCAATTCATGATTACGATGTGTTGTTGAAGACTTGTGATTTTCTTGGCAAATAATAAGAGGAAACTTCTGCTTTATGCATTGTAGAATTGCACAAAAGAATTTTTTTTTTCCAAATGTGAGAGATTTAGATTCTACATACTCCTACTAACTTTAAAGAAGGTTTGAAATCTTGATTTTGGTCTCAATATCAACAGATGGATCTAGTGTTAGTATCATCATCATTAGTATTGGGTGATATGTATCACAAGTATTAGATTTATCATCAATTTCCTTAGTTCAATATGACGGACAATTGTGAGCAAATCTTCATCTTTGGGAAGCGTTTATTCTTACCACATGTCATCTGTATTATCCATAACATTATATTATCTTTTTTTCTAATTCACTCCATTAACATGCTATCTTCATAAACTATCTAAACTAATTAGTTCAAATTGGGATTTTTTAATTCAAAGGTCCGATGTATTAGGCTTTTAACCTCATACTTTAGTAAAATCAGCCCAATATTATGTATCTAGCCAACAATAAGAGTTTCACATGCTGTCAATAAAGAGTGATATGTTTTTATCCATCCTATAAATCTAATTAGAAATAACTCATATGCTGCATTATCAATCAAGGTTGAACCTTAATTTTGATGGTTAAATGAGATTACTTTCGATCGGTATATGAAGTAGCATATAATATCATATTTTGATAATTCAAACCTTGAACATCCTTTTATATTATTGGTTTTTAGCAAGGATTGAAATCTCAACCCATAGCGACATGTATCGTTCCTATCATATTTGATTTCAACCATGCCAGTATAGCCTATACCGCTAATAGTAACTAATAAGAACTAATATAAGAAAAGCTTTATGCTTTTAGTACTAAACTTTAAAATTCTGTTTTATTTCATATAATGGTTTAAAACATCACAGTGTAAATCAAGATTCAAAATATTTGCTTGTGATCAAATTGGTTAAAACAAAGAGAAAATAGTGCACTAGATGACAAAAATGATAAATGAAACTCTCATCGAAGATGAAAATTTATATGTAACTAATAACTATTTTAAGCCAATGTAAGGAATCATGAAGTCTGAAAATTTATATGTAACTAATAACTATTTTAAGCCAAGGTAAGGAATCATGAAGTCTGATAAGTTTAGCATGATATTTTTGATACAACATGTACCGATACTACTAACTGTCAGCTAATACCGAGATCGTAATTGTGATTTTGAACCTTAGTTATTAGTTAGATATCTAATATTGACCAATTTTGGAGGGATCGTATCTGCATGCTTGAAATTTAATACGATACGAATCTTTCATATCAGTTTCGGTTGAAATTTTAAACCTTGCTGTGAAGACTCATGTAGATTTCTCATAACCTCTACTTTATAGATCCTGACATTTTTTTGGGATGAAATATGGTGCTCGCTCTTTTGCCTTTAGTACAACCACATTATTAAAAAAATAAGATAAAAGTCTAAAAATTATTTAGGCCTTTTCTATAACATACGAAGAAATGGTAGCACTTCTGCTGTTTTCTTGTTGATATTGTTTGGTCAACCATTCCATCTAGCCTTTTCTAATTTTCTCTGGAGTGCTCTCATTTGTTGGAAATATAGCTTTATTCATGTTTCTTCATTTATGATTCAGATGCTAGGCAGGATATAGTGGTATTTGATTATTCTTTGTCCATGAAAAAGTAGTGTAGAAGTTTGAAGCTCATATAGTAATGGACCTGATAATAAGATGAATTCCAACATCCGCGAGAAGAAAATATTTCCATAAAATACAATCAAGATGGTGCAACAATCCGTTGTCGAGCAACCGGCCAGACCTTGTTGGAGTTTATAAGATCACTAGCATGAAGGTGGGAAGATCTAAACAATTGAACAGTCATAGTCCAATGAAAAACTTAGAAAACTTCCTGCAATTCTGGAATGCCAGATGTATCCCCGGCCCCTTTCCCCCCACATCCTTAAAGAGAATATAGAGCATGGAGGGATGGAATTTTTTATTTTTATTTTTTATTTTTTTTTTTGGGGGGGGGGGGGGGATTCCCCATGAGACGTACAGTGGAAAACTTCCAGAGGAACCAGCGACAGATCTAACCAATTGAGCATGACATATAGCAAAAGATAGAATAAGAATATAATGTCAAACATCTCAAATTAACCTCTATTTCAACTACCTCATGAAATTATGAATATCAAAGATTTTTTAATATTCCTGTATCACCTTGCTCGAGATTGATATAATGTTCCAAGAACAATTATACCAATCATCTAACAAGGTCCACTGTTTTGTCTTATGCATGAGAGGAACCAGCGACAGATCTGGAGAAAGATCTACTCCTTATCAAATCTGACATGTTACAACATAGCCACATTACCTTAAACGATTATTAATGAATGGCAGGGGTAAGTGATCCAATGTCCTTAAACGAAAAACATTGATTGGACAGACTGTGAGCTAAAAATATGTTGAAAATAATCTTTATCAAGTCTAGTACCCCCAAGTTCAGCATGTACTTAGTGATGAGCAAAGATTAGTTAAATACCATTAAATGCAGCTCAGTATCTATTTTCCACAGGATAAGATTAACATCAACAATGGAAAAATAATAATATCAAAAACTACTTGTGCAATATACATAATCCCGAAGAGTACATCATTCCTGAGAGAAGAGTGGAAAACCCAGGCATGAAATGCTGGCTCAAGAATGTCAGCAAAAATGATGAGAATCTGTTTTAAATGCGTGGACTCGAAGATTTACAAAAGCAATGTCACGTGCCTACTTAAATATGTTGAAAAATCTATATGAGTTGTACACCTTGTTATGATAAATATCATAAATTGTAAGTCTTCAGACATAAAAAAGAATAATGTCTTAATTGCTATGGATTCAAATTTTTTGAAATGCAAGTAAGAAGTTTATGTAAGTGAAATCTTCAATTATGGCAAGTTAATTAGTAGGCTAGAAATACCTCCTTTTTTATTCCTGGGAGATTCGTTGAAGGTTTTATTACCAAAAGTACTAATTATTTAATATTTTCCAGGAAAGATGTGTCTTTCAAAAAGTTATAGGGGAATCTTCGATTATTAGTTTTAATGTTGATATTGGATATTTAGATTAGCTGCATCTGATAACTTTATATTGTTCAGCATGGTGACCAATTAAAAATAATGAAAGTAATCAGTATATCCTGTAAGTACCGCATTTCTAACATTATTGATCTAAGTCATATAGTTTTCTCCCCTTTAGCAGCTTACAATTTATTAGATTTAGTTTCTTTCCAGGGCAGCTGATTGTAGCGTCACTCCTCAGCCGAAATATTAAATCACGATTGCTGCTTCGAGACCCTGAGAAAGCAATGTCACTATTTGGGATACAAGATGCGGACCATATGAAGGTAAATGTTTGTTTTGCATGTTCCTTGTCCTTGCTTCTTTATATTTCTGTTTTTACTTTATACCTAATGCTTTGATCAGATATAAGAAAATCTCTACAAATATGCCCATGTAAATGTCCTACAAAATTGAGCACTTAAGGACGTTTCTATCTTCATTTATAGATAATAAGAGGAGACACACGGAATCCGAATGATTTAGATCCAACCATGTTTGAGGTTTGTCCTATTGCCTCCATGATCACCAGCCTTTTTTAAGAGTTGTATTATTAGTTGTTAATACTGAAACTCTTATTCATTTGCAACTGCTTTATTAAAACAAATTATAGGATTCTTATTTCATAGGGGGTTACACATGTAATTTGCTGCACTGGAACTACAGCATTTCCTTCAAAACGATGGGAAGGAGACAATACACCTGAAAGAGTAGGTAGGTTGCTACTTCTTATCAGTTCATTTTCTTTTCCTCGTGGGTATTAAATGTATATTCATCAATTGTTGTTTGTTTTCTATATAATAGAAAACATTAGAATTTGAATAAGAGGTTAGAGAGAAAGGATACACCCCTTTACATTATTCATACATGCGCGCCCGTGTTACAATAAGCATATGTTACATTGAATCTGGACACAAAGGTTTAGAAACATGGTTCAATGTATCTAAACAATATTCTTAATATCACATGATATATTAGACCTAGAGTTATATTAACACTATTATTCAAGCTGGAGTATATATATCTATCATGCTTAGTTTGTTACAAACGGATGAGAAAGTACAAATTGAACATACTTGGTAAAGATATTAGCTGGTTAATCAGTTGAAGTGGTGAAAGGAGTGCAAATTAGCTTATTAGTGCTTGCATATATGATGAAATGACAATCCACTTCTATGTTTTTAATTCTTCATGGAAGACATGATTATTAGCTATATAGATCACAACCCAATTATCACAGAATATTGGCATCGGCTTATCATATTGAAAGCCAAGCTTTTTATGCAATGTTTTAAGTCAGATCATTTCACAGGTTGCATGCGTAATAGCTCTGTATTCTGCGTCTTCTGCACTCTCGACCTTAACACACTATTTTGTTTCTTGCTTCTTTACATCATTAAGTTTCATTCAACATAAGTACAATAGTCAGTTGTGAATCTCTTATCTTGTCAGCTATCTGCATAACTAGAATTAGAACATGCATCAATCCTTAGATACTTATGTTGCTTATAATATTTCCATCTTTCTGAGATGCTTGAATGTGATGCAAAATCCTCAACACTGCTTTCTAGTGAACATCCATGTGTTTATGCATGAATTTGCTCTCCTAACAACAAACATTATATCGTTACAGTTAATTAAATGAGCTTCATAACAAACCATTTGTATAAAGAGACATCCTTGAGCAAAGTATCAGAATTATCCTATAACTTAGTATTTGCCTTCATATAAATTTGTACAGGTTACAGTTTAGCAGTTTAGTATCATGAACTAGATCTAATGCATGCTTCCTTTGGGAGGGAATACATCAGTTTTGATATGTGCTACTTCTATCATTGGAAAATATCCTTGGTCACAAAGTGATTATTCAGATACTCCTTAGTCTCTTTGATTCCACGTCAGTCACTTATAGTTGTAAGGATATCATTAACGTACACATCTAGAATAATGAACTCTAAATCAGTCTATCAAATGAAGATCGAGTGATCAGGATGGTACCATCTAAAGTCAGCACCTTTAATAACCTGATTGCACCTTTAATAACCTGATTGAACTTCTCAAATCAAGCTCGAGAACTCTGCTTTAATTTATATATCATTTTTTCAATTGCCAGACAATATTATTCCCCTTAGCAACATATCCACAGAGTTGCTCCATGTAGATTATCTCATTGAGCTTACCACAAAAGAAGGTATTCTTTGTATCTAGCTGGAACATATGCCATTGCTGATTAACTAAGGAGAAGATCACTCAAATGGAATTCCAAGCGACAAGAGAGAAGTTCTTGAGATAGTCTATTCCATCTGTCTGAGTAAACATCTTAGTCTCTAGATTAGCTTTATGTCTATCCAATATCCCATCATGCTTTTATTTCATCATGTATACCCTACGACAACCAACGATATTAACACCTATGAGGACATGGACCAGCTCCATACCACGGAACAATAGAGCATTCATCTTAGCATTCATAGCTTGATTTCTGTTAGGATGCAACATTGCTTTCCGATAATATTTGTGAATAGACACTGAGGATAAAGATAAGGCAAACTACTAGAAAGGAGTTAAATGATCATATAAAACAAACTGAGAGATATGATGCAAGGTAGATGATTTATCCTTACGATAAGCACTCGATGTATGTAAGTCTGATGGAGTTTTGCAGGAGGGTTAGCTTGTGTGGTTGACAAATATTTTTTCTATAGAATTTGAATCATCTGGAGATGGGATAGAAGAACATTGCGTTGAACATCTGGTGTACACATACAATGGCTTGGAGCTGGTAGGAAGCTTAGGAATGCACACATGCTGTAGAGGAGGAGATGAAGGAGATGTGATATGATCAACATCGGGAGTAAGTGTAAAATAAGCAATAGACTTTAAAAGGTAATGTGAGCAAAAATGTATTACCTGTGATGTATATGATCATAACAATGATAAACTTTTTGGGTTCTAAAATATCCCAATACACACATTTTAGTGATATTGGTGGTAGTTTATCAAGTATATGTATGCGATTCTAGACAAAGCAAGTACCACCGAACACACACGGTGGTAAGGAAAAGATCGATTTGTCAGAAAGTAGGTAAGAAAAAGGTGTTCGATCATCAAGAACAAATGATGAAATTCTATTAATTAAGTAGCAAGCATATAAAACAAAACAGAACAACGTCTGATCATAAATACTTGGGAACATTCATTTCAAGCACAAGTATGTGTAACATCCAGTAAGTGTGTGTATTCTTTCATCAATATCATTTTACTATGAAGTACAAGAACATAAAGTGTAAAACAAGATCTCATTTAGTTAGTAGAAATGTAAAACATCTTGTGCATATATTCTAGAGCATTATCAGTATGAAGCACACCAATAGTTGTGATAAACTATCTTTATTTTGTAGAAAAAAGTTGAATTATTTTAGATACATGTGTTCTATATTTTAGCAAATAGACCCACATCATATCAGAAAATTCATCAACAAAAACTAAAAATAACAAAAACTAAATTTAAAAGGACATTACTAGGATCCCAAATGTCAATGTAGTAGTTCAAAAGATAAATGACTACAATATATGACTATGATTATTGACATGTCTTGTGTAGGAAACATGGTGATTCTTTTCTTACTCACATAACTCGTAGTGATGACACAGATTCGATAGGCATGTAAGGGCATCAACATCCAAGAGTAAAGGCCTTCTTTCTCACAACCTTGACCAATATTTTGCGCAATTTGAAGGTCCTAAAAATACATTAAGAACGAAAGAATATCATGGACCATGGTTTATGCTTCGCAAGCTGACTAATTGATAACATATTAATTTAAAAAGCGGGGACAAACAGAATATTATTATGCTCTATATAGGAGGTAGCATGGATTACCCATTTACCAGACACAATGGAGAAAACCCCATCAGCTATACGAATATATGGTAATGCTTTAGTGGAATGGAACAGATAAAAAATGTCTTGTATACCTATCATGTATGAGGATACTCCAGTGTCTAATATCCAAATCTTATCAGCAGAAGCTATGAATGCAGTTTCTGAGTTTGTAGCATGGATAGGTAAGTTGGAGGCTTATAGTGATTCAGAGGGTTGAAACTCTAAAAATCTCTCATACTCAAGAGATTAAAATAGTAGGTGCACGACTGAGGCAAACTTAACAGCAACAAGAAATGGATCATTTGGATCATTTATAGCAGTAGTCTGAGCCCAAGTAAGCTTCTCAAACTTCCTCCAACACTTCTCTAGATGAAGACTATTCTTGCCATAATGTATAGCATAACATGGGCCCTTATCGTCACTTGGGTGGCGTACACCAAGTCTTTATTGTCTACGACAATTACGGCCAAGTCCTCGATCACAACCACATCCATAAACCAACGTAGCGAAACTCTCAGTCGCAAATATCTTCCTAGTAGAGACATCCATCGCCACACATCAAACACGAGCATGAGTAGATGAGAGTGACGGAATAAAAGTCCAATCAAGTTAGGAAATTGACAATAAGAAATTCCTCTTGATATTGCTATAGTGTGGACAGATCTAAAAAAAGAGGCCGATGCAAGTTTATCTCATCCAAGACACCCCGTAACTCCGAATAATAAGTAGAGATGTATGGTATCATGCTTTATAGAGAATAGCCGCTTATACAACTCTGCAATCCCAGAGATGTTCATCTCATTTTCATACATCTTTTTCAATATATTCTATATTTTCTTTGCAGTTTTCATGAACATAATAATTGCATTCACCTTCTCTTCCATGCTATTTAATAGTTGGGCCATAACATAACAATCGGTAGTGAGCCCGTCATTATATTCCTTTGACTAGGAGTCAGACAGGTTGTCTGTTAGATATCTCTTCTTCTTCCGAAAGTTACAAAAGAATGAAGATTGGGTCCAAAGAAGGTAATTGGACCGGCTAAACTTAACAATCGTTTGGAGAGTGAGTTTTTAGAATAGTAGTGTCCATAAACATTTTGGTATCTTCTGTAGAAGATACTGTATTAGAAACATCCAAGGAGCCAAGCCAAAAAAGCCAAAAAAAATAAGAGATTCAGTGCAGATCTAAGATAGCCATTAGCCAGAACCAAGCCAGAAAAATGCCGAAGAAAGAACTAGCTGCCCGTAGTCAAACAAATTCTGTATTTAGTGTCGATCCAGAATTGAACCTGAAATGGATTAGGAAGAAGTGGATTGTGGATGGATGTGGCCTTCATGGTCAACGGTGACGATAGCAAAGGTGGATGGCTGTAATAGCAGGAGTAGAGAAGGAACACAACCGAAGATGTTATGATGAAGGTCATTGGCATAGTCAGCAGATAAGAGTCATCATGTTGTCATTGTCGGAATGGTCATCAGAGATTAGAGGTCTCGTCAAAGGTCAGAACTAAGTTAGATGATGTGATCTGAGTGACATGGTCATCGACTATTGTAGGCACATGCGGTGGATTTGATCCTCAGAGATATCACCAGAGATGATGTTGAACCTTGGATCTGACGTTAATAGTGATGTCAGACATTAATGGTGGGTAGAACTGGATTTAATTGTGGTTTGTGTCAGATTGTTAGTGGCTAACGGTCGGAAGTTTAGGTTGATGGGAGAAAGCATGAGATAAATAATATTTTTAAGAAGGAATACGGAATTAGGTTTTTTAAATTAAAAATCTTCGATACCAAGTTAGAATTTAAAGAAAAGGTTAGAGAGAAACGATGCATCTTCTACCTTATATATTAGAATAATAGATGTGTTTTGGAACTAAAATTCCCAAAAAAAATTTAAGATTTTTTCCTAGGTTGTACACATTGTAAAACCCCAAAACCAACCATAGAGGTATTTGACCGTTGGTCCACTTGTTGTAAAAAGTTCTATTGTTCTGAAACCGTTGAATTTGTAACGGTTAAATCGAGGGTCAAGTAGCGTTAGATTCAATTGATTTTTGATATGATAATAATCCATAATGTGTATAATGCATCCAACAAATTTCTAAAAACAAAAAACAAAAAACCATTCATATGTGTGTCAAGAAATATACATTATTCTTATATATATACACTAGTCATAGCTTGTGGTAATAGGTTACGAGGCATTTAAAATATTCTCATAAAAAATTTCAACTCGTTCAAAATCTCTTCACTTGAAAAAAATTTACATCTTCATTCAAAATATCCTACCCCTAAAATTCAACCACAGTCAAAATCCCCCTAAACAATTTACAACTACCTTCAAAATATTTCTTCCCACACAAAATTTTTAAACCATAGTCAAACTAAAATTTGGGTCCCTCAGAGATATTAGTTCCTCACAAAATTTTAGCTTCCATACAATTTAGTTCCAAAAATTTTAAATTTTATTTCCCTTAAAATTTTAAATTAAAATTTAGTTCCGACATAGAATTCAGTTTCCCCAAAAATTTTAGTTCCTCCCAAATTTAGTTCTTTCCAGATTTAGTTCTCTCAACATTTAAAATTTTATTTGTCCGAAAATTTAGTTCTTTCAAGTTTAGTTCCCTCCAAAATATTAAGATTTCCACTTAAAATTTTCACACTCTAATTCTAACCTTTGATTCCTTCACTGTCTTTCTACACATCTCTGTCTTAGTCGGCAAACACGTTTAAAAATATCCCTCATTTGTATAATAGAAAAAATTTAGTTCACCCCAGAGAATTCAGCTCCCTTAAAAAATTTTAGTTCCCATAATGTTTAAAATTTTAGTTCCTTTAAAATTTAGTTTCTTCCAGATTTAGATCCCTTCAAACCCCAAAACTTTCACTCTCAACATTACCATTGGTTCATTAAGATTAAATCTTAGTCGTCTTTCTACATACCTCTTTGTTCTAATTAGCAAACCAATTCAAATAACATCCCTCATTTGTCTTATATATACATTGAAAAGTAATAATTATGATTTGACTCAAAATAATATACAATATACACTTCCGGGGTACTATAGTGTTCCAACCTCGTCTTGGACATAGAGAGGACACATGCGTCATTAGGGGTGGCAAAATGAACCCGACCCGACCCGACCCGACCCGAACCCGGTCTCGTGGGCCGGGTATGGGTCGGGGCCAATCCGGGTCGGGTCGTATCTGGGTCAACCTGACACGACCCGGATAAAATCCGGGTCGGGTACGGGTTTGACCCTCAACCCGGATCGACCCGAATTCAACCCGGCCTTTATATAATATATACATAATTTGTATTGATAATGTCAAGTACTTGACTGTGGTTTCTTAGTTAGCGCAGCGAGCTTGCGTTCCTCTTGAAGAAGTCCAGGTTCGAGCCCTGTCAATACATTGCATTTTGTTTATTTTTAATGTGTGTTTGGAATTGAAATAAATAATAAAGCTGATGTACAAAGATCATAATATAATGTAGCTCAGTTGGTTTGTCTCCGAACCACTTTCCCAAGGGTCGCAGGTTCGATTCCCGCATTCCACGATTTAATTCAGAAAAAAGAATTTTTGAAAGGGGCATGCGGGTCGGGTTCGGGTGACCCGCCAACCCGCCGGGTCGGGTTCGGGTCTTATATTCCCGACCCGGATTAGATCCGGGTCGGGTTCGGGTTCACCCCTAAACGGGTCGGGTCGAACCTGACCCGACCCGTACCCGACCCGACCCGTTTGCCACCCCTATGCGTCATCATCCCCAACTAGCAAATCCTAAAATAGAACAGATATAGATCATGAGAACATGCAGAATCTTTTATGCACACTAAGACCAATTTTCTGAAGCAATATGGAAGTTATGCCATTCTTCCTTCCATTTGATAGAAACACTAAGCATACGAATGTCTTCGTAGATATCTCGGAAAATTCAAACTTTGTGTTTATCAATTTTTAACACCCTTCGGTTTCTTTCATGCTATGAGTGCCAGACCACCGAACATATGGTAAAATGAGCAATGCTAGTAATTTTTACTGTATTCCTGAAAAGATCTTGAATAAGCAACACTTTATCCATAAGAGTCCTAATATGCCCCGAGGATGAACCAAGATTCAGTCTACATAGTTAACATAAATAAGATATAAAGAGCATTCAAATAAGAGCTGTTTTATAGTCTCTATAGAGTGCTGACAGAGAACACATGCACTATTAGTAATATGTATGTTACGCTTAATCAAATTAGCATACGTTAGTAGCTTATCATTAAGTGTACTCTGCAAACAAATATACATTTTATGACAACATTGTGTAAAGTGTAAACCATACCATACCATAATATGTGACCACCGTGGATGTAGCTCGAACATCCCATGCTAAGCAAAGCGAGAAAACTGACAATGGTTTCCAACATAGAGCCAAAACTACAGAGTCACTAAACTAGCGATGGTTTCCAACGTAGAGCCAAAACTGTAGTCATTGTTCACTTCAAAGGAAGAAGCTACAAAAAGGACAAAATAAACTTCTACGTGTCTGAATGTGCCGTAGACAATGTTAGAGTTGCCCCTTGATGTAAACACGACACATAAAAGGTTGCTTATATGGAGTCTGAATGCATAAACCTCCAAAAAGGCAAATGCCTGCTGCTTTGTTATTGTCTGCTAGTTTTCGAAGGTCAAGTCCATCCTCCTTTTTTGGTTTACAAGTACTACTCCAACTTCAGACATGTAACTTGTTATTCCAAAGAAAGGATTCACATATCTGCTTAGTGGTCCTAATGACAGAGTTTGGTAGCTTGAAGGAGAGACTTTAGTAATATGTCAAGTTTTAGATGACTGATCGTATTAGCTCTATCACGCCAGCCATCGATAAGTGTTGGGATGTCCAACCCTCAAAAAACTTCCTATACTTATCAATAAGGGGAGAGAATTGTCTTGGCGTCGGATAAGATATTGAAAGAAGAAGACCTAGATATTAAATTGGGAGTATACTTAACAGCACACCAACAACCGCTACAATCTCTCGAGAGTTTGGACACCCTTTACTTAAAAAGTTTACTCATCTTTATTGATATGTAAACCCACCATGTTGGTCATAGAATCAAAGAGGCTATTTAGGGTTTCTGTAGTTTTCAAGTCATCATGACAGAAAATCAATAAATAATCAGCAAGAAAGAGATGCGATTGAGTCAGAATAATGTAACGTTTCATTGGCTTAATTGACTTGTTAATTACAGCTAAATTTAGCATTATAAATAGGGACTCTATTACTAAAACAAACAAATAATGGGATATGTGATCACCATGCCTTATCCTTCGCTTACTTGAGAAGAATCTGGATGGTAAACCATTAATGAGCACAGAAAATGTCGGGATGGATATACACTCTCTGAACTAATCTATCCAGTAAACATGGAACCTCATGCGATGCATCATGAAATATATGAGCTCTCTGTTGACAGAGTCAAATGCCTTTCGAAGATCCACCTTGAGGCACATACATCTGCTAAGTGGTTTATTGAAATCCCTGACGAGTTTATAAGCCAATAAAGAACAATCACTAATAAGACGGTCTTTTAAAAAGGCAGATTGATATGTAGATATAAGCTTATATATATCTTTCTAGAGTCGATTATAGAAGACTTTAGATATAATTTTGTATAAAACATTGCAACAGAAAATAGGTCTATATTCATTTAGAGTAGAAGCCGACTGTTTTTTTGGCACAAGGTAGATGAAGGTATGGTTTATTTCCTTCAAGATTTTTCCTAAAAAAGAAAGATTTCATTATTTTTACCACATCACAGCCTATCACATCTCAATTAGCCTGATAGAAATAAGCATTATAACCGTTTGGACCCGGTGCCTTATCAACTCCCAATTGAAAACCCCATGTTTTTATTTCCTCAACTAAGACCGGTCAAATAGGCCAATTGGCAGCTGTGTCAGTTAACCATTTCTTAACAGAAGGTAAGGAAAGACATTCCAATAATTCTACTAATCGATGCGATTATAAAAGTAAAGTGGAGCTGTGATTTGAATGTCTACATTATTATCCATATGTATACATTCAGAATTGAATAAATGAGACATGGAGTTAATGCAGTACCTAGCTTTGGTAGCTGGGAAGAAAAAGGATGTGTTCTTGTTCCCTTTGGTCAGTCAGGAGAGTCAGGAGATTCTACTCTTTTGACGCCATTTTGACTCTTCCAGCTGTAACCAATGTCATATCTCAACGCTTAAGTGAGCTAAGCGATTATTATTTGTTGAGTTTTGGTACTCCTGACCATTTGCAAATATCTCTTGCTTTCATCGAGGTTCTTTGATATGCGAGGCAGAGTCATCAATAGAACCGTAGACCTAAGATTTAAGGTATATTTTTAGCCTCCTCAGTATAGACACAGCCTGAAATTGAGAAAAGTTATGTGTTGAAATTCCATGCTCTTTGCAAGATGTCAAATTCTGAAAGGCGTGTCTAGTATTTGAAGAATCTGAATGGCTTTGGTCATGACATGATTTTGTCTCCCAACTTTAAAAGTATTGGCAAGTGGTCGCTTATGGATGGGGACAAATAGCGATCATGCGACGAGGATAGTAGGTTAATCCAATCAGTGTTGCAAAGAACCTTATCCAGAGGGACATCGATATGTTTATCCCCCAGGATGATTGATCCAACTCTAATTGCTACCAACACAGTTTAAGTATATGATCCTGCATACTTCAGTGCATCTATTAAAGGGTTTCAAAGTAGCATGATATAGAGCCCAACCTCCGAGTTTTTCCTCGTCGTAACATACAATGTTGAAATCACTCATAACGGCCCAATGTAATCGACTAATAGTGTTATGAATATGTGATAAATCAGACCACAGAGCAGAGCAGGCGACTTGATTAGCATCATAAATAAAAGAAAGGGCACAATGCAGACCAACCTTATTTGTAGTAGAGATTGTGATCACCTGAGCCGAGGAGAATAGAAGTGTGCAAGTCCAAATGTTATAATCCCATACACCCAAATTTTGCCTCCATCAGAGTTTGCATAATTATTGATTGAAGACCAATCTCTTGGGAAACCAGATAAGACCCGATGTGAACAAGATTATGTGATTTTAGTTTCCATCAGACCTACCAACGTAAGCGAATGAAATCTTAGAAGCCCTCGAAGATCCTGATGCAGTAGCCATTTGGTTAGCCTCTGCACATTCCAAGCAAAGATAGACATATCAATACAACTGGTTATCTTTCATCCCCCACAAACTCATTCGAGGGTCGGACAAAGGAGGTGCTTTCTTCAAATTTGTTCCTCGAGTTGATCTTGCAGTTCTCATCTTAATACTTTCATTGATTCTCACTTTTCACTCCTCGTGTCTTCAGTAAGAGGAACTGATGGGGTCTTAATTTCAATCGTTGCAGGCGGTTCAGAAACTCAATTATGATGCATAGTAGGTGTAATGGCAGTAGATGCCCTATTCATAATTTCTGAGGCATCAACAGTATGAACTAAGCCATCACAAGCATTCGTTTCCAATGACATAAGGTTAAAGGTCTCATAACCAACATATGTTTCATTCACAGGCATAGTATCTTCAGCGACAATATTACCACTAGCCTCAATAATAGGACGATGATTTCCATCTTCAGGCATATCACTTTCTTGGATATGATTATTAAAATCACCCGACACCGAACGAGATTGATTAGCGAGGATATAAGTGTCACCTGGGTTCACGGCATGTCGATCAAGCTCCTTTGATGTAAAAGGAATTTGTTTAGCCTTCCATATAAGAACTAAAGGGCAATGCACAAACACGTCCAAAGCTGTAGCATTGCATAAATCTAGGGGGTATCCATTCATACTCCACATGCAATTCCATCCGTTGACCACCTTTAATTTCTAAATACAGCTTGTGAGGTAATCGATGAGCGGCATCGATTTCGATAATATATATTGCATATGCTAATCTCTCATCCATCGTTGTAACTCTGTCCATATACAATGGTTTTCCAATCAGAATTTCCACGTTACTTATGATTTCTCTTGATCAAAGTTTGAGCTGTAGAGCTGGAAACCAAACCCAGACTAGAACTGACACAAGTAGATCTCGACACATACCAATATTAGCACTCAATTATCATAGAAAAATCCGATGACCATCGAAAAGCCAAGTCCTTCTTAAAGAATTCTAGTACAATCGTCAGCCAGTGAGAACTTAAAGAAAAAGAAGCCGAAAACCTCAAAACGCCGATTTCTTAACACATAGCCAACCATCATATTTTCTTATTTCTTAATTAACGCCCCAGACTTGGGTGCAGTCACACACCATCAGTTATGCAAGTTTTGCAGTTACCAGTGAAGTCAATATAAGACCAAACAAGAAATATTATAAGAAATCGAACTTTTCATTTATTTTCATCCTTCAAGAATTACAATGTCTAGAGAAAAAAAACTACATCTCTCAGTTAATAAGTACTGAAAAGCAAATAAATAAGAACAAAGATAAGTACTCTCCTGTCAACTCCAATAACTCAAAACTCGGCTCGTCAATTGAAAACTTGGACTCCTCGTACTGTTGAGCCTCCACGTCAATCTGATCGTCACTTAGCGGGTGCAACATGAATTGAACCACCATCAATACAGTAAATTATACCGCACTAAAACAGTCAATTAATATCATGCAGGAATTTAAAAACATGCAAAGGAAAGCTGTAAGAGAGTACTAACCTGGTACAGTCTAGTAGCAGAGAGGGTCTAGCAATTAAAGAGAAAATAACTAATCAACTAGTGTTGTGACTTGTGATTAGAGAGCACAATGTGCAATGTGAAGTCCACCTTAGACAGCGGGGTGCGATCCTGGGCCGAGTAAAAAGGTCAACTGTAGTAAGTACTTAGGATCCATAGACGGAAATCCTTACAGATACGGGCCAAAAGCATGACTTCAATCGCTGCAGCTCTCTCCATTATAAGTTAATCCAAAAAACTGTGTCATGTCAAGTGTGTAGTTCTAGTGCTAAGTTATGTTGAGTGTCATGTCCATAATCCCTAACTTATATAATCAAGCGCTATACAAAAATTGCATTTTCATGTAGCATGTCAAGTATATGTGTCCAGTATCCAGTATCTAGTTCATGTAGTATAGCTTTTGACTTGTGTAATCTAATGGATAATACAACATATGAATCAAATGTAGTATTCAGTTGCATATATCAGAGCAATTAACCATTTAATCAACTATTGCAAGCATTCATATCAGAATTTAACATTTGTAAAACAATCAAGAAAAGTTTTAAATAAAAGAAATTAAATTTTTTCACACGTTAGGGATCAGATTCGGCAACCCAACTCAACCCTACGACCTACCAGCTTAGTGGGGGGATTCGCCACGTCCGGTATAAAACCACAAAGCAAATAAAAGAAAATAATATTTTATTTTAAAACTTTCAGAAACTGCATAGTAAAAACAACTTCATAAAGCCCGAAACAGAAAGCTCAATAGTTAAGTAAAAACCGAACAGGTCAGCCTCAAAAGGAATCCAACAGATCAGCCTCAAAACCCAACGGTCCCGTATAAAAAAACCAACAGTTCAGCCAAATAATCCAACAGATCAGCCAAATAACCCAACCGTTCAGCCTCAAAAGAAACCACATGGGCAGCCACAAATGGGAACATCATAACAGCCACACAGACCCACATGAACAGTCGCAAGTACCACAGGAAAAACAGCCACAAAAGACCCACGAAACAGCCGCAAGAACCACTGGAAAAACATCCATAAAAGACCCACAGAAAAGCAATCAAAAGACCCAACAAAAGAACACAACCATAATTAACACACAGAAACCTAACAAGACAAAAACAAGGGAAAAACACCGACGGGCGCCGGCAACAAGTCTCCCCCACGGCGGCCGGTGGGGCTGAAAAGTAAAAGAGGAACGACCACAGAAATAACGAAGACAACGACGAGGGTCGCCGATGCGTCTCGGGTTTCCGAGAATATGGAAGTATGGGGGAAAGCTCCTCAATTCTACCCTACATCACGCCTCTCCTCGAAAACAACCGAAAAGAACAAAGCACAGCCATGGTGAAGATCGTCGAGAACCTTACCACATATAAAATAATTAAATAATTAATTTAAAGCTTTAGAGAGGTCGAATCTACCGTTCACCGAAGATATCGCAAGAAATCCAAGAGAACCGAAGCCTCAGAGGAGATCAGAAGTCCCAAAGAAATCTGAGAATTTTTGAGAAAGAAGAAAAGATTTTTCCCATACCTCAAGCATTATAAACGAGAAAAATATAAAGGGGAAAGAACCGTTGAGGCGATCGTGGCGATATCCTCGCATAACCGAAACGAAGTGGGCAGCAACGGTTCGTTCACAGCTAGTGTTTTGTCTCGAATGATCATTGAGGTGGTTCGATGTTGTTCGGTTTGCTGCGAAGGAAGATGGCCGCTAATCTCCTCTTGAAAGTGAGAGAGAGATGATTATTTTATTGGGGAATTGTTGGGCTGAGGGTTAATGAAGGGGATGTTTGGGCCTTTAAATATGGAGAGTGAGTGGGGTTGGGTTTTTTTATTTGAAAAGGGATTGGGGTGTGGGCCTTGCGGTTGTGGGCTTGGGTCTTAAGGAAAAGAAAATAGAATGAAGAAAGAAAAGAATGAAGAAAAGAAAGAAAGAGAAGGATAAAAAGAAAAATGGAAGGAAAAAGTAAAGAATAAAAATAGAAAAGTGAGAAAAATATAATAATAATAGTAGTAATAATTGAAATGTGGAAAAATATGGAGAGAATATTAAAAATCTTCAAAAAATTTCTAGAGAAAGTATGGGCCTTACATTAACCTTGGCATCGATTTCCTTCTTGATGATGTGGGCATACAAGCGTACTGTAGAATCTTTCTTCGGTGCAATATAATCAAGTCTGCAATCGTCACCTTTATGTTTGCCCATTATAGGGATGTCTTTCCAACGTTTGGGACAAATCCCAGCAGTACATTTTGGAGTGTTAGCATTTTGTATTCGATCAACAGTTTTTGGTTGTTTATTGATCGCAACATCAATAGGTATTGAAGTGCCCGAACATGTATGAACACCCATATTATTTACGTTCAATTGAGAGCGATTATTATGATTGCGATCCCTCCGTTGTCTCACAATGGTCCACCCATCTTCTGCCCTTGCAACATCGTCTTAACCATTCATCCATATCAATATCACATTGCACAACTTCATCGGAGAGCCATGTCTGGTATCCCATCTATTAGCCATAGTGGCTGCCACTTTAAGTCGATTTCCTTCGTTGATAGCCATCGCAGCCCCCCGTCGACCATTTCCAATGACATTCATTGCAGCTGCAGACTGTGAACCTTGTCGGAGAAGCCATGTCTGCAAGCATCACAAACGGAACCACCCTTTTAGAGATGACCCTTGACCGCTGCACCCGTCATCAACTCGGTTTCGTCGTCACTGGATCCCATCCCGACCACTCGCATATCCTTCATTCATCTAGCCGTAGTGGTCACCGCAATGGATCTAGTTCGTTGCGCCCTTTCCACTGGCCTTCGGTGAGCTTTAAGAGAGGGTTGACCTTTCCTCGGGTCGGGCAGCCGAACTAGGGCTGCTAGAGCAGCGGATCTAGGGCTTGCAACCCTAGATCATGAGGGAATCTCCGTCGCCTCTACCATCAAGATTTTTACCCGCAAAAGTTATATATATATATAGAATTTAATGTAAAAAAGGTGGCATCTGACCAATCTTGGGTCAGGTGCACTGACGTGGTAAGCTACCATTTGCTGCCCATAAAGCAAAAAGTACCTTGTGCTTTAGCAGCCTTCCATTGGCCGCTCATAAAGCAAAAAGTGCCTTTTGCTTTATAGGCGGCCATTGGTAGGCTGCCATGTCAGTGCACCTGACCCAAGTTGGTTAGGTGCCACCTGATATACATATATATATATATATATGAGAATAATGGATATCATATGACATGCGAGTCATCTCCTCATATACCAAGACACAAAAAGTGGTTGTACAACAAGTACAAGCCCATGTGGACTTGTACCACTCTACTTTTTGTGTCTTGTATATGAGGAGATGCCTCCTATGTCATATGATACACATTATGTCTATTTATCAAAACACAGCTGTTTTTGAATCCTTGGGCTGATTAGGACAAGCTGACTAGGACAAAAGGGTTGATAGAAAGATGGCTCAGATTTAATCTTGAGGAATGAACGGTTGAGATGAGTTTTTGATAGAATTTTGGGGGGGAAAGACTTAAATTTTGGTGGAAAAGAATGTTGGGGGAAATAAAATTTTTTGAAACTCTGAAACCCAACCCGTGGCCAGCTGGGGCACGGCTCTCAACGAATTCGGTATGGTTTTGGATTCGCCATGTGAGGCGGTGACCAGAACCCGACGAGTCGATTGACAGCTGTAAGCACTTTTTAGGATACGTGTCGAAATCTTGCATGAGTTGCCCCTGGCGGTTGCATGTGCGTTGCTTCACGTGTGTGGGGATGAAAAGTGAATTTTAATTAATTATTTAAATTTTCTTTTTAGATAGTTGTCTCTCAATCTCATTGATATGGATCATGGGTTAGAGAAAGCATTTCATGTGCCTTTATTTCATATGCCCAACATATATTGCATGACGGCTGAAAAATGCAAACGACTTAGTAATCTATTTACTTAGACCATATTTTCGAAGGCGTCCGCACGCCCGCGTTGAAGGTGGGAAATAATTTTTTGGGGGGAGCAAAGGCGCCCGCGAAAAATTTTTATGCTAATTTGTTGTTCCGCGTCGAAGGTGTCCGCGTCGAATTTGTTGTTCCGTGTCGAATTTATTGTTTTACGCCGAATTTGTTGTTCCGTGTCGACCACGCCGAAGGTGCCCGCTAAATTTTTTACGCTAATTTGTTGTTCCGTGCCGAAGTCGTCGAATTTGTTGTTCCGTGCCG
Organism: Scilla litardierei; assembly: GCA_030789695.1. NCBI lineage: Eukaryota > Viridiplantae > Streptophyta > Magnoliopsida > Asparagales > Asparagaceae > Scilla > Scilla litardierei. The sequence continues at coordinate 114,926,244 of CM061140.1, forward strand.
AAGTCGTCGAATTTGTTGTTCCGCGCATTGTTGTTCCGCGCCGAATTTGTTTTACGTCGAATTTGTTCCGTGTTGAAGGCATCTGCGTTGAATTTGTTCCGCGTCGAAGGCGCCCGCTAACTTTTTTACGCTAATTTGTTGTTCCGCGCCGAATTTTTTGTTCCGTAAATTTTTACGCTAATTTGTTATTCCATGCCGAAGGCGTCGGCATCGAATTTATTGTTCAGTGTCGACCACGCCGAAGGCGCCCGCTAAATTTTTTACGCTAATTTGTTGTTCTGCGCTGAAGGCGCCGGCGTTGAATTTGTTGTTCTGTGCCGAAGGCGCCGGCGTCGAATTCGTTGTTTTACGTCGAATTTGTTGTTCCATGTTAAAGGCGCCTGCGTCGAATTTGTTCCACGCCGAAGGCGCCCGCTAATTTTTTATGCTAATTTATTGTTCCGCGCCGAAGGCGCCTGCGCCGAATTTGTTGTTCTACGCCGAATTTGTTGTTCCGCGCTGAAGGCGCCCACGTCGAATTTGTTGTTTCTTGTCGTAGGCGCCCGTTCCGCTAAATATTTTTACACTAATTTGTTGTTTCGTGCAATTTTGGCCGTGGAAATAATTTTTTGCATAACAAAGATTATGCGGGGGAAAATCTTAAATCAATCGTGCCTGCAGGCACGTGTTATGACTGGTATATATATATATATGAGAATAATGTGTATCATATGGCATATGAGGCAATGTCTCATATAAAAGACACAAAAGGTGGTAAGTACAAGCCCTATATGGGTTTGTACTTGTTGTACTTGCCACCTTTTGGTTTCTTGGTATATGAGGCATTTCCTCATATGCCATATGATATCCAGTATTATATATATATACTAGAAATTGCCCGTGCACATGGTGCACGGGATCCAAAGAACAAACCCATATAACAAAGGCATTACCCACACACAGAAGGAAATGAGAGGAAAGTGTGGGTGGGTGTGTGGGTAGCGTCTCGGGGTAAAAGGGAGAAAAGTAGGGACACAAGTGCAAAAAAATGGGGGCCGCAGTGGAAAAAAACTCCATGGCAAGGCCGTAAATAGGAGAAAGAGGGAGGGGTTTTAGGTGTTATGAAAAAGGAATGGCATGCATGTAAATAATTGAAAAGGGGGAGTTTGAGATGTTGAAAGAGCAATGTCAACAATGTAATTAAGTGCGATGGCGTGGTTTTTTTGTTAGAGGGGGTGAGGTGAGGGAATTACCCTTGTGCAATTGTCCCATGTGGCGATGTGACATTGCCACATGGGACAATGGCACAAGTGTAATTCCCTATTTTATAATATATATATATATGAGGGAAATATGGGCCTGTGCTGTCAGCACAGGTTCGGTTTTCCTCTGCTGATAGCATTTTCGGGGTCTAAAAACATTTTTTTAATTTTTTATAGTGTGTTCTATAACTTATTGGTTATCATCACACCATTTCAAAAAGATTGCCCTGACAGATCTAGTTTTTGAGCGGTTTTTTTTGAAATCGATGGATGTTTAAAAAATGTTGGATTCACTTGAAATTTGGTGTGGTGATAACCAATAAGTTGTAGAACATACCGCAAAAAAATAAAAAAATCTTTTAACCTCCGAAATCACTGACAGCACAGAAATTTTTCTTTCGTTGTTAGCACACATCCATATGTATGTATGTATATATGTATGTATAATTTCAATAAGCACATTGTATATTGAACCAAGACACAAGGATTTAACCATGTGATTCAACATACCTAAATAATATTAACCATGTGATTCAGCATACCTAAATAATGTTTCTTACATCACATGATACTTTTAGTCTAAACTTATTTTAACAAAAACCATTCCTAATTCTTTTTAAGGGAAATGCAAATGCAACCCAATTACATGTATTAATAGAAACAATAAGGCAGTTATCCCAAATTTTTGGGTTGACAAGTAGAAAACATTAGAGTGGGTAAACATCATTTAAAAAATCTTATAAAAATTCTAATATTTTTTACATATGAGATTAATTTGAGTTACCTAAAAGATTCTTAATCAATAAACATCTTGCAAAGTATAAGAATATAAACAGTGGAATTTAAACAAAAGTTGCAAGATTGAAATTAAACACACATGACAATCGCAAACACAAAATGATTTATACTGGTTCGGTATTCCTTACATACGTCTAGTCCCCAAGCAAGTCTCGCTTGAGCTTACCACTATTAACTTCTAAACTTGACAGAATAGTACAATACCGTAACTTGGCAAACAACCCTTATTAATTGTGAACCTGACCTCAACATATCTGTGATCGTAAATCTTCTCGAACCTGAGAGTAACAACTACCTCAACACCGAGGCTTACTCCTCACATCGAAGGAAACTTTGTAAATTAAAGTACAACAATCCATATAGCCTTGAAAATGAAGCTTGGGATTGAATATGTAGCTAAGAGAATAGGATTTCTATTCTATAGAATTGGCAATGGAGAATAAAAATCTTGGCTCAAGAAGATAGAAGTTGGAGGCAAGAGCTTTAAGGGCAATATGTGATTATCTTTCCGTTTCTTCTTTCTTTTTATTTATGTTTCTTAATCAAAATCCCTCAGAGATCCTCAATTTATATACATGAAAACCCACAAAAGAGAATCCTCAAAATGTCATCAAAATGGCTAGAAAACGACTAGTTACGTAAATTTTGTTTTGTGTAACTGCTGGTTCATTAGTTGACTAGAGTACATCTATTAGTCGATTAATCACCATTAGTCGATTATTTGAATATCTCTTGTCGACTAATCTGCAAGACAGAAGTCACACTCATTTTTCTGGCTAGGTATTAGTCAACTAGTGTTATATCATTAGTCGACTACTCTTTAGTTAGTTGGCTTATATTTCTTCTTTGGTCAACTAACCAGTCATGTCAGGATTTAGTTAAAGTCTTTGTTTCATATTAGTTGATTAGAGTTCTACTGTTAATCGACTAATACATCATTAGTTGACTAGTCGATATTCTCTGGGCGACTAACCTGACAAGCCAAACTTAGTTTATTTCTATGCTTCTATTAGTCGACTAGGGGCAAGTATTGGTCGATTAATCTGATATAAATGCACAGTTTGGCTATGAAACCTAAGGGTTTTGTTTATGACTAATTTCGTATTAATTCTAAGTTATATTCTAGGGTTTCACATGTGTGATATTTTCAAGGCCTTAACCCATAACTAAGGCAAGAAAAAATTACATCAATTACATCTATGTATAAGCTTGATTGATGTAGCCTTTGATCATCACCTTGTCATAGATAACTTCAAATTGTCTTCACCTTTACTTGTCACACCATCACGTAAATATGTCAAGCTTTTTATGTGATCTTACGTTGTCATCCATGCTCGCGCAATCTGCACTTGTTCTTTTTGGTCCTTTAACAATACACAAATTCATTAATACAAAACATTATGTTTGCTCATCATCAAAACATGTATTAGGAAAATCCATTGCCCAACATTCTTCTCTTTTTAATGATGACAAAGATATATATATCAAAATAAAAAATATAATAAATTAAACAAAAATTAAATTATACTCACTCTGACTATATACATACCCCCCTAAGGTGATGCTACCGCTTTGATTTTGATGATGCCCATGAATATATCTTCCCCTTTGGCATCAGCAAAAAGATGGGATCACTACTAAGTGTTGATAGCATCTCTTCCCCTTTCATTCTTAAGAGTTGCATCAATTTATATGCTCTCCTTATTAAGCTGGATATATGGAGAAACCATTTAAGAAACTTGGTACCTTTTTAACTTTGGGTCCTAGGGGGTTAGTCTTCATGGAAAAATCATTAACTCAATTAATTTGATATTAACACATCGTAACTCAAAATTTCATTTTCATATTTAAAAAATTTGATTAAGTGATTTCGTTGTTAATATCAATTTTGGGTATCCAAAAGATGATTATTTAAAAGGAAATACCTATATTTTATTATATTCAAGATAAATCATTTATTAGAAACTCAAATCCATTTGGGATCATTCTTCCTAGATTGCACATATAAATAATTTTTAGAATTATACACTTTTTTCATAAAATTATTTATGTATGCATGTTTATCGGATTTGCTTGTATCTTTTAGAATCCATATTGAGATCATATGATTCTTATCATGGTGTCAGTGTTCTAAATATCGGATATCGGTCGCGTATCGGCCTAGTAAATTTGATATCGGATTGCGGATATCGGGGATATATCGGGGATATTGACTAAATATCGGAGTGTTATATCGGAGGCTTAAAAATTATGACATATGTCAGCATAGATGTATCTAAGAAGATAAACTATACTAATTCAAATAAAAGTATGTTTTGGTTATACTTATCTCGTTAAACATGTATATCGAGTATATTGACTTAATATCGGAGTGTCATATTAGAGGCTAAAAAATGATGTCAAATAAAAGCATAGGAGTCTAAGAAAATATAAACTATAGAAACTCAGCTAAAAGTATGTTTTGTGTATACTTATCTCATTAAACGTGAATACCGGCCATCCACTTGGTGGAATATTTCTTTAAGTGGTCACAAACCAAACGAGTTAAATACCTACAATATATGATTCATGTGAATCAATATTAACAGTGTGAAGATGAAAATCAAAAAATTGAAAAAATTGTATAAAAGTAAAAAACGGAAAGAATCCTCACCTTGATCGGAAATCTCTCTTAAGAACAAACGCTAGTCTGAAAAAACCAACTGAAAAAATTCAGAAAAAGAAAAAAACGAAAAAAATGAAAAATGTAAAGAATACTATGTAGTAAGTACTAATCTTGATCGAAAAATCCCTTGCGAAAATCGAATGCCGGATGTCAAAAGCTCGATCGATGGAAAAAAACCCAATACTGTAAGGGAAAAAATTAAAAACTGAAAAAACTGAAAAACTGAAAAAAGGGCTTAACTACTCAACTTGATCAGAAAACACTTCCTTGCAAAGATTGAATGCCAGACGTCGAAGCTCAATCGATTGTCGTTGGAAATTTTCACCGGACGGAGCTGAGCGGAGCAGTGTAAGGAGCGGAGGGTCGAGAGGAGTGGATCGGTGTGATTAGGCAAAGCATCAATTATCTCTCAAAAATCCTGATGCCTCTCGTTGTTTTAAGTAAATGATTGAGTCGGGTGACTCCGGTCGGATCCACTTTTTAGTGGATCGACCCGATAACTTTGTTTTTAAAAAGCTATGAATTGCGGCCGATATTTCAAAGAGATATATCGGCCGCAATATCGGCCGCAGCCCCATATTACGGAGATATTTCCTCAAATATCGGAAACTGCAATATATAAGCCCATATCGTATCGGCCTAGTGATAAAACCGATATTGCGGCCGATATATCGGATATCGGACCGATATTTAGAACACTGCATGGTGTACATGATGTTCTCTATGTGGTTTCCCAAAATGCTTATGATACACTTTATTATAAATATTGGATTTAACATTCTTATTGTATGCATAATTTTTGTACATAAATACATAATTTTTCTTATCTTTATTAGCATGAAATGGTTTACAACATGGTTTATTAGCATGAAATGGTTTTCAACATGTTTCTCTATGTTGTTAAAAGCTAATCTTTTAGAGTTTGAAACATGTACATGATGTTCTCTATGTGGTTTCTCAAAATGCTTACGATACACTTTATTATAAATATTGGATTTAACATTCTTATGTATGGCATAATTTTTGTACATAAATACATAATTTTTCTTATCTTTATTAGCATGAAATGGTTTTTAACATGTTTCTCTACGTTATTAAAAGTTAATCTTTTAGAGTTTGAAACATGTCGGTATGAAGAAATTATGCTTAAGTTCTCTTTGCTCTTATTAAATTTATCAAAATGATGAACAATTTCTTCATGTTTTGATTTACTATATGAAATATCCTTATCAATCTTATCAATTTTAGCATTTAAAATTTTGCATTCATCCATGAGCAAAGTATTTTCATCTTTTAGGTTTTTATTTTAACACTTAATTTTTCAATAGTTAAATTAGCATCATTTAACTTGGAGAAAGAAATACCATGCTCATTTTTTAATGTCTCATGCTCAACTTTCAATGATTTAAACATTTATTTAATTTATTGTATTTATCAAAAAGTTCATTTAAAGCTTCCATCAACTCATTACCATTATCATTATTGGAGTTAGGGTCAAAGTCATAACTAGATGTTAACTCATTGTTGTCTTGTGCCACAAAGCACATATTTCTTCTTTCTTGTTGTCCTTCCTTTTTGTCCTTAGAAGTTGATGTCTCGGATGTTGATTCTTCATAATCCTCGAGCATGTGTCAAAATTGATTTACAATTGTTGCGTCTGACACATGATTTAAAGCATTGTTATTTAATGAAAAAACAATAAATTCATTACCTTGGCATTGAGTGTGGCCATTTCTTTTTCTTCTTTTATCCATTGTTCCATAGCGAGGTGGTGTTGTAGGTTTGTGATAGGGCATCTCCACGAGTTTCCATAAATTGATGTCCACAGATTGGATGTAGATCATCATTTACCTTCTCCAATATTGTTAGTTGGAGCAGAGGTTGCATCGTGGAGTATCCTTCAAGGAATGTGTAGTTTGTTGACATCATTCGTCAACATGTTCTGATACCAAGTGATGGGGATACTGAGATGACAAGTAAAACATACTAGATGAGGGTGAATATTATTTAAAAATCTTATAAAAATTCTAATATTTTTACCTAATTGAGTTACCAATCTTAATAAACAAACCTCTTGCAAAGTATAAGAATATAAGCATCAGAATTTAAAGAAATACTTGCAAGAATGACATCAAACACATCACAATCGCAAACACAACGAGTTATATTGGTTCGGTTTTCCCAACTTACGTCAAGTCCCCAAGCAAGTTCCATTTGAGCTTTCCACTAATTAACTTTTATACCATGAATAATAGTATAATACATCAACTTGGGAAACAATCCTTGCCAATTGCAAACCCGACCTCAACAAAGCTGAGATCGTAAACCCTTTTGAACCCGAGAGTAACAACTACCTCAACACCGAAACTTACTCCTCACACCGGGCAAATTTTGTAGAGCAGAGTACAATAATCACTATAGCCTTGAAAATGAAGTTTGTGATTGAATATGTGGATACAAGAATATGATTTCTATTCTATAGAATTGGCAATGGAGAATAGAAATCTTGGTTCAAGAAGATAGGAGGAGGCAAGAGCTGTAAGGGCAATATGTGATTATCTTTTATTTTTCTTCTTTCTTCTCATCTATTTTTCTTAATTAAAATCCCTAAGAGATCCTCAATTTATAGGCATAAAACTACAAAAGAGAATCCCCAAAATACATTCAAATGGCTAAAAATGGCTAATTACATAATTCTGTTTTGGGCAATGGCTAGTTTATTAGTCGACTTAGTTGACTAGAGTACATCTACTAGACAACTGACCATTAGTCGATTAATAGAATAGTTTTGGTCGACTAATCTGCAAATCAGAAGTCACGATCAATTTTCTGTCAGGTATTAGTCGACTAGTGTTATATCATTTGTCAACTAATTCTTAGTTAGTCGATTAGTACTTCTTCTCTGGTCGACTAACCAGTCATGTCAGGATTTAGTTAAAGTCTCTGTTTTATATTAGTCGACTAGAGTTCAACTGTTAGTCGATTAATATATCATTAGTCATTTAGTCAGTGTTCTTTGGTCAACTAACCTGACAAGCCAAACTTAGTTTATTTCCATGCTTCTATTAGTCGACAGGGGTTAAGTATTGTTCGAATACGCTGATATAAATGCACAGTTTGACTATAAAACCTAGGGGTTTTGTTTAGGAATAATTTCCCAGTAATTCTAAGTTATCTCCTAGGGTTTAATGTGTATGTGTGACATCTTCAAGGCTTTATCACATAATTTAAGATAAGAAAGTAAATTACATAAGTTAACTTCATAAGCTTGATTGATGTAGCCTTTGATCATCTCATTGTCATAAATATCTTCATGTAGTCTTCCATTGGCTTGTCACACCATCACGTATATATCAATCTTGCTATATTATCTTGCTTTGTCATTCATGCTTGATCAATCAACACTTGGTCTTTTTAGTTTTTTAACGGTACACAAATTCATTAATTCATTAGACCAAAACATATGGTTGCTCAGCAACAAAACATGTATTGGGGAATCCAATACCCAACAGACCAAGTATAGATTCCTTAAGCATGGATGACAAAGCAAGATCACATTGCAAGCTTGATATATCCACTCTGTTGATGATTATCTGCTCCATTAAATCAATTACTATCATATCCTTCTCGATTGCCTCCATTCAAGTATGTTTGAGGCTTTTCATAATCTTCATTCCCCTGGTAACCATCATCCCATAATTGTTCCTAATCGGTACACATGTTAGCTACACTACACATTCCAAAACCATCTCAATCTGATTTCTTTCAAATATAAAATGAGGTAGAATTAGGAAAATGCAAAATACAATGGACTACATGAATTGATAGTCAGGAAGCTATGTTGCATGGACATGGCTATCCTGACATGGACATGTCAGGCTGATAAAGAATTTTGGGATGCATGTGTCCAACATGCATATCCTATATGTATTGGACCCGACATGGTTTCATGATACAAAATATCTGTGGTACATAGTCAAAAAAGAAGACCTATGGAACAAGAGGAGGTAAACGATACACAAGTTATGAAGTGGTAAAGATCGAGTAGTATACAACAAAACAACATTACATGCACGGTCTATGAGATGCATGTATAGGTGGTCTATCCAGCCAAACGGAGGTAAAATACTCTAGAGAGTGAGTGGTTGCTGAGTCTTGTTGCAGGGGACACAATTGATCCATTCTCCGCATAGAAACCATAAAAATGGTCTGAGCATTAAAGAGTTAAGTTGGGGTGGCGCAATCTGTTGCGTCCACCAATCTTGCCAGAGATCTGTAATGGCCTATGGCAGAAACTATTCCTAATTAACTTGAGATTTTTTTTAATATAAAGGGTTAATTTCACTAAACCCTCGTAGAGTTTTGACTCTTTTTCCTAAACCCACTTATGTTTTATTACACTTCACGGAGCCCCCAAGGTGTTAAAAACCTATGACATTTGCTTTTTCCCTTTAAAATGATTGTTTTGTCCTTAGTCCCTGAAGCTGCATCTTTCCTAGAATAAACCTAAACATTTGAAGAAGGGCAAACGAAATAAATTAACACACGGTTTATGCACAATGTTTCGGAGAAGACGATGCTACAGTGAATAATGGTAAAACAATCAATTTAGAGGAAACAAGCAAAGTGCATCGATTTTTTAATGCCTTGGAGCTCTGTGAAGTGAAATTTTTTTGCGGGTTTTCGTAAAAATTGCCAAAACTCAGGGGGGAGCGAAATCTTTTTATAAATATACATCTAACATTTTTCATCGAAAAGGAAATTTTTTTGAAGGGAATCAGTATTCCAAATAATCCTGCATCAAGAAAGCCTAATTCGGTAATTAGAGAAAATATACGAGGGATGTGGATTGCCTATACTATTACTGTTGTTGAACTAGGAGTATATGAATTAATATGGTTTCTAATTCTTGTGCATTCTCCTTGAGTTATGATATACACCCATGTTGTTAGTCAAAATATGTCATTACTATGGTTTTTTAGACATCAATTAATATATGGACAATTTTTGCATTTAGGCTTATTTTTTAAACTTATTTAAAAAATCGACCTACTTGAAAACTAATTACCAAAACCGACTAAGTTCTGTGCTCGCGCGTGTGGGGAGCTTTTTGGGCTTTGGACGCGGTTTGAAACCGCGTCCAATTTGAAATTTGGACGCGGTTTCAAACCGCGTCCAATGCCCAAGTTATCAGCAGCCCGCAGCTGCTGCCCAGGAGCATATTGTGTTTCTTTGTTTCTTCCTCGACCAGAAGCGATTTTTACTCCTCGGTCGAAGTAAAATTCAAACCATCTCAAGGAGGTTTTGGTGATTTGGTGTGCAGCTTCTAGGTGATTTTGAGGTGAGAAATCTACTTCATAATAAGATATATGTTCTTGAAATAATTCAAATTTTGATGGTTTTAGAGAAATTAATGAATGTCAATTATGTGTAGGGTTAAAATATGGCAAGTGATAGGATGTTTGTTACATGCTATTTTGATGGAGATTTAATGATTGATGAAAATCACGAACCGAAGTATGTCGGGAGTACTGTGAGACCAATTATTGTGAGAAGACCGTCAACATATTCCGAGCTAGTAGATCGGATATACATAGGCACACGAATAAACCGGCAGGAGTTTGCATTGAATCTGGTGTGCAAATGGCCAATAACTGATCAAAGGTTTACAGCGGTTAAGATATCAGATGACGAGGACATGGAGATTCTATTTAGCTTGGGTGAAGTTCAACGATCAGTTGAAATATATGTGGAAAAGAAGCAATACTCAACACCAGAGTGAGCGAACCACATGGCACATTTACTCGTATGCTAGACATTGGTAATGATTCGGCTGACTTTATGTCTATAGAGAATATGTCGGGAGAAGGATGTTCGTATAACCAACAAGAGGATACGTAAGTATAGAAAGTTTTGAAGTAATAAATATGTTTATGTTATATTTGTATGAAATAAATTCCATATGCTAAACATTTCAATTATTCATATGACACTTCGCAGTTGGAATGTTGCGGGACAAGGAGATGATGCAAATGCAACTTACTCCACTTATACTCATGGTCCATCTGTACCAGATACGATGCCCACGCAAGAAAATGTGATTCTTGAAGATATTGACAGACCCCCATATATTGAAGCATCGACGTCTATAGCGAGACAGGTGGATGACGAAAGTGATGGCACAGATGATGATGAACATCCGAATGTGAGGGAGGATATCATGCAGGTTGATGCCGATCTACATGCAGATGATACAGAATGGATACATCAATCTGTTGCAGACAATACAAATGTGCAGTTTGAAGAGCCGTTGCCAGATGGAGAGGATGAGGAACAATGGGTAAACACAACAATTATGAGGAATACCCAAGAAAGGCATCTGATAGAGCCTAGGCTTCCCAGTAGTTCCGGAGCTTTCAACGTCGGTGATATGTATGATACAAAGATCGACTTGATAAAAGCAATAACGGAATGGAGCATCGAGCACAATGTCTCATTTAGACCAATCAAGACAAACAAAACTTGCTATTCCGTGATATGTAGCTTGAATCATGAAGTGAATCCGCATACTCAAGATGAGGGAAGTATGAATTGTCCTTGGAGGATTTATGCAGCGGTGGGAAAAAGAACAGCTGGGAGGTTCAAGATAACAAAAGTAGGTGATGATCACACCTGCAACAATCCCACTCTAAATACCGATCATAGTCAAGCCACATCATCTTTCATAAGTTACAAAATTATGCCCCAGGTGAAGACCAAGCTTGATATGACACCTGCAGAAATACAAGATGCCATTCATGCCATGTTACACATCAGAATATCATATCACAAAGCATGGATGTCTAGATCGAAAGCTTTAGCGAGGATATTTGGGGATTGTGAGGAGTCATACAAGAGGCTTCCACAGTACTTAGAAGCCATCAAGGAAAGCAATCCTGGAACAGTGTATAAAATTACATATGAAACTATCGGGTCAAGAGTGGCACAGTTTACAGGAGTGTTTTAGTCTTTTGGACCATCAATTGAAGGGTTCAAACACTGCAGGCCGGTCCTAAGTATTGATGGCACACATTTGTATGGGAAATATGCAAGGTGCTTACTGGTGGCTACATGCGTGGATGCAAATGGGGGCCTATTTCCGTTAGCATTTGCAGTAGTATCAGCTGAGAATGTTTAAAATTGGAAGTGGTTTTTCTGCTGCATCTATGAGTTGATACCGAGTGCCCGTAGAAACCGAACGATTACCTTCATTTCTGATAGAATGAAAGGTATTCCGAGAGCACTACGAGAGGGCTGGCCAGGTTCTAGACACCATAGGTATTGTCTGCGCCACGTTATTGCAAATTACATGGCGAAAGGGTTCCGAACAGCTACATTGGAAAATAACCTATGGGAAGCTGGCAATGCATCAGACTTGTTGAAATATAATTTTTTTCGTGAAAAGATTAGAAAAGAGTCTGTTGCAGCTGATGATTGGATTACTACAAACTTGGGGGCAGATACAAAGAGGTGGGCGAAACACGAAGATGGCGGTAGACGCTATTGTATAATGACAACCAATTGTTCGGAGAGCTTCAATGGGGTTCTTAAAGGAGCTAGAGCGCTTCTGATACAATCGTTGATTGCAAGAACCTTTTATAGATTAAACAAGTATTTCTATCATCGGCGGCTAGATGGACTCCGTTGGACGACCACTTTCACCCCACAAACTGAGAACATTATTGGTGCACGTGTGCAAGCAGCCCGGTGTTGCTACATCACAAGATTTGATGACTTTGAGTTGCAGGTGGTGGATACAGATGCACAAGCATATACCGTGACGATAGAAGGTGACCGTTGCACATGTTCGTGCAACATTCCTATGCTTCAGCATATGCCATGTGTCCATGTGATCGTCGCAACGTCAAGACAGCAATATGGTGCCAACATATCATATTGGCCATTTTGTTCACCATGGTATAGTGTGAATAAATATCAACGGTCATATATCACAGAATTTCACCCCATACCTGATGAAAGGTACTGGAAGGAGTGGGATGGACCCAGTTTACTTCCTCCAGAAAAAAGAAGACAACCCGGTCGGCCAAGATTGACACGGATTCGAGGAGAAATGGATCGTCCACGTGAAGGAAGCATTCAGAATAGATGCACCAATTGTCATCAGCTTGGTCATAAGAAATCACGTTGCCGAAATCCTCTACGCACAGCATCATATGTTCTTTTTCACATTTCATGTTTAGTCTTTATGAAAATTCTTGTGTACTAACTTCAGCCAATGTTCTAGGGCTACATCGCATCGAGGAGGCGGTTCACGTGCTTGAAGTAATATACTGCATCCGACTGAAGAAATTCCATGTGCACGTGCCTGAAGTAATATTATGTGAAGGGGAATGTATAAGATATATGTAATGGATATGTGATATATGTAAAATCTTATATAATTTTGGAATGAAATCGGATATATGTGATTCATGTATCTTATTTACTTTTCGAATGAAATGCAACTTTCTTGATATGTCATGGGAAATGCGAAATGTGATGGATGTGTGAATGTGATGGGATGTAGGAATGTGAAAGGAGCTGGAAGAGTCGTTTGGGGCTGGCAGGAGCAGCAGCAGCTGCTGATTGCACAATTTCAGTGCAATCAGCAAGCTGCCAGGCAACTTACAGGTAAGAGCATTTTTGGCCGCGGTTTGAAACCGCAGCCAAAAATGCTCCCAGATGTAGTGCATTTTGGCCGCGGTTTGAAACCGCGGCCAAAATGCACTGAATCTGGGAACATTTTTGGCCGCGGTTTCAAACCGCGGCCAAAAATGCCCTTACCTGGCAGCAGCCCAGCAGCTTGCTGATTGCACTGAAATTGTGCAATCAGCACCAGCCCCAAACGACTCTTCCATCTCCTTTCACATTCCTACATCCCATCACATTCACACATCCATCACATTTCGCATTTCCCATGACATATACCACATATATCCAACTCATATCTCATTCCACACAGCACAAAAATATCTCATTCCACGCAACCCATCTTTCAACACATTGAAAATAAAATTTCAGATTTCATTCCAAACTTAAATAACATTTCGACAAATTTAAACACAATGAAAATAGCTTTATTACATTCATTTCCGCCTATGTAAAAACCTGCTCATAAGAGACCCACCACGCATGTATGTGAGAAACCGACCTCGCTGAGTTGATGTGTCCCCTTCCATTTCTGGTTGGGTGTGTTGTGTCAGGGAAGTGTCAGCTTCATGCACATGAGTCTGATGTAGATCGTCTGCTAGAGTCTGATGTGGCTCATCTCTCATAGTCTGCAGTGGCTCGTCTGTCAGATACTGCTGACATGGGTCAGCTTCAGAGACAACGGTATATGGCGGAATAGGCTGAGACGTGCTGGCTTCATACCCAGTATATGACTGATAATGCTGAGATGGGTCGCCTTCATACTCGGGATACGCCTGATACTGCTGATACATACCGACATCATAACCGGTATATGGCTGCAGCTGCTGAGAAGTGCCGGCCTCATCACCGGTAAATGGCTGATACTGCTGAAATGTGCCTTCTTCATCCCCAGCTGCCTGATACTGGTGAGAAGGGCCTGCTGCATCCCCGGCAGGCTCTTGCCGTCCTGCATCCTCATTTCTATACCGTGTCCCACGGAGAACCTGTCCGATCTTATCCCTAATTTGAAGGATCTGCTCTGGGTCACGTGCTTCGTAAGCACGTGTACACATGTCCTCTAAAATTCTGAGTGCGTCGGTCTGTAAAACAAATGGATAAAATATATATTATAAACCTATGAATAAAATAAACAAACAAACATTTTAATGCTGAACTACTATTTACCATTTCCCGCTCGATTGGACCACGTGGCATGTAACCATACCGGGGTTCTTGCCTACTATATATCCACCGCCGTGTGATCCTCCAATACCACTCCATATATACATCTAAACTAACAGCATCCCCCTGCTCAACAATATGTTCAGCCCTGTTGTACCACTGCATGAGGGGCTGCTCAGTTGCTTCATTCCATGCTCTAGGGTTCATGCCGGTCTTCACCGGCATGATTGGAACCGCTTCTGGAATATGCTGCGGGATACCAAATTGGCGCATAACACGATCTGGGACATGCATCACCAATACATCAAAGCAAATTAGCGGTACACGTGCACGCCAGCTCTGATTTTCTAATACACATAAATCAGGCAGATTCTGATATCTCTGAAGATATGGCTCCCAGATCACCTAAAGAAAATGAAAATTATGAATAACTCATCAAAATTCATAATATTAATCCATCGTTCATCACATCAACATATAAAATTTACAACTTCTTACCTGCGTAGGCTCTAACATGTCAAGCTCGTTTCTATAAAAATCCAGTTGCCGCTGGGGGTTTTCTCTGAATGATAATGGCACATTCCACCTGCACCCTAAAGGGAGAGTGCCATCCAATATGTCTTGGGAGCAAGTCGGCCTGCCTATATGCAATCTCTCCCATGACCATACCTGTGAATATGAATTTGTCAGTGACTGTTACTATATAAAAAATTATTACAATGAACTTAAGTTTCAAATTGTATACCTGCAACAAGGTGGAGCATGCGTATAACCCAGTTGTTTCCCTTCTTGCCACCTTACTTAGCTCTGCGTACAGGTGCGCAAGAACAACACTGCCCCAGGAATAATCTCTAATGGCTTCTATATGCTCCATCGTTGTCAACCATCTGAGATGCACCGACCCTTTACTTGGATCTGGCACCAATAATGTGCCTATCATATGCAAAATATATGCCCGAGTATATTGCCGAATCTCCTCAGGGGTGGCTTGGGCAGGCAACTCCATAAATGTCTCTCGCAACCAGCTCAGTTTTACCTTAGCTCCTTGGTTTTCTGTGGCTGCCTGTCCAAGGAGCCGCTCCATCAAATCCCCCCAATTGGGACGGGTTGGCATTCTCCATATAGGAATGCCCTCAACAGGAAGGCCCGTGATGACTGACACGTCCTGCAATGTGATCGTCATCTCACCTTGACGGAGATGGAATGTATTGGTCTCAGGCCTCCATCTATCCACCAATGCAGAAAGTAACGCCCAATCTAACCGTATCCACTTCAACCTCGCACATACATCAAGCTTGGCAATTTCCATATAGTGTGCTGCCCGCTCATCTAAAACCCATGCAGTATGTTTCCTCGTGTGGTCCAGTACCAATATAATATCCGCCTGCAACCAAAAAATACGTACTGTTATTGTACTTCATGCAAAATTACGAAGAAAGATACATTGCGTAAAATATTAATTCACTAGTTTTGTTCATACCTGTCCAGGCTGTATATTTGCTGAACGATGTCGTGCCTGTTCATTCAAGACCGAATCTGAAACAGGTCATGGGTCCATATCTGCGAGAAAAAATATATAAGATGAAAAAAAATTGGATGTTGATGTTAATGATGAATGTTACAATCAACTAACATGAATTGGGGTTTCATTTAAAATTTATTTCACTTTATACATGGCATTTGGGTAGAAAAAAATTTAGCATATAAAGGATTGCTATTTCATCTAAAATTTTGTCATTGGTGTTTCATCACTAAATACATGGTATTCCATAAAATACATGGTATTCAACACTAAATACATGGTATTGATCTAAAATTTTAGCTTAAATTTTTAGCATACAAAATAAATTTCATCAACACTAAACCCCATACCTAATGACAAAAATTTTTTAGCTTAAACACTAAACCCCATACCTATTGACAATAAATTTTATCAACACTAAACCCCATACCTAATTTTAGCTTAAATTTTTAGCATACATTGACATTTGGGAGAACTCAAGAGCATCATGACAAAAAATTACAAAAATCATACCTTTTGAATGTTGTCACTACTTGATGAGAGCTAGATTTCAATCCCTGATCGGAGAAGGACAATACGTGGGTTTTAGGGTTTTTGGCTAGGACGGAAGAAACTAAGAAAGAAAGAAAGAAGAAGGAAATGAACCGTCGCTGGCCGCTGTATAGGAATCATTTTGGACGCGGTTTGAAACCGCGTTCAAATTTCAAATTGGACGCGGTTTCAAACCGCGTCCAAAGCCCAAAAAGCCCCCCGCACGCGCGCGCCCAGAAGTTAGTCGGTTTTGGTAATTAGTTTTCAAGTAGGTCGATTTTTTAAATTAGTTTAAAAAATAAGCCTAAATGCAAAAATTGTCCTTAATATATATCTGAAATGTGGATGTTGAGATGGATGAGCGGCAATGGTTTGAATTATGATGACAAATGAGTGCAGCCATGTCGAGCTAGCGGTAGCATGAATTAAGGAGAAAATTAAGCAGAACTCTTGATATTGTTTTAGGGCGTAAAATGGAGACCGTCTGCCGGTCAATGGTAGGGTAGACCTAATACTTCAGATAATAAATAGGAAATAATAGTTGTTAATTAGACAAGACACAGGCCTTAAGATGAATGGGTTAAACAAATTCATGTAGCCCATCCTGAAGACTTGGCATAACGCCTTTGTTAGTTTTGCAGGGTTGTTTTCTTAATTATCGGTAACATTTGAACAGTTCTTCCTGATGGGCAGTATAATACGACTCACTCTCCATTTGTCTCTGATATGATACATTTATATTAATCAGAATGATTTATCTCGTTTGTACTCATTCTAGTCTCATATATTACTTTATCTTGGAAACCTATTATTCATATAATTAATTTTTTCTGAAAATTGAGTAGTATATTCTTGATCTATCTTAAAAAACATGACATTATCATTGTTCTCTAAAGATTGGGAAGGGATTAAAAATCTTGTCTCGGCCTTGCCTCCGACGGTGAAGAGATTTGTCCTTGTCTCATCTGTGGGCGTCACAAAATTTGGTGAACTACCATGGAGGTATAGTGTCTCCTTTATTTCATAACTAATTAGCTCTTTATATGCAAAGATTTTGTATGTGTCATTTAATTCTTAAGCGATCATCATACTGTACTTATTCCTCCTACCATCTGAACCTTAAAGTTGTGCAGCAGTTTCCAGTTTGATCTTGCAAAGTTCTATACTGATGTCAACGTTGGTTATAATCTACGTTGCATTGGCACGTACACGATGCACATAACACATTGACTAACCAGAAATTCTGAAAAGTACAAACAAACTAGATGTATCATGTTCCATATGTGCGTTCACATGTCTGATATGTGTCCAGCATGATACCAGCATAACATGGCTTGACAATAGCAGTGTTTGTGCAACCTATGTTATGGTTCAGTTCAAAGCATTTTTGTTGTTGACTCTGATGAATTACCTGGAAGTGCAAAAGACTTATTTGGCTTTCAAATCTTAGAAAACATTGTTCTTTCTTACTTGTGTTACGGGGAAAAGATAAATCCATGAAAAAATTTAAAGTTTGAAAGCATTCTCTTTGTTACTTTAAGTTAAAGGTTGCAGAACAAAATACATGAATGCTGACTAACATTTTCCCACCAGAGTCTCATGTTTAATGTGCACAGTGTACAGAAACTCATTTTCTGGATAATTATTTGAGATGCGGGAAAATGTTGTACAGACACTCATTTGATTGCATGAATTGATGTAGTTTTCTCAACTTTATCTAAACTTATTTTCTGAGGAATACTAAGACTACCTGGACAAACAATAAAATAATTGCTGAAAGAATAGGATGCAGTATGTCATGGATATGTTAGTAAACAAAACCAATACACATTGTCTTCCGAAGTGTGTTTTGGATTTTCATATATCTATGTGTGTGTGTATATATATACATCAATATTGTTTTAGTTGCCTGATGAATAAAGAAAACAAACAAACAACCATTATATCTTCCAAAGAAAAATAATGAACATCATTTTTTAATTTTTTTATTGCTCCCAAAGATTGTTTGACTAAACATGATAATAATCCAACGAGACCCTTGGTCAAATAAGCCCCAAAAGCATTCTACTAAATAACTGGAATGTAACTTGGATCAATTAAGCCTAGGACAATATTTTTAAACAAATATATATGCAACTGCATGCACTTAAAAGCAATATCGGTAAAAATGAACTGTCATATTATATCTTAATGAACCCACAAATGCTATCAGTATTTAATTCGTTAGTCACAAACAATGAAACTTAAAGCCCCACATTATGCATCAATTCTCAGGTATGCATCAAATACGTAAAAGCTTTTCAAATGTCAAGAAACATAAATGGATATTGATATGCACCTGCTGGGTAATGCAGTGTCCTTGTACACAATACGTGTTTGATCCGTCTTCTTTGTAGAGTATTTGTGAGTCGTAATATGTGTTTCTTGCATCCATGCTTTCATTCCTCTGTTAGGAAATATATATGCACATTTTTTATTTGGCGGATTATTTTGTTGCAGTATTATGAATCTATTTGGTGTTTTAAAGTTTAAGAAGATGGGTGAGGACTTTCTTTGCAATTCTGGCCTTCCCTTTACCATCATAAGGTATATCTATCTATGGATAATTTACACTAGTAATTCTTTTATTTTTCTGATAAATTTCCTGACCTATATAAGCTTCCATACAGCATGATTAAGTTTTTGGCTAAAACAGTCATCTTATGCTTGTCAGGCCTGGCAGATTGACTGATGGACCATACACTTCTTATGATCTAAATACATTGCTCAAGGCAACTGCTGGGGAGCGACGAGCTGTAGTTATAGGGCAAGGTATCGCTTTCTGATATCAAAATATTAAAATTTCTACTACTCTATTGTGGTCTAATAATAGCTCTGACTATATGATCTGAAGTTCCATTTTCAAAGCCCAGGAAATGGTTATGCCAAATACTGGGGCGTAAACATGTTCAACTTGCCATGGGCAGTTGCCCAAGGCAAGAAAAAACAAACTAGCCTTTAATTTTTTTTTTTCAATAGAATTAATTCTATCCACGGAACAGAATTTAATTCTATCCACAGAACAGAATTTGATCAGTAGAATTAATAGGATATGTTTCTAAATAGAATATAATAGGATAGAATTTGATCAATAGAATAGAATTTCAAATTAGCTTGTTAGTGTTATCAAATATGTTTCTTATCCCTAGCACATTAGAAAAGTTTGAAATGTTGACAAATATAACAATCATACTTGATTTTCTTCTTTGTAATGCTCATTATGATTAGTTTACATTTGATTCATTATAAATCTAATGATGCTTATCGCTCTTTCAAGGTTGTAATTATCAACTCTTGGAAGAACATTCAAGTCTCAACCAATTGCGGCACCTGACTCTAACTCGACGACATACTTCAATTTTCTGCAAATTGGTCTAAATAAGTTTCAAACATTTTCTTCTTTAAAATTATATGTTAGAAATGGTAGAAGTTCATTTCAATTAATTACAAATTTTCATATTTTGAATATATTATTAATTTACTAATTTGTTCATTTTAATTTCAATGTCATATATCATATTTTGAATATATGTACGATACTTTTTTTTTCGCTATTATCAATATATAATCAAAGCACTCTTAGCGTTTAGTGTGTTTGCTTTGATTATTTTAGAAATTATTCTTTCCGTCATCTTTATTTTTACACAGGTTAAGAAAATTTTGATTACGCCGCTTGCCAATTGCAAGTTTTGAAGGAACCACTTTCGACTAATTTTTTGTTAGTTATATAGCTTTTCCAGCTATTTTATTTTCTTTGTTTTTTATTCTTGTATTACTATTACTACTACTATTGTTGTTGTTGTTGTTACTACTTATCATTTATTTATGTATTTATTTATTTTTGAGGGGAATGATCGTATCTGAGGGCAGTCAATCAAAAGTTACATAGATATAGATAAAAGGCAACTATACAAGAAGAGAAACAAATCTTCATGGTTACATTATCTCAAGATTCTCAACTAGATGAAAAGAAACTAGTAGAAGGCAAAAAAACAAAAAGATAAACAATGTCAACTGAGAAAGACGAACAAAAAGACTGGTAACAGATTAAGTAACCTATGGTCTAATGGATGAGCACAGCTTATGCCTGGAGGAGGAGATATAGTACATCCGATAAATGACTTCATCGTAGGGTTGATTAAGCCCATTGAAAAATCGTATTGTTTCGTTTCAATCATAAGATCCAGGTGATCATCGTGACCATAAAATTTTAATGGCTGATAATCTTGGATGAGACCTAAGCTTATGCTAGGAGGTTCAGAGAATATGGAACAAAAAAAGCAACCTTAAAAGTCTGTAGCTGGAAAGAAAATGATTCCAGATTGCCAATGAGTAAGAGCATGCCAAGATGAGATGCAGAGCTGTCTGTTGAGCCATAAGACAAAAAGGTAAGGGAAAAATGTATAACGTTACACCTCTAGAGGATATCAGAAGTGAGAAGCATGTTATAGAGCTCAAGTCCGATGGTGATCTTAACTGTGAGTGAGGACTTGGAAGCCCAGAAGCCAAACGATGAACACATGAGATCTTCTGATAAAGGGATCAGAACTGAATAAGCTTGAATTTAAAGGGTTCAGTTGATATTATCTGTCGATATTATCTGATTGCTGAGATGATGTTATGATTAAGGCGATCAATTAAAGTGACAAGGGCAATCAATTAAAGTGACGAGAGCAATCAAGCTAGAATGGGACATGTCATGCCACACTTCTCGATATGCTAAGGGAAACAGAATAGTGACAAGCTCGTGAGTATTTAAGCTTTGTTGGGATTCACCGTTTCAACCTTAATATGTAACACGCCTATTATGATCTACAGATTCTTGTGCTTTCAACTAATAATGAGCAACTATAAATATATCATGTAAAGTCTAATATTTACAAATAAGGATAGCAAGCATGTCAAATAATGAAACAATAAAAGACTAACATGTATACAAAGTATGATATGATTATAATGATGCAAAGAAATGAAAATGGCTAGTGAAAGAAACTTACGTATTGTAGCATAGTCTTAAAAAGGATGCTTGACCTAAATGAAAAATCTTAGAAATCTTCTGATGGATATTCTTAAGAAACAAACAAAACAAAAAGACTATCCATCAATAAGACATGTTATGTAGGTTACACAGATAATACTAAAATAATATGGTTACACAGATAAGACTAAAATAGTATAAAAGCACATAGTAAGATAATAGCATGTGTATAATGAGCATACACAATATAACATTGCAACATAAATACTAGCATGAAATAAAACAACGATAAATGGTAATCATCATTTAAATGGTGACTAAGCGAAGTAAACTGCTTGTAACATGAATAATGCAGTGCCCCTAATTTAGCTTATGTCTGAGGGTATGATGTGTAACTTGGGTATAATCAGGATCATGGACCATGTAGCTGTATACTCGACAGTGTCAATAATAAATGACCACTGTTAGTGATACTTTGAGCTGGAGTCCAACCAGACCTGGCGGTGGGGGCCACCGTTTTCGAGTTTGAAAGCTATAGATGTCCCTAGAGATTACTTGAGAGCAACTAGGGAGGTTAGCCCGACCAAGATGCTAGCATGACTCTTCCAAGCAGGTCTGCTCTTCTCGAATCAGGTCGGCAAGCATCCATCAGGGACGACCTCCACGAGGTCAGCTCTTTATCGCTAGCAAGGACGACCTTCATGATGTCTTCTCCTTCAGATAGACATCGACAACTCTACAAGGACGATCTCTACGAGGTCGGCTCATTGTCGTCAAGGCTCATACAAGGACGGCCTTCACGAGGTCGGTCCTTTCAGCAGCTATGCTCTATATGGATGACCTTCACGAGGTCGGCTCCTTCAACAACTATGCTCTACAAGGGCGACCTCCATTAGGTCAGCGCCTTCAGCAGCTACTCTCCGTAAGAGCAGCCTCCATGAGATTGGACTCCTAGCAACAACCCAGTAACGACGACCTCCGTGAGGTCGTCTCCTTAGTAGCATGTCTCCCCAAGGTGACCACAGTGGCACACACCTGAGGTTGGCTCCTTCAGCTGCATCATCTAAGGGTTCACCCGTCTGACAGCTCAGCTTCCATAAATGCCCTACGTGATCCTTTGCGATCACCTCTCCAGCGAAAAATCATCCAGATTCATCTAACCGTGTATCAAGCAGGCGTGCTTAATTTGGAAGTCAGCATGTATACTTCCTTATCCGTTCACTATGTAATCTGAGTAATCGGTTATGCGCTGAAGATCAGGGATCTCCATAACTTCCTCTGACGTAGCGTAACCAACCATCAGCATATACAAACACCGGATCAACGCGATGCTAGGTTTGGACACGCAAACGCTAAAAACCCTAGCCTCCTTCCTCCTGGTTGGAAATGACCTACGCATCAGAGGCAAATTGAAGGCCACCCCCCCTTTGATCTGTTCTCTCTGTTTTAGGCACCGAGGGAGCATCTCGACCGACGAAACCCTGTTCGGGCCCTATACTGATGTGATATCCTTGCATCAAACGACGTGCAAGTTTTCTGCATCAATAATTGGCACTAGAGAAAGGGAGTTGTGACAATTCTCGTTGCGTAGGCTCTCATCACTACAATCTCTTCAGCAACTTCATCATCAGCATCCTCTCCGTTTGCCCCATCAACGGCGAAAGGCAAGAAGATCGTGAACGGTGAGCCCAGCAGTGCTGTTGAAATCCATACTATGGAGGACATCCAATTCGTTGGCGGTTCACCTCCACAGCCTTATGCCGCTCTCGTAGCGGCTCCTGTCGCTCCCACGACACTCGACTTCTAGGCTCTTGTGGCAGAGTTTCACGAGATGCGGAGGGCTCTAGCCTGTGAATCCAAGAAGAACGACTTCCTGCAAGAGATTGTCATGGATCTGATTTGAACGAAGCCCCACATTCCCGGTAAATTCCAGTCGCGACGTGCCCCCTCCAAGGATGTGTGCACAGAAAGCAAAAATGCCAAGGGGGTCGCAGAACTCTAACATCACCAAAAGATCGAGGAGCGGTGACCGAGCACACTGCAATAACAAAGGAAAGGCTATCATTAGCTGACGCGCCGAGAGTCCTTCGCATGTGGCAAGCGAGGACTTGTATGTCCTCTTACAGGTAAAGAATGGCAACACATCCGACCTCAATGCGGCCGATCTTATGCAGAGACTCAACACAAGGCGAGCATATTAGGCTCCTTCAGCGGCAGATCGACACGCTTCGGCGAGGGGACATCGATTCTTCCGAAGATACGAGTTTTCTCTCTGCCTTGCCCTTTACCTCCTTTATTATGAGCACTCTTTATTTGCGGAAGTATACTCTTTCCGCGGATGATGTCCCAAGGTGATGAGGTTGGAATGCTGATTTCGATGCTTAAAGTGCCAGAAACTCCCGTTAATAGGTAAATATTTTCTGTAATTTTTATTTATTTAGTTGATAATTTTCCCCCTTCTTAATTTCTTAATTTCTTAATTTCTTTTTTCTTTTTTTCTTATTTGATCTTTGCAAAGGGAGGTTGAATATGGGTGAGAAACAGTGAGAGGGTTGCGTGTGTGGAGAGAAAGAGGGGGAGACGGTGTATTTATAAGTTTAGTATATTATTAAAATATTAATTTATTAATTAAATGAAAATATTAATTAGGATGAAATGTGAGGTGGGGAGATAAAGCTGAGAAAATTAGTTAGGAAGTTTAATGGCTGAGAAAAATAAAGTTGAAATTTAGGGTTTTCGAATTTTCGACTTTCGGGCCCAGAAAAATGTTTTAGAAAAATTCTGAAAAATTACTATAAATTATAAAAAATTGAAAACCTTATGAAAATAATTTTTGTCGAAATTTTGGACCATATAATGGTATATTTTGGGGTTAAAGCAGTTAATAGTTGTTATTATTATTATATTTGAAATATATCGGATTTCGGCTCCGAAAATAGTTTTTGAAAAATTCTTTAAAAATTATCATAAAATTTAAAATATTGAAAAACTAATGAAAATAATTTTTATCTAATTTGGCTACATTATAACATGTTTTAGGGCTTAAAGTCGTTAATGGTTTTGGGTTCTGGTTGCATATTATTATTATTTACCATGTAAAAGTACTAATTGACTTAGAAAATTAGGTTTTTGGTTCTCGAAAATATGAACAAAAATTATAAAACTTTTAAAATAGTAAAAACTTACTTAAGTTTGTTAGGGGGATTACATGCATCTAGGGAAAGCAACAAGGGCCAAAGCAACACTAATTACAAAGCTAATCACAATCATCGAACTCAGGCATACATCATTGCAAAGGTATAATATCAGTCAAGATCACAACCAACTCAGAGAAAATCCCAATCAAAACTCACGGTCAGGGGATCAAAACCCCGATTTTCAGCAATTTCAACAATAATCCAAGCATCATGGAGAATAATGGTCGAGTTTATCTAGGCTGTAAAATAATTTTAAGAGATCTCCTTTCACCGAAGTCGAAGGGAGTCGAGATTAATGTCAGAGACCTCGCCATTCTTCTCGGATGTAGCTGCCTTAAGTGTTGGGATAAGGTTTTGGAAGGAAATCAGGAGGTAAGGAGTGCGAATCGAACTTAGATGAAAGAAAGCAAGAGAGAGACCTGTGAAATTTTCCGTCCAAATTAAGGCTAGGGTTTAGTGTATGAGAGAGTAACTAGGAGATGATGGAGAGGGTAGATGTCGTTGTAGGATAATAGGAGAGCGGGCGTGGCATGGGTCACGTCATGTGCCCAAGTCACCATGGATCGCATGTTACCCACACAGAGAGATGCGGTGGACAAAAAAGAAAAAAAAATGAAGAAAAAGAACAGAGAAGAAACATGAATCAAAAGAAAGAGAGCAAGGAAAGGCTGAGATTTGAATGGCTCGGGTCGGGTTAGATGTTGGTCGGATCAAAGTGGACTAACGGGTTTGAGTTTAAAACAAGGAAAATAATTTAGGAAAAAAATTCCGAAAAAATTCTAAAAATTCTAAAAATTATAGAAAAAATTCTAAAAATTACTGAAAAAATTCTAAAAATTACAGAAAAATAATTTTAATATTACATAAAATTTTAGATTATTACACTAGGCGAAGTAAACTACATGTAACATGAACAATGTGGTATCTCTAATCTAATGCTAAGCTCATGTTCGAGAGTACGATGTACAACTTAGGTATAATCAAGATCATGGATCCTGTGGTTGCATACCTGACTGTCAATAAATAATGACCATGCTTTTATTATTAGACAATAGAAAACACATGGTGGTAAATCCCATTTCCATTCATGGATAATGGAAAGCATAGATACAGCTCAAAAAGCAACCAAACCATAATAAATAGCAAGTAAAAAAGGGACGGAACACCCCAATCAAGCAACCAAAGCCCAAATTAAATATTTGGCCAAGGTTATCGGGCCTACAAAACAAATCAAGAGAACCTACTTGGATTTGGAGAAGATGAAGAAGGAATCATCGTTGATCGTCTCAAAGCACAATCACACCGCATCATCGTTTGGTTATGGTTGCTATTGCCACTACTCAAGTTAAAAGGAGAGAGGGAGAGGGGAGGGAGATCAATAAGAGAGGGGTAAGAACGGTGAGTGTGTGTGTGTTAAGGTTAGGGTTAAATATGGAGATGAAAGAGGGGTTACGGGAGAGAGATGAGAGATATTTCATGAGGAAGAGGAAGAAGTGCGGAGATCATGGAGAAGAAGGGAGGGAGGAGGGTGTCAGATAGGTCTAATGTGGCAAGTACTATGGCACACGCAAGGGGAAGTAGAGTAGATCTGGGCTGTGGAAGCTGAGGGAGAGAGAAAATAAAATGAAAAGGATTTATTGTTAGATAAATATAAAAAATGGGTGTAAATGGTTGTGGGTTTATGTTAAAAGAAATGTGTTAGCGGGTTTGGGTTACGGGTTAATAGGTTTGAGGCTAAAACGACCTCGGAAAAATACAGAAAATCGTCAAAAAAATAATTATTTTGGAATATATTTATAAAAATTCATAGTAATGGGTTAGTGTTATTACAAGACGTGTCAGAAGGTGTGTACCTTTTGTTGATTTTTTTGAGACGCGACTGAAGCGTTCTTGTCAGAGGCAAACTTAAAAAGAGAAGCAAATACCATGGTGAGCGGTTGATCTCCAATCCAATGGTCGATCCAAAAAAGGTCTTACACGAGACCGAGCTTGCAGCACGGTAGGCATCGGGACAGTGCGGATGAGGATGAGCGACGGTGTTACACGAGACATCGAGGTGGTGTGTTTTGTTTCCGACCTAAGGCGTAATCTCATATCGCTCGGTTCACTCGAATCCAGGGGATGTCGAGTGACCTGGAGAATGGAGCTCTGAGGGTGACCAGAGGAGCAATGATCGTGATGAACGGAAAGCGTCAAGGCAACCTCTATTACTTGGATGGTTCGGTCGTAGCTGGCACAACGGCTCTGACTCGTGAGGCTGAGGTGGAAGACTTAATGTTATGGCACATGCGACTAGGTCATGTGGACGAGAAAGCTTTGCAGAAGCTTATCGTTGGAGATCGTCTAAAGGGAGCCAAGACCGAGAAGGTCGAGTTCTGCGAGCACTGTGTGTTTGGGAAACAGACACGTGCTTCATTTGGGACGACCATCCACAGTACTCAGGGAGCGCTCGACTATGTATACACCGATATTTGGGCCCCGAGTAGGACGTCCTCATTGGGAGGGAAACACTACTTTGTGTCGTTCATTGACGACTTCTCACGCATAGAATGTGTGTTTTCGCTGAAGTCGAAGGACCAAGTTCTTAGCACTTTTATCGAGTGGAAGAAGCTGGTCAAGACTCAGACGAGTCGACGAGTCAGGCATCTTCGAAGTGACAACGATGGTGAGTATATGTCAGATCTCTTCGAGAAGTTCTGCAGATCAAAAGGGATTCAGAGACACTATACCGTTGCTGGTACGCCGCAGCAGAATGGGGTAGTAGAGGGTGAATCGAACCTTGCTGGAGAAAGTTTGATGCATGTTGTCAACTGCTGACCTATCAAAGGAGTTTTGGGTAGATGCCCTGGCATATGTGACCTACTTGGTCATTCGGCTACCATCTACTGCATTGGAAGGAAAATCTCCATTGGAGATAGGTCGGAAAAGCCAGTTTCCGACTATGAATCACCTCGAGTTTGGGGCTGTCCGAGTTACTATGTCGTGAACGAAGACAAACTCGATGCTCGAGGCAAAAAACCATCTTCTTGGGCTTCAACAAAGGTGTCAAGGGATATTGACTGTGGTGTCCAACACAGAGAAAGGTGATCCTGAGCAGAGACATAACGTTTGATGAGTCGGCGTTACTAAAGGAGTAAGAACCGAAGGTGGAGCTCGAACAGACACAATTGAAACATGTCTTCGACAACGTGTCTGATACTTCACTACGGTCGATTGACGACTTAGATCGACCCACAACAGAAGTAGAAGACGGGCTCCAGACCGTAGATGGTGTAATTGGGGGTTCAAGCTCGGTTGATGGAGATAGCTCGTCTCCAAGGGTCGTTCAACAGAAGGATTCTATCGCAGTGTTGAGGTCGAAGCGTGAGATACGAAGACATGTAAAGTACTCGAAGTTGGTTTCATTTGTATTTCCCGTAGTATGTATCGATGTTCCTAGCTTATTTGATGAGGTGGAGCAAACAGAAGACCTGAAGCGGTGAAGAGGTGCGATGGACGAAGAGATAGAATCACAGGCGAAGAACGACACATGTGATCTTGTGGAGCTTCCAAAGGGCAAGAAGGTGATTGGGTGTAAATGGGTCTACACTAAGAAGAAAGGGGTCGAATCTGGAGATGTTCATTACAAGGCTCGCTTGGTAGCGAAGGGCTTCGCACAAAGAGAAGGCATTGACTACAATGAGGTCTTCTCTCCTGTGGTGAATCATTGCTCGATTCGGATCCTGTTGGCGTTGGTTGCTTAGTTCGACGTTGAACTGGTGCAGCTAGATGTCAAGACGTCACTCTTGCATGGAGAGCTCGAAGAGGAGATCTATATAGCTCAGCCCGATGGCTATGTGAGTGATGACGGTCGTGCATGTAGATTGAAGAAGTCACTCTACGGGTTGAAGCAATCACCACGGTAGTGATATAAGCGTTTTGAACGCTTTATGACGGATGATCAAGGGTATGTTCACAGTCCATATGATCATTGCGTGTTCTATCGGAAGTTGGATGACAAGTCCTTCATCTATGTTCTACTTTATGTCGATGATATGATCATTGCTTCATCGAATAAAGAGGAGATTCGGAGATTGAAATCTTAATTGAGTGCTGCATTTGAGATGAAGGATCTGGACGAGGCACGGAGGATTCTCGGGATGGAGATCACAATACATCGAAGTGGAGGTACAGTTCATCTTTCACAGAGTCGCTATTTGAAGTCTGTATAACAGAAGTTTGGCTGTGAGTAGATGAAGACCGTAGTTACTCCACTTGCACCTTACTTCAAACTCAGTGCCGAGCAGTGTCCGAAGAACGAAGAGGAGAAGAAGCCCACGACGAGCGTACCGTATGCCAATGCGGTAGGGGTCTTGATGTTTGCAATGGTATGTACTCGACCTGATCTTTCACATGTTGTCGGCATGGTGAATAGATACATGCATAACCCGGGAAGAGAGCACTGGCGAGCAGTGCAGTGGATTTTGCGCTACATCAATGTTACAGTCGACGTCGGACTGACATACATCCGCATTGTTCATGGTCTGCACACTGTTGGGTATGTCGACTCCGACTATGCATGCGACTTGGATGGGAGGTGATCGATGACATGCTATGTCTTCACCCTGTCAGGCGCTCCAATATGTTGGCGGAGTATCCTTCAGTGTACGGTGGCCTTGTCTACTACGGAGGCAGAGTATATGGCTATGACTGAAGCGGTGAAGGAGATGATATGGCTGATGGGCTTGATGGATGATCTGGGAGTACCAAGAACGGTATGATGTGCATTGTGATAGCCAGAGTGCAGTGCACTTGGCCAAGAATCAGGGTTTTCATGCTCGTACGAAGCGTATCGACGTTCGATCCCACTTTGTCATGGACTATGTGGGAGACGAAGAAGACATCAACTTGCTAAAGATGGGAACAAATGACAACCCGACGGACATGCTGACGGAGGTTGTATCGGGAGTCGAGTTCAAGTATTGTTTGGACTAACTCAATGTAGTTCCTTGTTGAAGCTGATGTCGTCCCCATGAGGGGGCATTGGGCTCGGTGGAGCCATTTGAGACTCGAAAGGGTCAAGCCAGTCTCAGGAGGAGACAGTTGTAGCTCTGGCGAAGCATTTAGTCCTTTGGGACATTTGGTTCTTCGGAACAAAATAGGGGGAACACCATTCGATGCTTTACCAAGGTCAGTGAGGTTCGTTTGTTAGACGGAAGCTCAAATCTCGCCAAGGTGGAGATTTGTGGAGAAGTTGGCTCGATTCGGTGTCGGAGAAACAGTCGTATTGCAGACGGTTAACTTGTGCAGAGATAACTCGACTGTGCTCGGATTCGACCTATCTGACTCTGCACAAGTCAGATACAAGGATGCTAGGCATTTGGCTTCTACAGCGCAGTTGGTCGTTCGGTCATCAGTTCAAGTCTGAGGGTCAATCGCTCAACATTGGGTCGTTCGCTTGTAACGCAGTTAAAGTCCGTGTTCGGTCGAACGTTCGTATGTAGGCTCATTGGTCGAAGGCTCGTACGCGTGGCTCAGCACTTCGGTCGTTCAACACAGAAGGTCGTTCGGTCGAAGGGAGCCCATTGGGATGCGGCCCACTAGGAAGCGACAGAGGGCCCACTATTGTGCAACGCATTAATTGCGTAGAGCGGCGATTGGATTGGATGCCGTTATTGTCGGGATCCGTATCCTTTGGAAATCCTAGCCAATGATGACACCTATTGTAACCTAGGGTTATAAATAGGGAGTTTTAGGTTAGGGTTTCATGCGGAACATTATTGTATCCTTTGAGAGAACCTCCATTGTGAGAGACAACTTTGAGAGATTGTATTGTGAGCTTTTGGGTGAGACTTGTGTGCTTCTTCTTCGTTGGACGAAGAGAAGATTTGTATTGTTCTTTCCTTTTCGTAATAAAGCTCATCGGTGTTCCTCTTGGCCGGTCCACGGCCTAAAAGCAATCTTTTTTGTGCTCTGGTTGTTTATCTACCCATCTTTGTTCCGGGGTTCTTCGGCGATTCTGTGTATTCCGCTGTGTTTGGTGTGTTCAACTGGATTGGCCGCACAACAGATTCAGATCATAATTTAAAAGATGGACGAGCAATAAGAGAGTAGATTATTTTAAAATGAAGAAAAAAGAGGAAGAAGAAAAGGAAGAAGGATAATTTGGTCATAAATAGATCACATGGTTAATTTTATAACAGTATTATGACGGTAATTTCATGAAAAAGTGGAGGAAAGTTCATGGTAGTTTTTTGTATTTTTCGAAGTATACAGTAGTAGTAGTAATTTTTTTTCTGAAATGGTAGTTTTATGAAATTTAGCCCCTTTTATTGAGTAATCCAGTATTCTACATTGATGGCAGATTATTTATAAATCTTTTTGCATCTAAGTGATATAAGGATTCAGAATCATTCATCTCATAATAATTATTCTAATTGTTAGGGGAGGATTGTAATGTACTATATTTTGGAGTGGTTGATGTTTTGCTTGGACAGATTGTCAAGTTGTTGATTGATTATTCCACCATTTTTTTATCTAAAAAACTTTTTCTTTGAGCAGGGGACAAACTTGTGGGTGAGGTTAGCAGACTTGTAGTTGCAGAAGCCTGCACACAGGCTTTAGACATTGACTTCACGCAAGGACAAATATATGAGATCAACTCTGTAGAGGTATTTAAGCAACTATGTCTTTCAATAAGGGTGTGCTTGTCTCTGAGGCTGTGTATGTATACAAAAAAAAATACCGAGCAACAAATGCATACTATATTCCACCGTTATATATGCCCGGATGTTTTCTTCGCTTATTATGTTAGGCAATATTTGTGTAATTACAGTATAGACTACTGTATCTTAATCATTAACCTTGGTACTGAAATGAACCTGTTGGAATTTGCAGGGGGATGGACCCGGAAGTGATCTTGAGAAATGGAAGGAGCTATTTAAAGCTGCGGCAGTCAATTAGCAGACATGTTGCAGATTTCCGTTAGAAGCCGTTCTCGACAATGAGTTTCTACGGTCGTATACTATTGACAACCGTGTACACTTGTATAGCAGATATGTCCGCAATATAGTTAACGTGTGCCATAAGCTCGCCAAAATATACGTTGCATAAGCTATCATAGGGTGCTGATTCTTGAGGTATGATGAGTTCATTGCACATCTGAGGCATGAAATATGAAGGCTACTTTGATACAAGAGAAGAAAATACTGGTGAAATTGAGAATCTTTGTAGTTCTGTTAGCCCTTCAATATCGTGTAATTTGTGGAAGGTAGAAGGAAATTTATTTTTAAAAATGGTACGCAGTTGATCATAAAGTTATATTGTGCCATAAGCACAATTTGGGGGCCGCATTTTTTGGGTATTGTATTCCCTCGATACATGTACGTTATTAAATATTGCTTGGACTAAATATTGTTTCAGGGCAAATAAGTTAGATCAAGCATACGTAGCTCAAGCATGGATAACAAATCAAAATCGCAAACCAAGTTTGACCAATTGGTGTAACTCCAATGCATCAAGATGATAATGCATGAAGATGATATGAAGAAATCTGGGACGAGAAGATGGACTCAAAGCAATATCAAGACAAATTATGCTATTGATGCAATGTTTTTAGTCTTGTATTAGATTTCATGTTAAGGTCTCACACACATGAAACCTTAAGTAAATAGTCCAGAATCAATAGGAATTAGTTCATGCATAAAACCACAGATTTCATAGCCCAACCATGCATTTCTGGGTGTATTAGTCAACCAATTCCAGCATCCCCTAGTCAACTAATCAACTGAAAACAAATGGCTATCAGATTGTTAGAACTCGTCGACAATAGTTCAAGGACTAGTCGACTAACACCATGGCCTAGTCGACTAATTCTTGAACAATAGCCAACAAATAGACAAACAGAGAGTTAGCAAATTTTGACCTGACTAGTTAAGATACTATCACTATCTATTATTAGTCGACAAGCGAGAGGACACACGCGTTGTTATCCCGTACTAGCCAATTCTAGAAAAGCATCTAAGCTACTGAGACATCAAATAAATACAAGTTAGGACCAATTTCCAAGGGCAATACGAAAGTTTTTCCTTCCTTCCTTCCAACTGATGGAAGCGCTAAGAACACAAACATCTTCAAATGAGGACTTTATGCTTGCCAGAGTTGTTGAACAACCTTCTATTCCTTTCATGCCATGTATGCCATACCATTGAACAGATAGCCAGGC